>BPTQ01000001.1:298215348-298438415 GCA_019973895.1 Chrysanthemum seticuspe
AGTCACGTGCGAGCATCAGTGATTGAAGTTGTTGGTGACGTAGTTTAAGGAAAAGGTAAGGAAATTATAGTCAAAGATAGGGGAAAAATTCTGAGAGTTTCACTAGAAAATCTTCAAATTTCTTCCCGTACTGGAGTCAATTTATTGTAAGAAAGTAAACAAGTTTTGGGGAAAGAGGAAGTCAATATGTACTAAAGGAATGGAAAAGGAATTTGATGCAGTGGTTGTTGAAGTTAGTGACTACGAGCGTGCACTGAAATATAATGAGATTGAGAGAAAGAACCTGCATACATTAAATGAGAATCTTATTACTGAATGTGTTGCTCAAGATGTGTTTTTCACTGCTTCAAATTGCTCTATTAATGCTTCCAAATTTCATGAATTATCTGTGGCCCTGAAAGTCTCCTATGATCGTGTCATTGAGCTTGAAAAAACTAATTCTAAACTAAATGAGAAAATTGAACTGGATGATCACGACAATTTCGTTAAACATTTTTCTAAACTAGAAGTTGAGCATTTTAATTTACAACTAAAATATCAACATCTTAAAGAAAATGTCAAAACTTCAAATGTCAAGACATCTTCAGATGCTCCAGAGTTTGATGCAGTTTTTCAAATTAACAAACGTGATGAACAGATTCAAGCTCAGTGCAACACGATCAGAAAGTTGAAAGCCCAAATCTCTCAATTAAAGGGTCAAACGAACAATATGACAGGCTCCCAAATGCCTCCTTCTTTAGATTCTCAGAATTCTCAAACGTTTCATCTTCAAAACCTAGTAAATGCTTTACAAAAGGAAAACGAAAGTTTTCTAGAAGAAAATGAAAAGGTTAAACGTCACTTCAATGAGTTGTTTGAATCAATTAAAGTCACTCGTAACAAAAACAACGAACAAATAACTTCATTGCAAAAGGAAATTGAGAATCTGAAGAATCAGGTAAAAGGGAAAATGCCAATGATCAATGGGGAGAATGTTGTATCAAAGGTTCACTCTTGTAATAAATATGCTTTATCTGTGACATATGTCCCTCCTCATCTAAGGAACAACAAACTTGCCATTCAAACATATTTCTCATCCCTTAAGGATTGCTTAGAATGCCTGCGTGAGATTGTTGAAGAGATAAGCTAGAGAAACCTCATGATAATGCAATTGGACATGCATGCTTATATGCCAAACGATCTCAAGAAATCTTAGAATGCTTGATCACAATATGCCCAAAGTCTTTAGGTGAGAGAGTTAATCCTTTGATTCCATTCTCAATGCCTAATGCCAAGTATGATATGCACTCGATTCCTAATGTTTTGAATGTGAACCGTAGTGTGCCGTTAAAGGGGTCAGATTCTAGATCTGTCAATGCTAAGAAAGAGAACTCAAGCGTGCCTTCTAGGAGTACAAATCTCAGTACCTCTAGTTTTAAGAGTGTGAACCGTAGTACACCTGCATGTAGTTCAGATCCCAGCACATCTAAACAGGTGGTGCAAAGAGTAGTAAAACAAACTAATGTTCCCATTCCCTCTACAGGAGTAATCAGTGACATTAAAGGGAGCAGGTCAAAGTCTCAAGACAATACAAGGAATGATAGGACCTCGCAAGCTAAGAATGTGCACTGGAAAAGAGTAGAAGAACAATCTAGGAACTTTAAGCTTGAATTGAATAAAATGAATCGTGTTGATTCTAGTATTAGCCATAGGCATACTGTAATTAATTCGAATTCTGATACTATTTGCAAACCTTGTACTGATGACTGCTTGAATTCTGTTTCTAATCATGAATGTGGTGTCAATGTTTTGCCTAATGATGTTAATTGTCCAGTTAATATTGTTAATGCTAAAATTCATGCTAAAAAGGCTAAAAGGCAAAAGCGAAAGAAAGTTAGAAAACAATGGAAACCCACAGGAAGAACATTCAGCAGAATAGGTTTTTATTGGATACATGTTGGTCATAAGACCAATCAGATAATGCCCACTAGAAAATGGATGCCTACTGGTAGAACTATTCCCTTAAGAAGTGGTCACACTGTAAACAGGGCTAATACAGACACTAGTATTGCATCTATTCACAATGATTCCATTACCTCACTGTCTGATATGAATGCTTCTATTTCTGATGTGGGTGTTCCAACTGTTGCTACTAACCATATGGAACCCATTCTTGCATGGGGATCCCAATTATCCAGTTATCCATTCTTGTCTGTGTTCAACTGCAGATCGTTCAAATCGTTCTGTGGTACCTGGACTCAGGTTGTTCCAAGCATATGACTGGAGACCGGTCACGGATCATGAACTTCGTGAGCAAATTCATTGGGACTGTTAGATTTGGTAATGATCATTTCGGTGCTATTATGGGTTATGGAGATTATGTTGTTGGTGATAGTGTCATCTCCAGAGTGTATTATGTAGAAGGTTTAGGTCATAATCTGTTCTCTGTTGGTCAATTCTGTGATTCTGATCTAGAAGTAGCCTTCAGAAAACATACCTGCTTTGTTAGAGATCTCAATGGTAAGGAACTGTTGAAAGGAACTCGTGGCTCAAACCTTTACACCATCTCTATCGATGACATGATGAGAGCCTCTCCAATCTGCTTGTTATCTAAGGCTTCAAAAACAAAGTCATGGTTATGGCATCGTCGTCTCAATCACTTGAACTTCGGCACCATTAACGATCTTTCCAGAAAGGACTTAGTTGTAGGTTTACCTAGACTAAAGTATGAAAAGGATCATCTTTGTTCAGCATGTCAATTGAGAAAAAGCAAGAAGTATGCCCATAAACCCAAACCTACTAACTCTGTCACAGAAGTTCTTCATATGATTCATATGGATTTATGTGGACCAATGAGGGTGCAGAATATCTTTGGGAAGAAATATGTGTTAGTTGTGGTTGATGATTACTCTAGATTCACCTGGGTCAAGTTCTTAAGGACAAAGGATGAAACTCCTGATATCATCATCAAGCTCATCAAACAGCTGCAGGTTCGACTAAACAAAACTGTCAGAATTATCAGAACAGACAATGGAACTGAGTTTGTCAACAAACAACTTAGTGAATTCTATGAAAGCATTGGAATCAGCCATCAAAGAAGTGTTCCACGAACCCCTCAACAGAACGGTGTAGTTGAAAGACGAAATCGTACTCTTGTTGAAGCCGCTAGAACAATGCTGATCTACTCAAAGGTTCCAATGTTTCTCTGGGCTGAAGCAATTGCCACTGCATGCTATACACAAAATCGTTCCCTGATTCACACTGTTCATGGAAAAACTCCATATGAACTTGTCCACAACAGAAAACCTAATCTATCTTTCCTTCGTGTGTTTGGTGCATTGTGCTATCCAACTAATGAGGGTCAAGACTTAGGCAAACTTAGGGCCAAAGCTGAAATTGGAGTATTTGTAGGATATGCATCAAACAAAAAGGGATACCGAATCTACAACAAAAGAACCCGAAATATCATGGAAACAATTCACGTTACGTTTGATGATCTGACCGGTCAGATGGCTCCTGGACACTCCAGCTCAGGACCCGCACTTCAAAACAGTCCCATTGGTTCATCCCTTGTTCCAAACTCCTCTCAAGAAACTCCATATGTACCTTCATCTGAAGATGATGTAAAGAAATTGTTTGATCCTATGTTTGATGAACTGTATGATTCAATTACTAATGAGGTGCTGATCCCTACAACAGAGGTTGCTCATATTCCAGTGAATGAAGTCAATCCTTCAGTCTCAATATCTTTAAGTCAAGAAGCACCTGCTGCTGATCCTTCAGTCTCATCAACAAATCATCATTCTTCAAATGTACATCATGGAAATGTTTCTGGCATCAATGATGAAGTTAATCCCTTTGCTACTCCTGAAGATGCTCCATTTGAAAACATATTTGCTACTCCTGAATCATCATCAGAACCATCTTCTTCAGGAGACATCGACTCAGCTACCTCAGTTCCTCAACAAATGCCACATGAACACCTCAGAAAATGGACTCACGATCATCCATTAGACAACATCATTGGAAATCCCTCTCGTCCTGCATCAACCCGGAAACAACTTGCAACCGATGCCTTATGGTGTTTCTTCAACTCCGTACTATCTAAGATCGAACCAAAAGATGTTAAAACCGCCATGAATGAAGACAGCTGGTTCAATGCTATGCAAGATGAAATTCATGAGTTTGATCGTCTTGATGTATGGGAGTTAGTACCTGCTCCAGACTGTGCTATGATTATAGCTCTAAAATGGATCTTCAAAGTAAAACTTGATGAGCATGGTGATGTGTTGAAGAACAAAGCTTGATTAGTTGCTAAAGGATGTCGTCAAGAGGAGGGTATAGACTTTGAAGAATCTTTTGCTCCAGTTGCTCGAATCGAGGCAATCAGAATCTTTCTGGCTAATGCTGCTAGTAAGAACATGGTAGTTTATCAGATGGATGTAAAGACGGCATTTCTAAACGGAGATCTTAAAGAAGCCGTCTACGTCAGCCAACCTGAAGGATTTGTGAATCAAGAGCATCCTACTCACGTTTATCGTTTGAAGAAGGCTCTTTACGGTTTAAAGCAAGCTCCAAGGGCATGGTATGATACACTGTCAAAGTTTCTTCTATCAACCGGATTCATCAAAGGAGCAGTTGATCCTACATTGTTCACCAGGAAGTCAGGCAAACATTTGATTCATGTTCAAATTTATGTTGATGATATTATTTTTGCCTCGACTGACCCAATGGAATGTGATCGTTTTTCAAATGAAATGAGTTCAAAGTTTCAAATGTCAATGATGGGACAAATGTCATTTTTCCTGGGATTACAAATTTCACAAAGTCCCGGAGGCATTTTCATAAATCAATCTAAATATGCAACAGAGATTTTAAAGAAATTTGGATTTGATTCAAGTGACCCTGTTGACACCCCCATGATTGGCCGAACCAAACTAGATGAGGACCTCTCAGGGATCATGATTGACCAAACGAAATATCGGAGTATGATTGGATCCCTGATGTATCTCACTGCTAGTAGACCAGACATCTTGTTCGCTGTTTGCATGTGTGCTAGATACCAGGCTAAGCCTACTAAAAAGCACCTTGAAACAGTTAAACAGGTCTTTCGGTATCTCCAAGGAACCATCAATATGGGACTATGGTACCCGAAGGACACCGGTATGTCACTAACGGCCTATGCAGATGCTGATCATGCAGGTTGTCAAGATACACGTCGAAGTACGTCAGGAGGTGCTCAGTTTTTGGGTGATAAGCTTGTGAGCTGGTCTTCAAAGAAGCAAATGAGTACTTCTATTTCCTCTACAGAGGCTGAATACATAGCCATGTCATCTTGTTGCGCTCAAATCTTATGGATGAGATCTCAATTATCTGACTATGGCTATGAATTCAACAAAATCCCTCTGTATTGTGATAATAAAAGTGCTATTGCTCTCTCATGCAACAACGTTCAACACTCAAGAGCAAAGCATATCGACATTCGACATCATTTCATCAGGGAACAAGTAGAAAAAGGTGTGGTGGAACTATATTTTGTGAGGTCTGAATATCAGTTAGCAGACATCTTCACCAAAGCTCTTCCAAGAGAACGTTTTGAGTTTATTCTTCCACGACTTGGTTTGAAAAGCCTTCAACCAGAAACTCTCAAACGTCTTCAGGAGGAAGACGAGGAGTAAAGGTCTATCTTCATCTATCTCATGTATATATTTATTTGAAAAACAAAATACAAAATTATAAAACATTCAAAAATCAAATAGAAAAATATAAAATTTTCAAAATCCATAAAAATTTGAAAAATTCGAAAAATCTTCAAAAAAAATATTGTCATTTTTGTCAAGTTTCTTCCGGTTCGATAATATCTACGGTCTTTATGCTGTCATTCAAAGAATGACACGGGACTTTAGATGTTGTTCGAATTCTTTAAAAAAAAAAAAAAAAATCAAAAAATCAAAAAATCAAAAAATATTTTTGGGAGAAAGAGAAATGGTTTATTGTCATTTTCAGGCAATAACCCGGTTTTAAAAGAAAGAACAGAGCCATGTTTTATCATGTTTTCAAAATTCAATGCTCTGATTCTATAAACATTTATCTACTGAAAACTAAATGCTTTGAAAAATAACTCGATCTCTATTTTTGATAATCATCAGGACTTATATGTCAAAATCTTTATCTCTCAATCAACAACCTATGTCATTGATTGAGGGGGAGAATGATTTCAATTAAATTAAAAAGTTATTTGGCATTAAAATTGTTTTCAAAAGATATAAATGCATGTTTTATCAATGGAGTGTAAAGTCTTAAAATCCGATCCTTATCAGTTCAAACGCTTTCACAATCAAGTCACAATTCTCCTTAAAAAGCTTTCAAAATCAATTTAAATCAATAAGAGATCACAAATCTCAAATGATTTGATAATTGTGATCGGGGGAGAATGTGTGATTTAAATTGGATTTAAACTGATAATTAGGTAAATGGTTTTATAAGGATGTACATGCTATCCTGCCCACATGTGACAAACGATTTCAAATTTTCCATGCACATGTTAAGGGGGAGCATCTATCTTAAACCTTTGATTTGAAACGTGATCATTCATCCCAATGTGCAGGTTCCCTCTAGTATGTGCAAAACTCTTTTCAAACCTCGAGGCACATATTGAGGGGGAGCAAACTTATGGAAACCTCATCCTTCCCGGAAATGCTATATCTACTTGATTTGATGTAGGAAGCGATGTTGATATCTTTTAGAAAATGGTAATCAAAGAAGTTAATTCTTTCTCTTGCCTCCGTGTGCAAAACATTTTCAAATACTTGATGCACATGTTGAGGGGGAGTTCTCGTTCTAAAAATATCAAAAAGAATTCAGGTACAAAATGCTTTGATAATATATCACAAGTATCTGAATTGATTTTAAAATGGTTTTCAATTGGATCCAATGGCAGACGAACAATTCCAAATTGACCGACCAACTTTACTTCATGTACGGTGATATAAGGATGATAAGGTTAGGTATGTGTTCCCATGATCCGCCAGAACCGGAGGGATCTACCCAGGGACAATCCACTAGTTAGTGTAGAAGTCCTTTGGTATGATGATAAAAGGAGAAAAATGAGATATGGGAAGAGTGCGGACTAAGACTGAGCTAGTACTGGAATAAACCCAACAAGGTTCTAGCTATGAAGTCTCGGTAAGCACTGAAGGGGTTGAAGAATTAAAAAGAATTGAATGAGAAAAGGGTGAAAACAAATAGCCCTCTATTTATTCAACCTTAGGGCAGAAACCGGGTTCACTTCATATGCTACTGATGGTAACATCGGTATTGAAGACAAGACGTCATGGACCCAGTGACGCACTGCACTTCAACTTTCCAAACCACTCAAGTTCCTCTTAAAAGGGCTTGTTTCATTCTCACGGGGAACCGACATTATCTATCGACTTTCTCTTAGAGATGGTTGATATTGAAGAAGGAGACCCTCTCCCTAGTCTCCGTCATAGGATCCAAATATGCACAAATTGAGTCTAGAGCCACGAGATCATCAATAAATCTCATTAGGACACTTTCAATGAAGACTCTCTGTTTCACACAATATGGAAAGAGAGATTATATCTTGAGTCCTACGCATTATCCTTGTGGTATTGCCAGAACATCTGAGTGATGTGTTTACATATTCACAATGAAGATGGAAAGCCTTCTGGAGCCAACATCAAACAAGCTCCTGGTAGGTGGCATGTGAGATCTATTATATATATCCAACCATGTGACAACTGAACAGAAACAATGGGGCGATTCAATCTCTTGAATCAAACCTGGTTCAGGTTATGGATTGGCGGATACCTTTGAAAAACCGGTCTTTGTGCTTAAAAACTCTTTTCTTTAGCACATCGACTGTGTACTCATTTTTCAAACCAAAAGGTATTTTTATGATTGATAATTGATTTTCAATAAAACCTTCGTTGTATTGCAAAAACAATTTCTATTGAGCAATACACGATTGTTTTTCAAATCTCTTTTTATCAATCAGTGGACTTAAAATTCGCTGGTTCACTCACTCCGTGTTGTCTTCTTTGAGATGTTCCGGTTTGAGAACAGCTAGAACAGCTGCGAAACCCTGTCAAGGAGATTCTTAGGAATCCTACCTGATCACAGGCAGTACTTGTACTGATCAACGGGGAACCGTGGGCCGTGTACCTCAATTCAACGAAAGTGATCAAAGACACTTTCGTGCGATTTATTGCTAACTGTTGTATGCAGGTACACCCGACGTTTGCAGCTGATCAGAATGGAGCGGTCAATCCATAGCCGCATGCTCACTTAACACATTCAACTCAAAGAAATCATGATTAGTGCATCTATGACTCTGATATTTTCACACCAAGCTTCTGCTACGCTGCTGCCAATATCATGATTCAACAAAAGCTTCCGCTACTCTGATGAGAAGATTTCATGATCCAGAATGTGAGCATGTCGGTCCTAAAGTCACTACATCACATAATACCAACACCACAAAGGATGTGTCAGAGATTGTTGATAGCTGATGATCACAAAAGATGGCTCAAAATTATTATCACATGGATCAGTAAAAGACCTCCACTTGAAGTAACCAAACATGCAATGTGAAGAATCAATGACTACGAGCTTAGGAGCAAAGGACTACATCAAGAATACAAGATCAATTGTTAATGTAATATCTATTTGTATTCTATGTAATTTTGGTACATGATTGAGGTGACCTCCCTTAGGGGGAGATTGTTAGGAATTAGAAATTCCCGGTAGTAAAGAGTCGGTCACCTCAAGTATATGCAATCGTTAGAAAGCTCGTAGTCGTAGTTCTTTTAAGTTAAGTAGTAATTTAGTTAAGTAACACCGTGGAGGACGGACGGGTCTTTACCCACTGTATGCCTGATCCACAGCCCGATGTGTGGCGATTTATGTAAGACTATAAATACTCTCTACCTTCCAAGGTAGAGAGTTGGAGCTCATAATAATATCTTTCACTTTCTCTCACTAAGTTCCCTAAACCTCTAACTTTCTCTCTCTAGAATTCCATCTATATGCTACTTTGTGTTATGGTTTGATGTGTATGTGAAAAGTTATATCTTACAGTACTAACGAACGCGTGTGGCCTATTCCAAACTAATGACGTTTCACATAGGGTTACTTCATCAGCAACATAAAAATTACCTATTGATGCTACACCAACTAATTTCTTTATATAAAAAAATTGTTATAATGATATGTAAGTGTATTTAACAGATATAGTGCTTGCATCATGCTACTTGCATAGCATAAGTGCATAACACTACAATAGTCATCGAAACATAGGAAGTATACGCTTATATATTATCATAAACTACATCAAATTTTAACTACAAAGGACAAACAATTAGATCGAGTGAGTTTCTCGAGCTATTTAGACACACAAAAACTGCTTTACATTACCAACTTCATGGCATGTAAATTAAGAAACACAAAACGAGATGCATTACGGAAGACAACAACTAACCAAAAAGAACGAAAATAAGATAGTAAACCCAAATTAGATTAGTAAGATAACTTGTACTACATAAATGATCTCTATTTAAACTTTGGCATTAACTATCGAAGTAGCTTTAAAATACAAACACTCGTAATGAAAAGATAACTCGTACGTATAAATTATTATCATATGATTAAAATCAATTCAACCTTACATCCCACACATTCCCACATAGGCTAAAGAAGTGAAATCTTCCTTAGTTGTATATATACCACATCATATAAGAACCATACATGTTGAGAATATTGTATGTTTTCAAAACATAGTCGATTATGGAGTTGAGCATAAAACAAAAAACTTCATACTCGCTTACGTCTTGAGAATTAACATAAACTCTACTGCTTTTAATATACGTTCTAACTTAGAAAAAGTCGCGTGGTCCTAACTATGTATTTACAATTCTTTTTAATATACGTTCTAACTTAGAAAAAGTCACATGGTCCTAACTATGTATTTACAACGATTGTTCATATGGATAGTGGCAAGAAATTAGTAATGTTTGAAAAACATTTTGTTGGGTAAACAATGCTCTAGCTATCATTTTAAAGTAAACGTGTATAGCATTAAAAAAAAGGGCTAATAATATTTTAAAGCACTATACTTGTCAAGAATGACAGTTCGGCGTAGCGAACTTGAACTAAAGCACTATACTTTTAATATACGTTCTAACTTAGAAAAAGTCGCGTGGTCCTAACTATGTATTTACAATTCTTTTTAATATACGTTCTAACTTAGAAAAAGTCACATGGTCCTAACTAGAGGTGGCAAAATGTGCCCAGAAGCAAAAAAATGGGCTAAATGGGCACATTTTTAAAAGATTTTGGCACGTTTAGCCCCCTCATTTTTTTTGAAATGGGCACATATAGCCCATTGAAAACTTAAATGGGAACAAACGGGCACTTTTTTTTCTCTCAATTGTTGAACATTAACGATCGTTTTAAAGAATTTTTTTTTATATAATATATTTATTTTTGTTAATATAAATAAGATATTACATTTAAAGAATTTATTTAGTCGTTTTAGGTCTTTTATTAAGCAATTTGTATAACATGTGCCCGTTTGGCCCGTGCCCGTTTAGCCCGTGCCCGTTTAAGCCCGTGCCCGTTTAGCCCGTGCCCGTTTAAGCCCGTGCCCATTCTAGCCCGTGCCCGTTTTAGCACGTGCCCGTGCCCGCCCGGCCCGCCCGTTTTGCCACCTCTAGTCCTAACTATGTATTTACAACGATTGTTCATATGGATAGTGGCAAGAAATTAGTAATGTTTGAAAAACATTTTGTTGGGTAAACAATGCTCTAGCTATCATTTTAAAGTAAACGTGTATAGCATTAAAAAAGAGGGCTAATAATATTTTAAAGCACTATACTTGTCAAGAATGTCAGTTCGGCGTAGCGAACTAAAAAAATAACTCTTTTAGACATTAAAGTTGACATTTTTGTCTTTATTTAAGTATTATGACCATATTATGACAATTTTACCTTTCGAAAAATATTTCAAAAAAAAAAAGAAATTCGAAAAAGAAATTCAGAAATTTCAAAAAAAAAGTATTTCGAAAAAAGAAATTCAAAAAAAATATTTTGGAAAAAAAAAATTCGAAAAAAAGGTATTTCGAAAAAAATTTATAAAGGGTAAAATGGTCATAATACTTAAAGAAAGACAAAAATGTCAACTTTAATGTCTAAAGTTATTTTTTTAGTTCGCTAAGCATAACTGCCATTGTTGACAAGTATAGTGCTTTAAAAGGTTATTAACCCTTTAAAAAAACAATTTATCGGCTCAAATTTAAAAAGTTGTCATTTAAACTAGTTTTCTAAAACATATTACAAGGATTACACATTACTAAAATAAGAATTTTCTAACTTTAAGAAACAGTATGCATGCATTACTCGTAAGGTTCCATTCCTTGCAGACTTCTATCGTAATGTTCTTTTCATTTTGGAAAATCATCACTTCACACCAGTTGTTTTTAAATAATGTAAAAAACCAAAACACCACACCGTCTTATATTTTATTTGCTTTCTTATTTTTATGTGTCTCAAACTAGTTTTACAAATGGGTATAAATGAGAGTTAAGTGTGGTTTCATAGGGGACTATGATGTTTAGTTGGCGTAAGCCCATGTTTAGTTTATTGTGTATCAAAAAAATAGGGTCCATTAGATATCATTTGAGTTGTTTTTATTAAATATACAAGTTGGTGAATAATTTTGAATTGTGTTGTTGTTCGTTTTCTCTATTATTTGGCTATTCCTTGTGTGATTCATTATCACTAGTGTACGATCCCACCATATATTTATCGCACAATACAATAATTCGATAGGTTCGCCATTTCTGTTCAAATTTTCATTTACACCACAAATAAATTGTTGTGTACTCTATAACCGTTTTTAAACTCTATAATAAACAACAAATGGTGTACAAAAATGCAAGAGTCAACATGTAGGTGTGTACATTTTTTAATAAAGACAATCGAACTTTGCATCCCACATAGATTAAAGAGGGGAAATCTTTCTTGTTTATTCCACAAATGTCAATAACAATACTAAGTTTTCAGGTTCATGGTTGCCGACAGAGTTGATTGTAAAACATAAATAACTAAAACTCGGTGGTTAACTTGAATCCGGAGATAAGTATAAGTTCTTGACTTTTTATGTTCACCTTGCGGATTTATAGATGACTATTTGTTTGTTTTTTGTTTTATGTCAAGTATAAGTTAAATAGATGTAGGAAGATATGAGCCATGTGTTACGAGGTAGTGTGCTAGTGAATGACGTTTAAGTTTAACTTGCTCGAAACGTTTATGGTTCGGTTCCTTGCACTCTAGCCCGTGCCTTTTTTATTAACTGAATCATGTTTTTCCATCTCTTTGTTTTCATTTCTGAAAAACTTCATTTCAGTTGTTTTTAACTAATAAATGTACAAAACTAAAAATTCTCACCGACTTGTATGTTTAACTGCCAATTTACTTTGATGTGATTTAAAATAAGTAAATAACTGTCTACTTAAACAATAGACCTATAAAAAAAGATGGACAATCAGTTCCAAATGTTTATTTGCCACAAAAGTTTTTGGTATCCAGGTTTTAAGAGGTTTGGGCTCATTCTTTTCTCAAATCAGTTGTTTGTTGTATACATGTTGGTCTGACACAAGGGTTTCATGCTAGATATTTAGCATTCTACAAATCCACGGTATATGGTCGGAATTTGGCTAGATTTCTTTAAATCGTGGGCCCAACTTAATTACAACCACTTATTTATATCATGAGATGGGGTCCTTTCATCAGCATTATAAATTTTAAGTATAAATTAATAGATAATTAATTTAAACATCAAATATAAAACAAATATATATTTATAATATTATATTTTCTTTTTCCTACATCAAATCAAAATCTAAACCTAAATCCAAATCCTAATCCTAATCCAAATCTTAATTCTAAACCCGTCTACAAACCAAACGGCCCATTAGTGTGTATCAAAAATTTTATTCTATTAAATATACAAAACTTGCTAATCATAATATGTATGTAATAAACTACGTACTTGGTTAACTGATGACATAATGACATGCGGTTAATTATATAAAAATGTATCTTATTACTTGTCGTGATTTTCAGTTCTATGTAACAATATTTGTTTTATTTTTGCAAATTGAGTAACTAAACTTGCCATTTTCGTCAGTTTAATGTATTTTTTTACTTTCTCAACCGTTTGCAGGTTATCATACACAAAAATAAAAAATGTGATAAGTTAGCTACGTTTATAAATGATTATCCTTAAAAAAACTTTTTGGCCAAATCAAGATTTGGCGAGTTATTTGGCTAAAAATCAATAAAATTAAATTTAAAAAATATATAAATTAGGTAATTCGGGTTATTCGGGTCAACCCAAAAACCGAACTGTATTCAAATTCGGTTTTTAGTTCAGTGAAATCCAACTAAATTCGGTTCGGTTCGGCGTTCGTGTACGTTCATTTGTGTGACTAAACTACCATCGTTTGTGTTCGTCCGGTTCGTAAATGAACGAACACGATCAAACCTTCTTTCGTGTTCGTCCGGTTCGTTACCCTAAGTATTCGGAGTTGGTGTAAACGAAGTGTTTGCGGGTTCGCCATTGATGAAAGCTTGAGGTTTTAGGGTTTGGGTTCGAATAATTTAGTTTTAGTTTGCCCTAATAAGGGGGAAGGGGGGGGGGGGGGGGGGGAACAATCTTTGACTCAAACTATTAAAAAAAGGATAATCATTTATAAATGTATCTTACTTACCAACATTTCCAGTTTTGTGTAACGAATTAATTTTTTTTTTCTAGATTTATGTACTGTAACTTGTACACATCAGCACAACCGGCTGTCAAGGTAAAAACATATATCAAGTTAACGAAAATGGCAAGTTTAGTACATTGAGACAAGTAAGATACATTTTTAATATAATTATCCGGCATGTTACTAATTAACCAATAATTACTAAAAGGGCTAATGACACCGTAATGTATCATACTTGTCGCTCGCACCTTTTATATGTATCAAACAACTTTTTTGCTATTCTATGTACTAAACTTGATTTTATTGTATTTTCTGTATATTTTGCCCCTAATACATTATGGTGCCTTTAGCCCTTGCTAACAGTTGCGTTAAACATATTCCCAAACACCACAAAAGCAATATGTTCCAATTGGGATGAGCCCATGGTTAGATAAATACATGCAGCGGAGAGAGAAGTATTAAGTGGTAGCATGGCATGTTGGTAAGTGCAGTGTTATGTATCCAAAGGTCAATGGTTCGATCCCTCTAACCTCCTACCATTGCAGCCATTTTTATTTCCTTTTTAATTTTGCAAATTGTATCTTTTTCCTTTTAGCAAATAATGAGGTTTTTATTTTCATATTGTGATTTAATGTTGATTTTTTTAAGTTTAAAATGCTGTTAAGAGTAAACATAACGGATTAGTGATTGAAGTTTTCCAAAAAGTATAAACATTGACATCTAACTTGAGACTACGTGTACCAAAAGGCACAATTTACATTGTAGTTTTCCATCGCTTTTTCTTTGTCAATCCCTTATAAACACTATGTCGAACTAATCCAAATGTCCAGGCATCCAAGTGAGTATGTGACCAATGCCTTACGAGCCTTTGCGTTTCTTAAGGCGTGCTTAAAGCAGAAATTTTTTTTTATAGATTTTTGTATTTATAATTTTATATCATTTTTTAAAAGCAATTTCAAATACTAAAGCCTAAATCCCAAATACAAGGCCCAAGTACAAATTAAGTTTTGAAATTACAAGGCCCAAGAGGAAATAACCCAAATGTTAGAAATTCAAGCCCAAATCCATAAATCCCCTAAATGCTTCTAAAAATGACGCCACACCTTATCAAAAGGAGCGCTTTTTCTCGCCTTATCCCACGCTACGCCTAGGGCCGTCACCAAAGTCCGATAGGCTACGCCTCGCGGCGTCTTGACGCTCCTTTTAGAACCCTGTCTGTCACCGACATGAGTCCTACTAAAAAAATCACCCAAAAACATAGTTTGAACTAAACCATTTGCAGCGTAGTATACTTGACTAAATTTATGGGCATGTAATTTAGGAAATACATAACGAGTTGCATTATTAGCAATATTTTCCTTGGCGACTAAACAAAGAAGAAAGAAAACGTGAGAGTAAACCCATATGAAACTAGCGATAAAATTTGTACTCAAATTGCCTCGTCACTTGAAAATCAAAATACAAACGCTCTATAATGAACATATGAATGGTGCAAATTATAATACCCGAAATGCATGAGCCAACATGGGGGGCAAATTTTTTTTTTGACAACAACAGAATGCGGAAAGAAAAACTAGGATTGTAATGATAAATCGAGTATTTTTACTTAAAAATGATGGATTTATAAAGCTTTAGAGTGTTGAATATTGGGTTTTAGTATGTGGGTGGGGGGCAATTTGAGTTTTGAGTGAGGGGCACTTTAGTATTAAAAAAAAAAAAAAAAAAGTTACACTAAAGTTGCGGCTTTTTCGGCTAGCCATGGAGGGCACTTGCCCCCCATTGTTACCAATTAGATCCGTCATGTATAACGTACGTTATTATGTATATGATAGAATCATTTCAAATGTACCTTGCATGTTGCATCCCACATAGGATAAAGAAGTAAAATCTTTTTTGGTTATATACTATAGTCCATGACTCTTGTACGTGTTAATAAGTAACCATTAGCTATCCAAGTGCACGGTCAATGAAGTGTTCTTAGAAACTTGAAAATGAAAACCTCGTCGTCAGTGTAAATGGAAATATAGTACAAATTCTTAACTTTATAATATGTTTTTCGCTTAGAAAATATGGGCACTCCAAACTTTTTATTTACAAAGATTTTGTTCAAACTTCAGCTAAATATGTACTAATCTTTTATTCGATCTATGATATAACGAAACCATAATTATATGCATTATTCTCAATTTCAGTTGATCAATATCATATGTTAACCTGGCTTTTTTTGATGACTAAGATATGAGGCAACTCTGGTATTTGAGCTCTCTCTGTTGCCTACATTTTTAGAGAAGGTATGATGAGAAAAAGTGACAACTTTGTTCTACCAATGTACAAATCAATCAGTCACAAGGTACTAACGAAGGTGAGTCACCAGAATTATCCAAAATGGATAGATATGTCGTACTTTCGTGTAACGTTTATCTTTACTACATATAACAAGAAAATAATGGTCTAGATCAAAACCTCTCATGGATTCTCATCTTGGCTAGAAACATTTTCAAAACTAACACGAACATTAACTAAGTCACTCATTTTCTTATAAAATACTTAAATACGTTAAATCATTTTCTTACATCGTTTGCCTCTCGTGTTTTCTTCTACTTCTTCTTTTCATAATTACATTGTCGAATCTAATTCTATGCGTAATCAAGCTTTTGTTTTCTTAAATATCATTGAGTTGTTTATTAGCCATAGTGCCGACGAGTTGGGCAACAAGCTTTTAAATTCTCCCCATAGATAACATGTAGCATGAGTCAACATGTGGGTATGTAAGTTATCGTGTATTTGATAAAGTCATTTCAACTACCTTACATCCCACATAGTTTGAAGAAGTAAAATAAAAAATTTCACATTTCAGTTAACTCATTTATTGGAAAATAAATATAATTTCTAGAGTTTTTTTTTTTTAAAGAAGACCAAATTTCACTAGTGACAAAGAGATTCGCTTTGAGTTTATTCATTACTATTTACCACTAAGAAAACCTCACAACAGTCGAGTTTTATGTCCTAAAGTTGCAAGTGATTAGAAAGCCTTTGCATCACGGAACGTGAAATGTAAGTTCATCTATTATTCTTGTTTACTACTCGTAATTGACACGTAGATGATTACATATATTCTGTTTGTGTTTGTTCTTTAAGATAGTAAACTAACACAAATGAGCAAGCACGGACATGGTCACAAATAGATAATGAACACTGTGCCTTTGTATTTACGCCAATTAAAACCGATCATATAATTTTTTTTACTGTTTAGACTTGAATATATGTTATGCGGGTTCTTTTAACAAATAAACGAGCATTATGAAGTAAACCAAACAAAATTAAATAGGGTAGCATACCAGGAAAACCTTTAAATATTTATCTTATAAAATTTTTACCGTAAGAAAGATTATCAAGATACGATCGAAATGATTTTTACGCAATTTAAAATATATATAGAAGTGTATATACATTAGTATATAAAAAGTTTGACAGTTTAGAAGAATTTTTCAAAAAAATCATTTTCATCACTAACTTTTATATATACATTTTGTATACCGAAGTTAGAAGTCTAAATGAGAAATAGAGTATGAATTGAGATCCATTTCTAAAGTGTTTGTCTTGCTGTAAACATTTTATATTAAATAGAGGTAGGAAGATAAATAAAACAGGATAGAAGCCTGGTTACTTTGGTAAATATACCGTGCCATGACCTAGTGGTCAGCGGTTCGATTCCCAAGATATCGTGCTTTATCCTTTTTATTTTCATTTTTTTTTTTTTATTATTTCTTTTATGTTGCTAACAACTCACTGCATTTCTATTTTGAATATATTTCAAAGTAAATAAATAAAAGAAAAAACTCTTAATGTCATCATAAAGTCAAGTAAACATATTCTTTCTCAAAATTTCCATAGAATTATTTGTTCTAAAATAACATTTTTAAACATTTTAACTTCATCGAACTAGATGTTCAACAACATCATGTGACTATAAATTAAGGGCTTTGAGGCGACTCAGTTCCCTCTTAGTTGCCTTCATTTCAAGAAAAGACAGAGTGACAACTTTGTTTTACCGATGTTCATTTTTACATCACAAACTACCAACGAATGCGTGTCATCTGAAATGGATAGATGGATCACCCTCATCAGTCCTACTAAAAACTCACCGAATCTCACATAGGTTGAATCCAGTTCACTTATCCAAACTAGTGATGTTTCACAAAGCGAACTTAATCACTCACACAAAGATTTCCTACTTATATGATATCGAAAATATATTTAGCATATAAATCACTTAAACTAAACTATTTGCAGCGTTGAATCTCTAATTAACTTCATGGCATGAAATTCATGAAACATAAAAGGAGTTGCATTATCGCCAACTATTCAAACAAAAAAGAAAGAAACATATGAGAGCAAACTCACTTGAAATCCCTGATAAAATTTGCACCTCATAGAGGACCTTTGAATCCATTTGCATCGTCACTTAACAAGTGTATTCAGACTTTGCATGCATTTCGAGTGAAGGTATCAAGAGACAAAGTCACAACTTAATTTGCCCTAATAATGTACAACGCAATCAAGCACGCAATACTAATGAACACGAGTCACTAGATTTATCCTACATGGATAACTCTCGCGAGTCTTACAAAGAAAACCACTAATCGACACTTTGTTAATGGGGTGAAAAATTGAGCCACATAAGGGTGAATTTTGCACCATTCTAGTTTTTGAACCCAAAATACAAAGTGGATACCTCCATGAGAAATCTAAAACACAACCACAAACTCCCGGCTATAGTATCTTGTTGAGATTTGCAATATGAATACAAAGAGTTATATAG
The DNA here is from genome assembly GCA_019973895.1 of Chrysanthemum seticuspe. NCBI lineage: Eukaryota > Viridiplantae > Streptophyta > Magnoliopsida > Asterales > Asteraceae > Chrysanthemum > Chrysanthemum seticuspe. The sequence continues at coordinate 298,233,939 of BPTQ01000001.1, forward strand.
TAGCAAAAATAATTTTCTATCTCATGCGTCGAATCCATACCGAGCCTCAGCATAGTGAGATTTTACCAGTGCAAGAGCTCTTTAACGATGAGAAATCTTGTTCTTTTCTTCCAGCATAACTAGAACAAGATTTAACCGTTTTATGCTCAGATTTTAGATATGGCAAGATGGGCCGAGTAGGTAACAGGTCAACATGGGTTCAGGTGGAAACGTGTCATATTTTAGTCTAGTCTAAATCTTTAATAAACAATAATTAGAAGGTGTATGCATTAAAAACACGCTTTGGACAAGTTTTAAACTAAGTGACCAGTTCGACCCGTTCCTCATTTAGGTAATAATGATTTGACCCATTGTACAAGTTTCTCATTAACTTCACGACATGTTACTCAAAATAATCAAAACGAGTTGCATTATTGATAATTTTTTCTCGGACTAGAACCAAACAGAAAAGAACAAAAATGTGAGAGTAAGCCCATATGAGGATCACTTAATAACGGCATTTATGTCACTACTTCAAAGTACAAACACTCTATAATGAACTTATAAATGGTATATAGAAATGCAAGAGTCAACACGTACGTATGTACATTATTTGATCAAAAGTTAAAAACCATTCCAACTTTACATCCCACATAGGTTATACTGTTATAGAAGTGAAATCTTTCTGGTATATATACTATAGTGAATTAGGATAACACATGTCTAGAAAATTACTATGTTTTCATATATAAATATGAAAATTCCAAACTTTATCCTCGCTTGTATTCGGCAACGAATATAATATTCTTGACTTTTTTAGTATCTTTTGTCACTATAAAAATACGGTTGCTCCAAAAAATTTATTTTCAAAGATTGTCCATATGTATAACAAAATATTTAGTAGTCTTTTATCTATCTATACCCAGTGGCGGAGATAAAGGTGGGTCCGGGGGGTCATGCGGCATTCCGGCGAAAAAAATTATAGTGTAAATTTTTAAATTTTTCAGCCTATTCCCCCCTCCCCCAACGAACCAATTTTTAGTGTAGTTTCTAAAAATTATCATATTTTGCCTCTCGACAAAAACTTTATGTCTATACCAATCATTCTTAATTTCTATTGACCGATAGAAGCTGTTAACTAGATTTAGAATATGTGATAATAGAAACGTTTCACTGATCTACCTCTACTTACGTAACCCCGGTCATACCTACAATGCCATTTTGATTTTGGAGTGACATGTTACGAAAATGAATGAAGGTGCGGCCCTCCAAGTTCGCAATGACATGTTACGAAAATAACTCAACTTCGCCATATTCATCTCAAGTTCACAATGACATATTACGAAAATAACTCAACTTCGCCATATTCATCTCAAGAATGGCCAACAATTTTACTTTTTTTTTTTTTTTTTTTTCTTTTTAAAAGACTGGATTTTGAATGGTTCACAGAGTATTTTTGTTAGCTAACCCAACAGTCCAATCATTCCTAATGTATAGCGCCATACGGCCTATACAACAAGCTAAGTTGTGCCTTCATATATGTAAGGGCTCTGTTGAACACATATGACGAGTTAGTACTTTAGGCTTCTAAATTGCACAGCTTAATCATGCATAAGGTGCCATTCAAAATGATCCACAGATGTCATCCATGTGACTAACAAATGAGTTGACTTGGATGATTCGAGAGGAGTCTCTTGGTTGCCTATATTTCTGGAGAAGATATCAAGCGACAAAGGGACAACTTCGTCCTATACTCCTGTCAATCTAAAACTCAAAATCAATCACAAGGTAGTGACGAAAAGACTCACCAAATTTGAGTCCAGTTCACCTAAACCCAAGTATTGTAGTTTCCAAAAAGATAACTTGATTAGTCGCATAAAAATAGCCTATTGATTTGATTCACAAATGTTCTCCTAGATGCTAAATGCATGCTTGTATTAAGCAACAACAAAGAAATTATACTTATACAACATCATAAAGATGTGTGCTCTGGGTCTTGCTCATACGATACGACACATCAGACCAATTTAATTAACGAACAAGACAATGCAAACTCACATTTAAAGTCAGGGACGAAACCAAGACCACATATGACCCGGTGCACAAAAAATTTCGAAGGGTAATATTAGAAACACTTTTCAGTGGACCGGTGCATTTAAGATGCATTTATGAAAAATCGATGTTTTTTTCAAAAATTAACACTACATCGAAAAAAAAAATCATAAAATTACTTAAATTGATATCAATAACGTACATTTTAAAATGTCACAATTACTTAAGATAATTATAAAACTATCATACAATTATACAACTATGGGAAATAAAACAAGTGCTAACTGCTAAGTATAACATCATAAGACACCGCAATCACTGTTTATCTAAACATGTATTCATAATAGTCAAGAAGATACAGTAAGCATGTCTAAATTTCTATAAGCCTATGGTCAACTTTTCCTTGCTTGCAAGCTTGTTATTTGAGCTCTATAAGTTCATTTACTGGGAATTTTGCTCATTGCTTTTATAATGTTTGACGTCATACTTCTTCACTGAGCCAGTCTACTTTATTTTCCCATCTCGACGTCTTGTTCTTGCTCGTAAACTAGTTGCGAAAAGGATTGTTGGTGTATGAGACCAACCCGGCTTCCCATTCCATCCCAACCAGCCAATTTCTTCGATCTCAAAACTTATGACACCTCACAAGACCAAGATTAGTAGCTATGAAGAAACAAAAATAGTCATATATGCTCATTTATCATCATGTATCAGCATCAATTCCATCGTTAGTCTAAAAAATAAACAAATTACTAACTCGAACTTCATAAATAACACACATACATGTAAACATAAAACTTCATATTAAGCAATTCTCACCAACACCTGCAAACTTAAACATACACACTTTAGCTACGTACCGCGACCACCCGTTGCCACACAAACCTTGAAAAGAAAACCATGAAGCCGCGCCTTCAACAGCTCTCCCGACCAACATAACTCACAACTCCAAGTCTTCAACCTTTCGATACTCATCTCATTAAGTACAATCACCATCATGCATTCCTTATACATGATCACTCACTTTTGGAATAAAAAAAAAAGGGCTTCGAGTAATTGTAACTCTATTAGCTGGTAAACCAACAACCAACGCGGCATTCGATAATATGCGTTAGACACATGGCCGGAGATAGGGAGGGGTCCCGGGGGTCACGTGCCCCTAAGAAAAAAAAAATGTATCGTAAATTTTCTAAAATATGTGGATTTTTATTTTATTTTATTTTTTTATTTTTATTTTTTTTGTGGTAATTTGCCCCCTTTAATAACCAATTTTTAAAGTAGTTTATAAAGATTATCAAAATGTGTCCCCTCGAGCAAAAATTTATGGCTCCGCCCACATGTGTGTCTAACTTAAACCTCAAGTGTGCGGATTGAGTACCTTTCATTACGTAACAGCGAGTATAACATCATAAAATTATGGGAACTAAAACTAGTGCAAGTATAACATACATTAATTAGTGTTAATTTGAACATGAACTCGTAATGGGCTTTGGTTTCTGAACATCCCACATGAGAGAAAGTAGCTTGTGGGAGTTGATTATAAATAAGGAGGGAGGGACACAATTAACGGTAGCTAGGCATGTTGAATTTTTTAAAAGCCTTTGGTCAACATTTGGTGCTTGCAAGCTTACTATTTGGGTTTTATAAGCTTGCAAGAGCAAATGTTGTACACGGCTTTTATAATATTTGACAAGCTCATAATTATATATATAAATGTTCATTTGAACTAATTATATAAAGTTATCTAAACTTTAACACGCAAGAAATTTTTACCATTGCTTTTATAAATTTTACAAGTTCACAATATTAAACGCAAAAGATTGATTTGAGATCCAATCAATCCATTGGAGTGTGACAAATTTTATTGTATCTCTTTTGATGGTTGTAGTTCGAAACAAACTTTATATAATTATTCCAACTGACCGGAAACATGCATGGTTTGAGTTACCTCCTCAAAGTATGTATTGATTTACTTAACTCATACTTAGCTATATCTACTTGTCTACCGAAGTATGCAAACCAATAAATAAAGTGTCAAAATCACCTCTTTGTATATATGTTGAAAAGTGAGCTTAAAGACAACTAAACTAGCCGGCCATCCAAGTTTTTGGTGAGTCAGTTGTTAAGTTCAAGTTGTATTTGTCAATGTTATTTCATTTTGTTCGTCATTTACATCGAATTTAAGTCATGATAGTATTTTCCAACGCGATTTACATGTACTCCTTGAGTTCAATACAAATTATGAAATCTGACCGTTCATGGTTGACTTTTAAGAGGGATAAATAAGGACAAGGCCTTAGTTTGGCTTTCTTTTGAGTCTTTTTTTATCAGTATTTTTGGGGGTATTTTTGACGTGTAACTTACACGCCTTTATGATGGCATGCCACTTCACTTAGCCGGTCCATTAGATGTTTCAAATTCCCGTTGTGAAACCACTTGTAAGAAGGATTTTGGGTGTAGACTAACTCGGTTTCCCACTCCGTCCTGTCCTGCCAATTCCCCTCCCAGCTGTTTTAGTAGTCCCCAATGTTAATCCTCTTTAAAAAAACACTTATGACACCTACACAAGACCAATATGATTAGATAACTGGGTTACCCAAGTTAAGCAATCATTCAGTATCAGTACCTCTCAAGCAAAACAAATAGTCATATACTTAATTACTCACAAGGGACTTTTCTACCTTTAACAATATCATGTATCAGCATCACCGCATAGCTACTATAAAACAAAGTCATTGTCTTGAACATCATTACATTAATATACTTATTGCATTGCTAGAAAATGAAAATAAAAAATAAACATATCTCATTTTACATGTATAAATACATTCATATTAAGCAATTCTCACCAACATGTATGTGCAAACTCAAACACACATCGGCCACAAACACAAACACACCTGCAAACACACCTTAGCTACCGCGACCACGTGCAAAAGGAAACCCACGAAGCCGCGTCTTCAACACCTCTCCGCGACTAGCATAACTTCAACCATTCGACAACAACTCAGTAAGCATCAGGCATTCGTTATATATACCATGATCACTCACTTTTAAAAAAGAGAGCTTCGAGTAATTCCATGAGCTGGTAAACTCAAAACCAACGTGGCCTTTGATAATATGCATTAGAAACGCATATATGTCTCACATAAACCGCATGGGTTCGGATTGAGCACCTTTCGTTGCATAACAGCCAGTTGTTAGTAGATATATGGTGAAACTTGTGGGTGCATGGTAGTCTTATGCTCGTGTCGCCACCACATTCATTGTTCATGCAGTATTTGCAAGAAGTAACTGTGGTTGACGGAGGTTGTAGATGACCGGAACTCCGTGAGATTGATTGTTTTCGTTCATGCTCCTCCATTATCATTATTTTGACTTGGTTAATATGGTTGGATTAGCTTTATAAAGGTGTTTAAATAATGGTTATATAACGCGTACTTACTATATATAGGGTATGTTAGGACATAGATGTTCCCTTCCACACCAAGTAATACATTCCAAAATTTTTCCTTCGTTGACCAAAATTTAAAACAGTTTTCTCGACTTTTGACTGGATATTTGGAATTTTGTAAGAGCATTCCCAACGGTAACGCCGTAACGGCGTTAAACGCAAAAAAACGGCGTTACCGGCGTTATTACCGTTGGGAGCTCGGCGTTAAAGAGGGAAAACGCAGCCGGCGTTGCTTTGGCAACGCACGTTAAAGGGGAGGCGCAAAAAAAAAAAAAAAAAAAAAAAAAAAATTCAAAAAATTTACACTTTCTACCCTTAAAACGGCTACTAGCCGTTATTTTCAAAAAATTTTTTCAAAAACCACCCTAAACGGCTACTAGCCGTTATTTTTCAAAAAAATTTTCAAAAACCTTTTTTTACCACTATAAATACCCAATTAAAACACCATTTCTTTTCACACTTCCACTACTAAATCCTCTCCATTCTCTCAATCTTTCAACTTCTATTAACTGCAAAAAAAAACAATGTCGGGAGGCAACGATGATAGTTTCTACAATCTTCTTGCTAGTGGGTGGAATCCCTCAAACCCGGGTTCATCATCTAACCCGAACGCCGGTTCATCTTCAATCCCCAACCCACTAGGCTTATCGAGCCAAGAAATGTATCAACAACATCAAGCATTTCTGTATTGGCAACAACAAAACCAACAAAACACCTTAAACTCTAACTTTCAAAACCTACAATTCACACAACAATCACAACAATCACAAACTGAAACACATGATGTTGCTGACACACCCACGTCTCCTCCAAAAAAAGGAAAAGGTCGCATTAAGCGAAAATCAAAGAAATCCAAAGACCCCGAGCCCGAACCAGTTGATTCTGATGAAGGCGATGTTGTTGTTCACTCACGTTGGACTCCAGCAGAGGAAGCATTACTTGCAAGATGTTACATAGCTGTTTCGGAGGATCCGAAAGTTGGAAAGTGCCAACCCAAGGATACGTTTTGGTATCGGGTGCGAAATGAGTTCAATAAAAACAACTTTCAACGGCGCAACAAGGACATGCTATCAAGCAAGTGGAAAACTTTGAACGGCATATGCACAAAGTTCAACTCTCATTACAACCGTTCGAAACGTGATCAACGAAGTGGGGAAAGTGAGTTGGATGTGATGCAACGGGCAAAGCAATGGTATCGTGAGGAAACCAAGGGATCAGCTTTTGGCCTCGAAGACGCTTGGGAGGTTTTGCGTCATTATAAGAAATGGAACTCGCCGGAACCGGTCGATTTAACCGGCGAAGTCCCAAGCCAAACAAACGAGGATTTGTTTGGTCAAGATGAACAACCTCGCCCCATGGGAAAGAAACGTGCTAGTAATAAACCAAGATCCGAGACTACAACAAGTACTGAGGGAACAAGCACTGGAGGAACGAGCTCGTCAGCTTATTTCACCGAAACTATGGCAAACGAGTTTCGTATGAAACGAGAAGTCTCCGAAGCGGCGTATCGGGCCGCGCAGGAAAAAGATCTCACAATAACCCGGTTGGAAGAAATAAAGTTTTTGATGACGCCTACTGCGGGGCAAGATCCAATGGTCGTGCAGTGGATCAATGACGAAAAAGATCGAATCATCGCAAAATATAACTTGAAACCTCGTCAGTAGATCGTATTCTCGTCATTTCCTTTAATTTGTTGTAACGTTTTATTTCGTTGTATGGTTTTTTTTATTTCGTTGTATTTTTTTTTCGTTGTATTTTTTTTTAGTCTCGTATTGTAATATGTTTTAAGTTTTAATGAAATGTTTGTTTTAGTTTAAAAAATGAAGTGTTTGATTTAGTTTAGGGGTTGAAATTGAAAATATGAAATATTAGTGGTGTTATGGTGTTATTGGGATGTTATTGTTGTGGGTGTTTTTTGAGGATGTTAATGTTAAATGGTAAAGCTGATGTGGCGTTGACGTGGACGGTGTTATTGGTGTTATGGTGTTATTGTTGGGAGTGCTCTAACCCATGCGGCCATGTATCAGCAGCAATCCCATGGTTAGTCTAAAACATAAACAAATCACAAACTTGAACATCATAAACACACACACATACATGTAAACATAAAACCTCTTATTAATCAATTGTCACCAACACCTGCAAAATTAAACACATCTTACCTTAGCTACCGTGACCACCTATTGCCACACAAACCTTGAATAGAAAACCCACAAAGTCGCGCCTTCAACGCCTCTCCATGACCAACATAACTCATAATTCCAAGTCTCCAACCATTTGATATCATCTCATTAAATACTACACAAGCACCATCATACATTCCTTATACATGATCACTCACTTTTGGAAAAAAGAGCTTCGAGTAACTCTATAGGCTCGTAAACACAGAACCAACGCGGCCTTACATAATATACATTAGACAAGCATATATGTCTATCTTAAACCTCATGGGCGCAAATTGAGCACATTTCGCTGCATCACAGCCGATATAACATCATGGGATATAAAACTAGTGCAAGTATACCATCATAACATACATTAATTTGTATATCTAAACATGTACTCCTGATGGTTAAGATAAATTCAAATACACAACCAGTGTACTACAAATTGCTTAAAATTAATTGGGTTTTGACTTTTGGCATCCCACATCACCATTGTGAAGGAAAGTGGCCTGTAAGTGGTACTTATAAATAAGGAGGGAAGGACTTATTTAAAAGTAGGCATGTTAAATTCCTTTAAAAGCCAATGGCCAACATTTGATACTTGCTAGCTTATAATTTGAGTTTTATAAGTTGAAGTATTTTATTTTGGTTGTTGGTTTTTTATATTGTTTGACAAGCTTACAATTTTATATATAAAGTTATCGAAACGTACAATATCACACAATAAATTACAAAATGAGCTTAACTAACACAACCTTAATGATGCTTGGAACTTACATGAACATGGAAGGGTTTTTGCCGAAATCCATTGCGAGCAGGATTCTCATAAAGATATACCTACGGGTTTATTCAATGTCTAACATTGTATCATAGACCAAACCCTAACCCTCACCTCAATAAAACACCATCCTTTAAAACCTTAAACTTATTAACTTTTCGTTCCTCACAATCACATAAAGAACTGCTCATCAACGAATCTTCCCACTATTCCCAACAAAGCCTTACAGAAGTCGAAAGATTGAATAGTACACTCACGAGATGAATATGGGTCGAAAAGTTTACAAAATAAGCACTAGCTTATTTTGTAAGTGCTTATTAGTGTTTTATGTCTCCTTTAGTACCACACATGCCTCAAACAACAATCTTACACTTATTTTTGTATGTAGTCGATTTATATATGTTCAAGAAACAAAATGTAACCTTTCAATCTTAAACTTAATTACATACATATTAACATATCATCAAAACATTCAAGTTTAGCAATATAGCATATCAAGAAACACAAAGTTTGGAGATTTAAAAGAACCCTTACAAGGCTTTGAGTGTGGTCCGACTAGGAAGGAAAATAAGAACACCAAATTACCCAGGAAACTAATCTAACTTCAATTTAACCCAAGACCGATTCCAAGATTGCTCCAAAATATCAAATGTGTCTTATATTTGTGAAGTTTGAAAGAAAATGAAGTGTGTGTTCGGCCTCAAAAGGAACAAGAGGGGGGAAGTTTTTGCCTAGCTTTTGTGAGTGTTAACTTGTGAGTGTACATATTAGGCTAAGAACAAAACCTTAGTGGAATACATCACTTTCTAATTACAATCTCAAAGTATTCATGTGATGACTAAGACACAAATGGGCGGCAACATGGTGAAAGAATCGGAGGGATTTGATTTTCGAATCCTCGTTGTGTATACCGTGTTCCGTTTGAGCATAAAACATAGTCGCACTTATAAATTATGACAAGCCACTTATGTCTTTTGCTTAGCTAAAACTTTAAGCAAAAACGCTTAAAGAGTATTGTCCTTTTCATATTTCAAGAATGTTACAACTGTTAACTCGACTGGATTATAACTTTGGTTATGATCACTAGCAAGTCCTAATATTCCTTACTTACAACTAAAGCACAGTAAGAAGCAGACAAAGTAAATGATTAATAATTTCGATTGTAACTTTTTGTAAATATTCAAAACAATTTGTACTATACATGAAAAGGAAAAGATTTACAAGAAACACAAATGCTATAAAAAAATGTTCTTGCATCATATAACTTTCTCAGTTTGAGTTTTTTTTAAGCTTTTATATAAGAAGTTCATAAGCTGGTATTGGTTCTAGGATTTGAGTTTTTTCAAATTTCAATTGGCTGACTATTTACATAGATCAATTTACTTACTAAGACGTCATTATTGTTACAACAGGACATTTCATCGGAGGGTTGAAGTCTATCAATAGAACTCTTTTGACAGGTACAATCCTTCTGCAAGCTAGGGATCCAGATAATTATGCAAAGTGAGGAATAAAAAATGCGCTTAATGAAAACAAGCTTAACGATGCTTGGAACATACATGAACATGGAAGGGTTTTTGGTGAAATCTGTTGCGAGAAATTTTCTTGCAACTTTTGCACTTAGTATAGAGCTTAAGTGGCTTAATACATGTTATCATAAAGTACAAAAGGTTCTTAATGAGCACAAACACAACTTGTTAGAAAGGGACACTCTTATATACTTATCACTATGTCTTGCAAACTATAGTTAACCTGTGAATGCAGATTCTATTATAAAGAAACAAGTTGAAACTGAACCTTTCCTCCAGTTACAAGATTCTTATGGACTTCTTGGACATAGTACTCATTTGCAGTCATTATGGCAGCAACAAAGGTGTTTTGAGTTTTGAGTATGTTAATCTTTACAAACCGTACAACTTTAGTGTTGATCACCAAGTTATATTCCTATTTGCAGCTAACACCTTAGTAAGAAGAAAACAAATTACAATATGCAGTAACTATGGTTTGATAGTCGGTTCAGGCATCAGACTAGCCATCCTATCGGGTCGGTGGTTCAAGCGTCCGGCATGTTGGATCTACGAGTCTCAAGAACCAAAAAACCTATGATGTTAATGAGAAATTTACACATGTGTAAAAAAGAAATGGCAACCAGTTAGAACTTACAAGAAACATAAAATCTTATAGAAATTGATTATGCTTATTATACTTCATAGCATCTTCTCTAACTTTTTGTAGTTTCCAAGTTTCTTGTAATTATAATGTAAAGTTTTATAACTCATAAAAAAGAGCCCATCGACTTATACCAATAAGTTATGTTTTTAAATGTCACAACTCACAATTACTTAAAAACACTTATCTACACTACTTAAAATGCACGAAGGAACCTCACTCTTAATTTTAAGACGTACAAGAAATTAAGCATGGTTTACAACACTTCAATGCACCCAATTTTCAGAATTACAACAAAGTAAGCATATTGTACAACAAAATAAAGCGTGATGTCATTTTAAGACCAAAATTCTATCAAACGACATTAATGCTATTAAAACACCCATTCACCAAAAAATATAACCATTTAAGCACAATGTACAACAGCTGCAACCAATTTTCAGATTTACAACAAAATAAGAATAGTGTAAAACAAAATAAGCATGATGTAATTTTCATACTTACAAAATTAATGCTATTAAATTGTTCAATGTTATTAATGACTATAATGACTACTACTTACAAGAAAAAAAACATAGTGTACAACACTTTAATGCATATAATTTTCAGACATACAAGACAAGAAGCACAGTGTATAACAAAATACCACATTAATGCTATTTAATGTAGTCAATTATTTAACTGATCAATAAATACAATTAATACATTTATTAAAACACCTCTTACATAAGAAATACAAATTATCAAGCATATTGTACAACCAAATTAAACACAATTACTGCATTAAATTTCACTACTACAAATAATAAAGCACATTATACAAATATTCAAGCCCGAACGGGCAACGGGCCAAATGGGCTTGAGCCCGAAAGGGCGCGGACCAAATGGGCTCGAGCCCGAGCAAACACGGGCCAACGGGTTCGAGCCCGAACGGGCACGGGCTATACGAAATTCTTGATATCCGTAAATTTATTGTTAAAAAGAACATAATAAACTAAAATACATTATTTATCGAAAATTTTTATTTCAGGGTACCCGCCGCTGCAACGCGCGGATACCCTGCTAGTTACTTATAATAGAGGGATAACCCTTTCTCCTATTTCCTAAATTAGAATTTAATCAACTACTACTTATAAAAAATAATGTACAACTATGTAAGGCACAACTGATTTTAATCAAATATCATTTATTACATACATACAATTAATACACCCATCACAAATATATAAAACTATCTAAGCACATTTTACAAATACAAATAAAACTAAAAACACACTATTCAATACATACAATTAATACACACTTCAATTCACCCTTCAACAAAATATACAACTCTTTAACCAAAATATACAATCTAATTAAGCTTCCAAAACATAAATCTGAAATCAAGTAGCTCAAAATAAAATAACATTGTTCACTTGAAAATTTAGTTACAAGGTACCCGCCGCAGTATCGTGCGGGTACCCTGCGAATATATATAATATATATATAGAGTGAGGATCAGGTGCGGATTTTTTTAATTCGTGCGGATGTGCGGATTGATCTGGACCGCCCATTTTAGATCTGATCTTGACTTTTTGTAAAAAAGTCAAGATATGCGCTATCTTCACGGTAGCAATTAACCATGTAAACGATTTTTTTAATTTTTTTCCTTTTCAGCGATCCTTACTATTGTTATCTTCTTTCATTTTTTAATTTTTTCATATTTTTCTGAGCAATTTTTGTTTTTTTGATTATGAGTTCTACCGTGATATTAACGATATTATGAGTCCTACTGTGATATTAACAATTTTACTTAATATCACTGCCTTTTTTATTACGATATTAAGAAAACTTACGGTGATATTAAAAAAATTAGCTTTGATATTAAGAAAACATGTAAAAAGTAAATGTGATATTAACAATTTTACTTAAAAAGTTACTTTGATATTAGAAAAAAACTTAATATCACTGCTAGTTTAGAAACTACTGCTAGCCTTAGTGAAACTACTGCTAGCATTAGTGAAACTACTGCTAGCCTTACTTACTAGTGATATTAAGAAAAGTTGATAATTACGGTGATATTAACAAAATTCATAATATCATTGTACCTTTTAACCATGAAAATGCTTTTTTTTTTTTTGAATTTTTTTCAGCGATTCTTAATAAATTGTTGTCCTCTTTCTATTTTTAATTTTTTCAGATTTTTTTGAATTATTATTTTTTGAATGTTACTGAGATATTATCCGCACCATATATATATATATATATATATATATATATATATATATATATATATATATATATATATATATATATATATATATATATATATATATATATATATATATATATATATATATATATATATATATATGTGTGTGTGTGTGTGTGTATGTGTGTGTGTGTGTGTGTGTGTGTGTGTGTGTGTGTGGCATTAATTATTATGGTTGCATCCATAAATATTTATTTATGGTATTAACAATCACGGTAAAGAACAGATCTTATCATTATTCGTTGCTTTTACTATATAAATATTGTAATATAATGTAATGTAATGTAATGTAATATAATGTGTGTCACTATTATTTGACAAAATACTCATATTATTGCATCACATATATTATACTTCTCACTTTAATATGAGAGATTTATAAAATGAATTATTAATAACAGTTTTCTAAAATACATATTACATTATTACTGCCCAAAAAGTCAAAAATACATGAACATGATGAAAACCTCTTTCTATTAAAATAAAATTTATCTGAAATAAACTTATATATATATATATATTAATTTCGAGTTTTGAAATATATCCATTTAGCTTGTAATTCCACTAGCAATAACACATTCTAATGTTTGCAGCTCATGAGATTAACATTTTCTATTTTTTAAAGTAGCTAATATTCATATTGAAGTATTTTTGCATTTAAGTATTTTTGTTACCAATAATTTTTAAGAAAGACCAACATCTTTACTATTCATTGGTTTTACTTTATATAATGTAATATTGCATTTATTATTATGTATGCATTTATAGACTTTTATTTATGGTAATAATAACATCAGTAAAAAATAAATCTGTCGTTGTTAGTTGCTTTTACTATACTAGCAGGGTACCCGCTGGATGCAGCGATGGATACCCTGTAATTAATACTTCTCGAAAGGACATATAACCCCGTAGAACAAAATTTTAAGGGGTACTCTGTAATTAAAAAATGGGCAATTCCATATATACCCAGAAATATTGAATTTTCTAAAATTTGTATTTTGTATCAGTTTGTTTTACACCATCGAGATTGTTGAGGGAAATTTCATAGGCAATATTTTTTTTATTATATTCATAAAATGAAGATCATTTATTTGTATTCTTTCAATTTTTATTCAAGAAATGTTTTAGTTTGTTTTCTCATGTGTATTTTTGTACAATAGGCCTAATAAATTGTATTTTTCACTTAAGGGGTATATTAAAAATTATATTAATGGTATTTGTTGACCAATCAATTTATGTTTATAGTTGTGCAAAAGTTAATTGTACATAATATTTTAACATATGAGTAGTTTTTTTTTATAATATTGAGACATGTGTCAAGCACCAATGACCATTGACTATCTCTTCTAAATTTAATTTCATATATAGATAGCATTAAATTTAAGAGTAAACTGCAATATTTTTCATTATAAAAGGTTTTCAATGGGCTCATTATAATTTAAGCTTCTTTAATCTTTCTAACTTGTTAGTTTATTTTCACTCTTTTTCTTTAAAAACCATTTTGATTTGTGATTGAACCTGGATATCAAATAGAGCTCTTGCGCAAATTGGGGTGTTGGTTTTTCCTTCGACGGTTTTGTAAGTAAGCAATTAAATATACATGATAACAAATTTATGCAAAAAGATATGTGTTACAATCTTTTCTTATGTTTATTTTGTTGGTAATTGATGTTACACATATGGAATGTATTATTTTGATAGATTGAATAATTTTAACGTAATCATTCACATGATATCCTTTTATTGAAATTAATGAAAAAAAGAGAGTACCATAATCTTATTTATTATGCTTTTACGTTTAACTATTCCTAAATGTTATTAGGATTTTATGAAAAACTCAGATATTTAATAGTTATCCAATTTTAACCATTAATTATCATTAAAAAGTTCATTTAATATATAAAAAGCAATCTAATAAGCATGATTTGATATTATATAGTTAAATAATTGTCTTTTAGTTTCTATCTTATTTTGTTGCTTCGATACTTGATATAACAAATTATATTTATTGAACTTCTTTCGTAGATTACATAATTTTAACTAAATCAAAAACTATAATTATCTTTTGTTTCTGAATAATGCAAACGAAAAAAGTAGATTCTCATTTTATCTTTGCTTTCCTAGGTTTAAATAGGCCAAAATTTCGTTAGGGTTTTATGTACAACCATCATGGTTTTTATCTTATACCGTTTTGATCTTTACACAATTCCAAAGACGAAGAAAAGTTAATACAAAAAATTATGTAATTCAATTTCTATTTTTGGTAATTGATCTCACAAAAGTGATCAATGTTTCACATTAATTAATACTCTCACATAATACACGCTATTGAGTAATTAAATTACCTATTGTGATAAAAATTTAATTGTGATTAACGTATATTTTTCTTGTTTGATAATTTTTTATGCCATTTTAATTGAATCACTAGCTTTAAGCCCGATCAAGCTATTTTGAAAGCTCAAATTTTCTACAATACATCTTTCAATAATTTTTATTTCTATATAGATATGTTAGAATGTATATTGGATTATTATTTTTAAAAAATGTATGATTTAATTTTTATAGGTACTACAAAATGACTAAAAGATGACAAAGTAAAAAATTATTGTTAAATTTATGTAACAAAGCAAGAGTAAGTTATTTTTTTTTAATTATATTACTTCTTTTGAAGATTACGCAATTCTCATCAACTTTGATAAAAAAAAAACGTGTATAATATCATGTCAATTAATGGTTTGTGGCTGAAATTGTGTAGGTGATCGAAGAAAGAAACGTTAAGGATTTGTTCCAAAAGTTGCTTGCTTATGGATATGGATCAAGAAAGTATCTCGCACTGTGCATCTTCATCCATTTCTAAGAACAATGAAACCAAAAGTTTAGAAGACAATGATAACGAGAATCAGAGCATAGAATCTAGGAAAGGAAAGAGTCATATGGAGAACAACAGATATGAAAATGTTGACAGTGCTAGAAAAGTCTCCAAGAAAGGTGATCCAAAACTCCGAATAGGGTTTGGTAATATCCCCATTGATGCGCTGTCGCGTCAAGAAAGTAGCAGTTTATCCAAAGAAATCTACAAGCAACCTCATGATGTAGATCTTACGCTGGGAACTTTATTTGTTCCCATGATCCCAACGCCACAATTGGTAAACAATTACGATCTAAATACGGATTGTTTGTTGGATGCATTAGGTCGAGACCCCTCGATCTTATGTCTTGTTCGTTGCCCTAGGTATTGTTATGCTTCTATTGCATCAATAAATAGGAGCTTTCGTGAGGTCATAAGGAGCGGTGAGTTATTTAAAAAAAGAAGCGATGATAAACTAATAGAACACTGGGTGTATTTTTCATGCAACCTAAAGTTGAACTGGGAAGCTTTTGATCCCATTTGTAGAAAATGGATGCATCTGCCCATGGGGAATGCAAACGAAATCTTCGAAAAGGCAGATAAAGAATCCATGGGAGTTGGTACTCAGTTATTGGTTCTAGGCAATGGTCTAGAAGGCCAAATTACCTACAAATACAATTTATTGACAAACTCATGGTCATTAGGGCATCCGATGAATACACCTAGATGTTTGTTTGGGTCGGCCAGTCTTGGAAACATTGCAGTTTTTGCAGGGGGTGTTGATAGAAATGGAAAGATCTTGGATGTTGTGGAGCATTATGACAGCGAGACAGAAGCTTGGGAGACACTTCCTAGCCTACTCAAGCCACGTAAAATGGCATCTGGTGTATTTATGGATGATATGTTTTATTTAATAGGAGGCATTGGGATTGATATGAAGCCATTAAAATGTGGAGAAGTGTATAACAGGTCAACTAAGAGATAGACAGAAATTCCAAACATGTGGCCTACTGGCAGCAGGGATTCGGCAGCTCCACCACTTCTAGCGGTTGTTAATAATGACTTGTACGCTGCTGATCCAACAATGATGGAACTAAATAGGTATTCTAAATCAAATAATAAATGGGAAACTATAGGAAGATTGCCTGAGGGGACACATAATAATAATGGATGGGGCATGGCCTTTAGAGGTTGTGGAGAGCGTGTAATTGTCATCGGTGGTCCTAGAGATACTCATGAGACTCATGTTGCTATATATTCATGGATCCCTAGTGAAGGGCCACCACAGTGGACGATGCTTGGCTGGAAAAGGTCTAATAACTTTGTCTACAACTGTGCTATAATGGGGTGTTGAGCTGATAAAAATTCCTAAATAATCTTTGTAAATAATTACAAATAAAGATAGTATATATTTATTTTATTAGTATGTGTGATATCTCTATAAATGTTAAACAATATCCAATATCTTTATATGGATCCGATACATTAAAATGATATAACTGTTGATCTTCAATCTCGTTTAAATGAACAAGCCACGCATATTCCAAATTCAGCTACTTCTATAATGGAGTGAATAGCAATAGTTAGATTATTAGTTAGGTCTCATAAATGAAATCATGACGTAATGAGCAGATCAAAGAAGTAAAATGGTAAATGTGATGCATAAACCCAATCACATTTGTGTGCGTGAATGTGTGTGTGTGTGTGTGTGTTAGATTGTATATCGAAATATTATTTTCAAAAAAATATAAGATTTAAGTCTTATAAATGATACAAAATGAATAAAAGATGACAAAGTAAAAAATATACTGATAAATTTAGGTAACAAAGCAAGAGAAAGTTATTTTTTATTATATTACTTCTTTTGAAGATTACACAATTCTCATCGACTTTGATAAAAAAATGTGTATGTTAATTATATCATGTCAATTAATGATTTGTAGCTGAAATTGTATAGGTGATCGAAGAAAGAAACGTTAAGGATTTGTTCCAAAAGTTGATTGCTTATGGATATGGATCAAAAAAGTATATCACAATGTGCATCTTCGTCCATTTCTAAGAACAATGAAACCAAAAGTTTAGAAGACAATGATAACGAGAATCAGAGCATAGAATATAGGAAAGGAAAGCGTCATATGGAGAACAACGAAGATGAAAATGTTGACAGTGCTAGAAGAGTCTCCAAGAAAGGTGATCCAGAACTCCGAATAGGGTTTGGTAATATCCCCATTGATTCGCTGTCGCGTCAAGAAAGTAGCAGTTTATCCAGAGAAATCTACAAGCAACCTCATGATGTAGAATTTACATTGGTAACTTTATTTGTTCCCGTGATCCCACCGCCACAGTTGGTAAACAGTTACGATCTAAATGCGGATCCTTTGTTGGATGCATTAGGTCGAGACCCCTCGATCTTATGTCTTGTTCGTTGCCTAGGTATTGTTATGCTTCTATTGCATCAATAAATAGGAGATTTCGTGAGGTCATAAAGAGCGTTGAGCTATTTAAAAAAGGAAGCAATGATAAACTAATAGAACACTGGGTGTATTTTTCATGAAACCTAAAGTTGAACCCAGAAGCTTTTGATCCCATTTGCAAAAAATAGATGCATCTGCCCATGGGGAATGCAAAAGAAATCTTTGAAAGGGAAGATAAAGAATCCATGGGAGTTGGTACTCAGTTATTGGTTCTAGGAAATAGTCTAGATTGCCAAATTATCTACAAATACAATTTATTCACAAACTCACGGTCATTAGGGCATCTGATGAATAAACCTAGATGTTTGTTTGGGTCTGCCAGTCTTGGAAACATTGCAATTTTTGCAGGGGGTGTTGATAGAAAAGGAAAGATCTTGGATGTTGTGGAGCATTATGACAGCGAGACAGAAGCTTGGGAGACACTTACTAGCCTACTCAAGCCATGTAAAATGGCATCTGGTGTATTTATGGATGATATGTTTTATTTAATAGGAGGCATTGGGATTGATATGAAGCCATTGAAATGTGGAGAAGTGTATAACAGTTCAACTAAGAGATGGACAGAAACTCCAAACATGTGGCCTAGTGGCAGCGGGAATTCGACAGCTCCACCACTTCTAGCGGTTATTAATAACGACTTGTACGCTGCTGATCCAACAATGATGGAACTAAATAGGTATTCTAAATCAAATAATAAATGGGAAACTATAGGAAGATTTCCTGAGGGGGCACATAATACCAATGGATGGGGCATGACCTTTAGACGTTGTGGAGAGCGTGTAATTGTCATTGGTGGTCCTAGAGATACTCATGAAACTCATGTTGCTATATATTCATGGATCCCTAGTGAAGGGCCACCACAGTGGACGATGCTTGGCTGGAAAAGGTATGATAACTTTGTCTACAACTGTGCTATAATCGGGTGTTGAGCGAAGAAAAATGCCTAAATAATCTTTGTAAATAATTACAAATAAAGATAGTATATCTTTAGTTTATTAGTATCTGTGATATCTCTATAAATGTTAAACTATATCCAATATCTTTATATGGATTCGATACATTAAAAATGGTATAACTGTTGAGCTTCAATCTCGTTTAAATGAACTAGCGACGCACATTCCAAATTCAACTTCTTCTATAATGGAGTGAATAACAATAGTTAGATTATTATTTTGGTCTCATAAATGAAATCATGACATAATGAACAGATCAAAGAAGCAAAATGGTAAATGTGATGCATAAACCCAATCACATTTGTGGGTGTTAATGTGTGTGTATGTATATATATATATATATATATATATATATATATATATATATATATATATATATATATATATATATATATATATATGTGTGTGTGTGTGTGTGTGTGTGTGTGTGTGTGTGTGTGTGTTAGATTGTATATCAGAATATTATCTTTAAAAAATATATATGATTTAAGTTTTCTAGGTACTTAAAAATGACTAAAAGATGACAAAGTAAAAAATATATCGTTAAATTTATGTAACAAAGCAAGAGAAAGTTATTTTTTTATTATATTACTTCTTTTGAAGATTACACAATTCTCATCGACTTTGATTAAAAAATGTGTATGTTAATTATATCATGTCAACTAATGGTTTGTAGCTAAAATTGTGTAGGTGATCGAATTAAGAAACGTTAAGGATTTGTTCCAAAAGTTGCTTGCTTATGGATATGGATCAAGAAAGTATCTCGCAGTGTGTATCTTCGTCCATTTCTAAGAACAACGAAACCAAAAGTTTATAAGATAATGATAACGAGAATCAGAGCATAGAATCTAGGAAAGAAAAGCGTCATATGGAGAACAACGGAGATGAAAATGTTGACAGTGCTAGAAAAGTCTCCAAGAAAGGTGATCGAGAAATCCGAATAGGGTTTGGTAATATCCCCATTGATGCACTTTCGCGTCAAGAAAGTAGCAGTTTATCCAGATAATCTACAAGCAACCTCATGACGTAGAACTTACATCGGGACCTTTATTTGTTCCCATGATCCCACCGCCACAGTTGGTAAACAATTACGATCTAAATGCGGATCCTTTGGTGGATGCATTTGGTCGAGACCCCTCGATCTTATGTCTTGTTCGTTGCCCTAGGTATTGTTATGCTTCTATTGCATCAATAAATAGGAGTTTTTGTGAGGTCATAAGGAGCGGTGAGTTTTTAAAAAAAAGAAGCAATGATAAACTAATAGAACACTGGGTGTATTTTTCATGCAACCAAAAGTTGAACTGGGAAGCTTTTGATCCCATTTGCAAAAAATGGATGCGTTTGCCCATGGGGAATGCCAATAAAATCTTTGAAAGGGCAGATAAAGAATCCATGGGAGTTGGTACTCTGTTATTGGCTCTAGGAAATGGTCTAGAAGGCCAAATTATCTACAAATACAATTTATTGACAAACGCATGGTCATTAGGGCATCCGATGAATACACCTAGATGTTTGTTTGTGTCTTCCAGTCTTGGAAACATTGCAATTTTTTCAGGGGGTGTTGATAGAAAGGGAAATATCTTGGATGTTGTGGAGCATTATGATAGCGAGACAGAAGCTTGGGAGACACTTCCTAGTCTACTCAAGCGACGTAAAATGGCATCTGGTGTATTTATGGATGATATGTTTTATTTAATAGGAGGCATTGGGATTGATATGTAGCCATTAAAATGTGGAGAAGTGTATAACAGTTCAACTAAGATATGGACAGAAATTCCAAACATGTGGCCTAGTGGGAGCGGGGATTCAACAGCTCCACCACTTCTAGCGGTTTTTAATAACGACTTGTATGCTGCTGATCCAAGAATGACGAAACTAATTAGGTATTCTAAATCAAATAATAAATGGGAAACTATAGGAAGATTGCCTGAGGGGAAAGGATGGGGCATGGCCTTTAGAGGTTGTGGAGAGTGTGTAATTGTCATTGGTGGTCCTAGAGATACTCATGAAACTCATGCTGCTATATATTCATGGATCCCTAGTGAAGGGCCACCACAGTGGATGATGCTTGGCTAGAAAAGGTCTGATAACTTTGTCTACAACTGTGCTATAATGGGGTGTTGAGCTGATAAAAATGCCTAAATAATCTTTGTAAATAATTACAAATAAAGATAGTATATATTTAGTTTATTAGTATGTGTGATATATCTATAAATGTTAAACAATATCCAATATCTTTATATGGATCCGATACATTAAAAATGATTTAACTGTTGAGCTTCAATCTCGTTTAAATGAACTAGCCACGCACATTCCAAATTCAGCTAATTCTATAATGGAGTGAATTACAATAGTTAGATTATTAGTTTGGTCTCATAAATTAAATCATGACGTAATGAACATATCAAAGAAGCGAAATGGTAAATGTGATGCATAAATCCAATCACATTTGTGTGTGTGAATGTGTGTGCCTATATATATATATATATATATATATATATACATACATATATAATCTAGATCAAATAAGATCAAACTTAAAGTTGTTAAAATAAGATCATACTAAAATTTGACAAGTGACACTCTCCTTACAACAAAAATAATTTTTTTATTATCTACAACGAAAATTGTTAAAGTTTCGATAGATTTCTTTTTAAAATTTACTAAACCTAAGTGATACACTTTGATTAGAAGTGTAATGTGTATCAGGTTTTGGAGTATTTATTAGTGTAATGTGTATCAGGTGTATCGCTAATCCAAACTCATGTATCATTTGGTTATTAGTTTCAAAAATGTTAATTTGTATTAAAATATTATTTTTTTGTATATTATTGCTAAAATTGTTATTTATAAATGTTTTAGTGATTTTTTAGACTTGATCTTATTTTTAGAACTTTAAGTTTGATCTCACATTAACCCTCCCATATATATATATATATATATATATATATATATATATATATATATATATATATATATATATATATATATATATATATATATATATATATATATACTACTTATAATGGATTTAAGCACTTCCCTCGTATTAAATTTTTAAGATTTCTTAATATAGATTTTAAGCAAATACAAGCAAAGAAGCATCATTTACAAGTATTTGAAGCACAAATAAAACTAAAAAAATACTATTGAACACATACAATTAATACACAATTAAATTTACCCCTTCGCTAAAATATACTACTATTTAAGTACAATGTACAACCTAATTAAGCTTACAAAACAAAAATCTAAAATCCATCATCCCAAAACATAAATCTTCTATCCAGCAACCATATTAAGATAGCTTAGCTCATAATAAGCTTACATGGCAAACTATTGCTCTATTAGCTTAAAAAGACCCACCATCATCGCTGCAAAACCATGACTCAGATATCTCTGCCCATATCCATTAGATGCAAAATGGGTATAGTGGCGAAGTAGCTCGCCGTTTCACACGTGGCACCCCGTCAACTCTCGCCGTCCGCTCGCCATGACACCACAGAGGCTCGCCGTTTTGGTTCTCGTCGGGGAAGTGACGAAGAAAACGACAAACAAAATTTTAAAACTATCTGTTGCCAAACGTTTAACTTTTGATTTAATTCCTTTTTTTAATTACACCCCTTTTTGTGTGTTGTGTGTGTTTGAGGTTGAAACTGAGGAAGGCGATTTACTGGTGGTGTTGGTGAGATTCGTAGATGGATATAAAAGTGAAAGAGGTTGGTTTATATGTGTGTGTGACTGCACATAGAGAGGCGTGGGATTAGGTTAATTGAATCAGGGTTGTGAAAGAAAGTGATTTATATAATTCATTTTTTTAAGGGATATGTGATTAGTTGAGCCTAAACTATGTTTTATACGAAAATGAGAGTTGGGTTGGTGTTGAACTTAGCTAAACTTTTGTTTATTAAATGGTTTTATCCATGTTTTTGACTATTGATAGGCTTACACCAAAAAAATAGATGGTAAAAAGGTTGTTAAACCTTAATTTTTGGTTTATTATTAGACTATTGTTAAGGCTTAAATTTTTTCGTATTTTTTTATCCTGTATTTTTTTGTGAAATTATATTGTCGAATAACATCACATTGCCAGAAAATTAAGTTACAGGGTACCCGCCGCCGCATCGCGCGGGTACCCTGCTAGTAAAACTAGTGCAAGTATAACATACATTAATTTGTGTCTATTAAAAATGAGGGTACTACAAAATGCTAAAGTCAATTGGGTTTCCATTTTTGGCATCCCACATCGCTTTGTAAAGAAAAGTAGCTTTGTGAGAGTTGATTATAAATAAGGATGGAATGATATCATTTGAAGCAGGCATGTTAAATTCTTTTTAAGCTTGCAAGTGGGACATGTAGGTGTTGGATTTTATATTTTTTGACAAGCTTGCAATTTTAAACATAAAGTTAGAAAGCCTTAACACGTCATAAATATAATTGGTATGTCATTAATTAATTAGAGATGTTTCAGAAATTTTAAAATCTAGTAATTTACTTTTTGTTTTTGCTTAAGTGATTAGTATTGTATTGCATTTTTTTTTACATATTCTTAAATGTTTTATAGTTAACTAGTTATAAATGATTTTGTACTCACAAGTTTCAAACTATGAGTATAACAATACATATATAACTATATTAGTTCGGTGTGAATTTATAAGCTCTGTTATTCATGAGTTTAATTACTTCCAAAATCTTTTATATGAAACGTATATTTGAAGACGCAAAGACAATGGCGAAACTTGAGGATTCTTGTTCGGGTAACTATCACCGATATACATATAAAACATCGATATGGGTGACTATATATATATATATGAGATTGATATTAGTAACTTATATTTAAAATGTCACAATTACTTAAAGATAATTATAAAACAATCATACAATTATACAACTATTGGGAAATAAAACAAGTGCTAACTGGTAAGTATAATATCATATATAAGATACAGTAATCATTGTTTATCTAAACATGTATTCATAATAGTCAAGAAGATAGATTCAAAAACACCAGTGCACTACAAATTTGCTTAATGTCAATTGGGTTTTGATATTTGAGCATCCTACATTGCTTTGGGAATGAAAGTAGCTTGTGCGAGATGGTTATAAATTGGAAGGCAAGGATATATTTCAAACTAAGCATGTCTAACTTTCTAAAAGCCTATGGTCAGCTTTTCCTTGCCAGCAAGCTTGTTATATGAGCTCTTTAAGTTTGTATGCAGGGAATTTTGCTCATTGTTTTTATAATGTTTGACGCCATGCTTCTCCACTGAGCCAGTCTAGTTTATTTTCCCAGCTTGACGTCTTGTTCTTGCTTGTAAACCAGTTGCGAAAAGGATTGTGGGTGTACGAGACCAACCTTAGTAGCTATGAAGCAAAAAATATAGTCATATATAATCATATATGATCATGTATCAACATCAATCCAATCGTTAGTCCAAAACATAAACAAAATCACTAACTTAAACATCATAAATAAACACACATACATGTAAACATAAAACCTCATATTAATCAATTCTCACCAACACCTGCAAAATTAAACAAATCTCACCTAAGCCACCGCGACCACCCATTGCCACACAAAACTTGAATCGAAAACCCATGAAGCCGCGCCTTCAACACCTCTCCAAGACCAACATAAATCATAACTCCAAGTGGTCAACAATTCGATAATCATTTCGTGAAGTACAAGCACCATCAATTCTTTATACATGATCACTCACTTTTGGAAAAAAGAGCTTCGAGTAACTCTATCACCTGGTAAACCACAACCTACATGACCTTCGATAATATGTGTTAGACATACATATATGTCTAACTTATACCTCATGGGTGTGAATTGAGCACCTTTCATTGAGCACAAATTTGTATATATGTGAAAAAGTGAGCTTTAGGACAACTAAACCAAGCTATCCAAGTTTTTTTGGGTAATTGGTTGTTAAGTTCAAGTTGTATAGCCAAAAGGATACCTATGTATATAATTTTCTTGTTAATTACTAATATTATGTAAAACGGATCTAATCTGTTATTCACTCTAAAAATTCGTGGATGTTCACGTCTTTAATGCTCGATGTCATGTTCCTGCTCGGAAACCACTTGTAAGAAAGATTTTTGGCTGTAGGCTAACCCGACTTCCCACTCCGTCCTGGCCTCCCAACCGGCGGCCAATCCCCTCCCTACTAATCTATTGGTCCGCAATGTTAATCTTCCTTTTAACAACACGTATGACACCTACACAATACTTATATTGTTAGCTAAAAAAGCGGGTTACTAAATCACTACAAGTTGACTATGTTGATCTTTACAAACTGTACAACTTTAGTGTCATGAATACAACTTTAGTGTTTCCTACTTACAACTAAAGCACTAATAAGAAGAAAATAAATTGCAGTTTACATACTCCATTATTTATGGTTTTAATAGTCGGTCTAGGAATCAGATTAGCCATCTTATCAGGTCGGTGGTTCAACCGATCCGACATGTTGGATCTGCGAATCTCAAGAACTGAACGACCTAGCATATAATTGAGAAATTTACATACGTGTAAAAAAATGGAAACTAGTTATCATAAGCATAAAATCTTATAGAAATTGATTGCGCTTATTATACTTGATAGCATCTTCTCTAGCTTTTTGTAATATCCAAAGTTCTAATTTTTATAATGTTAAATTTTGTACTACAGAATGCTTAAAATCAATTGGGTTTTTACTTTTGAGCATCCCACATCGCGTTGTCAAGGAAAGTGGCTTTGCGAGAGGTGGTTATAAATAAGGAGGGAATGACTCAATTAGAAGTAGGCATGTTGAATTTCTTTTAAAGCCTAGAGTGACATTTTGGTCATGCCAATTTATGATATGAATTTTATTTTATAAGTTTGCATGGTCTAGGTGTCATCATAGTCTTTTAATTTTTTTGACAAGCTTACAATATTAAACATAAAGTTAGACAAACCTTGACATGTCACGAATATAAATAGTTAATGTCATAAGTTATAAACAGATGTCTCAAACTTTTTCAATTTTATAGTTTTACTTTTTGTTTTTGCTTAGGCGATTTATTTTTATACAGACTATTAAATGTATTATACTCCGTAGTTAAGGTGGCGATAGTTATAAATGCTTGTGCACTCACAAGTTTCAAACTAAAAAGAGTACAACTAAAACTTATATATAACTATATTAGCTCGGTGTGATATTATAGTTTTATTATTCATGAGTTTGATTACATCCAAAATCTTTTTATAAGAAACGTATATTTGAAGACGCAAAGGCAATGGCGGAACTCGATGATTCTTGTTCGGGTAACTATCCATGATATACATATAAAACATTGATATGAGTAACTTATGTTTTAAAATGTCACAATTACTTAAGATAATTATAAACAATCATACAGCTCGATCTATGGGAAATAAAACAAGTGCTAATTATTGCCAAGTATAATAACATCATAAGATAAAGTACTCGGTGTTTATCAAAACACGTATTCAAATAAACCAGTGTACTACAAATTGAAAGACATGCTTTTTTATTAACATAAAATCTAATTTACTTTGAAATTTTGTTCCGATATCACCAACTTGGTAACCGGGTACCGGAACTATAGCATCATTTTTTATTTTTTTTTCAGCAATGTACTTCCTTTTTCTTCCCAAATTTATAAACTAAACCCCACCCAAACCTGTGTCAATTTTACCACAAACCCATTCATCGCGATTCACCAAAATCTCTTTTTTATGATCCTACTCTCACCCATTCGCAACGTGCTTTCAACCATAAATCGCTCTTATAACCGTGCCATGTTTTTCAGCTTCTTTTCTGGCGAGACCAAGTAATATCTTCCCAAACGCTCAGTTAGCTAATTATCTTATGAACGTATCGATTGGCACTCCACCTCAAGAATTCACAGGCATTGCTGACACAGGGAGTGACATAATTTGGTCACAATGTAAACCTTGCACATACTGTTACAACCAAAAGGCTACTATTTATAGTCCTAAGGTCTCGTAACTAGTATAACACATCAATGTGTAATTCCACAATGTGTATGTTGGTTCCAATAAGATCTTACGTTGAGACAGCCAACACTTGTATATGTTCATCCAAAATAACGTCTGCCTAAAATGAATGTGAGGTAGTGTTAGTATTTGTTTTGCCTAACCTCTAGTATATGTTCATCCATAGTATGATCGTCACTTCATATAAGTTAGGTGTTGCAGTACGCAACGTGGATTAATCTTCCTTATTCATATCAAATAATTTTTTTTAATAGAAATTTTGATTGTTCGGTGCTTTTGTATTGGTCACGATTTAAACAAAATGTGTTATATAGATTGGGTATCTTAATGTTAAGCAAGATATTAGTTTCATAATGAGGCAAAGTGTAGATGTCAGGTCATGGTATATCACTTCATCTGGAGAGATAGCAACTGAAACAGTTACATATGTGTAAAGAAAATGGAAACTAGTTATAAGAAACATAAAAACATATAGAAATTGATTGTGCTTATTATACTTCATAGCATCTTTTCTAGCTTTTCGTACTTCAAGTTCTCGTATTTATAATGTAGAATTTTATAATTCATAAAAAAGAGCTATCGACTTATATCAGTAACTTATGTTTTAAAATGTCACAATTACTCAAAGATAATTTACAAAACAATTATCTAACTATGGGAAATACAACCAGTGCAAGTATATCATCATAACATACATTAATCAGTATGTAGTCGTAATGGGTAAGATAAATTCAAATACACCAGTGAACTACAAAATGCTTCAAATAAACTAGGTTTTGCATTTTGGCATCCCACATCGCCTTTGTAAAGAAAAGTAGCTTCATGGGAATTGGTTATAAATGAGAAGGGAAGGATACTATTAGAAGTAGGCATGTTGAAGTCCTTTAAAAGCCTACCATAACAGCTCTAGCGTGCAAGCTTATGATTTGAAATTTATAAGTTTGCATGCCTGAGATGTCATTGTAGTCTTTTAATTTTTTTGACAAGCTTATAGTATTAATAATAAAGTTAGAAAACCTAAACAAGCCACAAATATAAATGGTTAATGTCATAAATTTTTTACAAATGTTTCAATTTTTTTCATTTTGTAATTTACTTTTTGTTTTTCTTAGGTGATTACTTTATTTAGATATTGTTAAATGTATCATAGTTAACTAGTTATAATGTTTATGCCCTCGCAAGTTTCAAACAAGAGTACAACTAATATTTATATCTAACTATATTAGTTTGGTGTGAACTTATGATTTTTTTATTATTCATGATTTGATTATTTTCAAAATATTTTATCCTTCATAATTATTTATGGAACGTACATTTGAAGACCAAAAGGCGGTGGCGGAACTTGAGGATTCTTGTTTGGGGGGCTAAAGAGCAACAAACATCGATATGGGTAACAGTAAAGTGCGAAAGAGCAACCACTAAAATGATACAAAAATGATGACTTAGCTAGCCACTGATGCCAAAGTATTGGAGAAGTTAAATGTCGACATAAGAGAAGTTTGGAGACAACATAGTCGAACTTTAACCAAATAAACATGAAAGTTAAACAATCACAAATACAAAAAATACCAGAAAAGAAATTAAAATCGTGGGTCGCTGTTAAAGTTTTAGAATATGAGACTTAACAGGTTTTCTCGCCTTTGACTTATTTAGAACAAGGTTTATTTTATTAAATTACTAGTTATACGGACCCGTGCACACATGGTGTTCGGGCAATGATAACAACAAATAATTATTTTTTAAACGTACGTTTCAGGCTAAATGGGTGGCTATAGGTTGTTTTGTATGTCAAATGAGTTTAGTTTGTTTTTCAATGTAAAATGGTTCTAAAGTGAAATTAAAGTGGTCCAATAGGTTAATGATATATAACCATAGTAGTGCAATTCGATAAAGTTGAGTTCTACTACCATGAATCGCCTCATCATTTACAATAAATACACACTAAAATTCAGAACTAGAAGTCACTAATTCATCGCTAGTAACCATTTGGAGAATAGAATGTTACATGGTTCAATTGCAGAACATGTGCATAAGGGACATTTCCATTGAAAACTACTTAAGTGTATATCAGTAATTTAATGAGTATTTAACTTGTAAGGATGTCTCAGGTAATCTGATCAAGACCTCTTTTGTACACCACATTTCTTGTTTGATTTGTTGGTTTTCTGTCCTTGTCGCAAATGAGCAACATTATACCTTTTTGCTAAGTGGGCCTACTCAAAGATGCAAAGTATCACCAAGTCTAAAAAGCTATTTGCCAATGGGTTTTACTTACTTGTAAAGGTCCTTCAACTTCAATCGATGTAGAAGGTTCATTTCTGTCACCTCTTCCATTATGTGTAAACTGCGATGACAAACAAGTCAATACCATACACGGTAACATTACCCAAAAGTTAATTTGGAATACACATTAAATCTAAATTTTGAAGATTTGAGGATGTTCAAGTCTTTTATGACGGCATGCCACTTCATTCACTCAATCTACTTAATTTTCCCAGCTCGACGTCTTTGTGAAAAGGATTGTGGGTGTACCGAGACTAGCCCGGCTAGCTCCCAGTTCCGTCCTAGCCAACCAATATCTTAACTAATTGGCGTTCGATCTCTAATGTTAATCATCTTTATAACAAAAATAGTCATCTGTGCTCATTTATCATCATGTATCAGCATCAATCCCATCGTTAGTCCAAAACATAAACAAAATCACTAACTTGAAAAATTATAAATATACACACATACATGTAAACATAAAATTTCTTATTAATCAATTCTCACCAACACATGGAAACTCAAACACACCTTAGCTTAGCTACGTACCGCGGCCAACCATACCGCGGCCACCCGTTGCCACACAAACCTTGAAAAGAAAACCTGCAAAACATAACTCATAACTCCAAGGTCTTCAACCATTCAATAATCAACTCGTGAAGTACAAGCACCATCCCTTCATTATACATGATCATTCATTTTTGGAAAAAAAAGCTTCGAGTAACTGTCAGCTAAACCCACAATCAACACGGCTTTCGATAATATGCGTTAGACACGTATATGTGTCTCACTTAAACTCATGGGTGCGGATTGAGCACCTTTCGCTGCATAACAGCCAGCATAACATCATGGGATATAAAACTAGCGCAAGTATACCATCATAACATACATTAATTAGTCTTAGGCTGTGTTTGTTTTTTACAAAAACGTCTGAACCGTATCTGACTCTTACCCAGTCAGACGCGGTCAGACATAAGGGTTGTTTGTTTTTTCATTTCCATTCAGACGCGGTCAGAGGTATCTCGTCTGACTCAGTAAGACCCGGTGAACAACTCTGACTGCCTCTTAACTATATTAACACCTTCAAAACCTTCACCACTTTACACTTTCAAAACCCTTCAACCCATCAACGCAACCTATCAACGCCTTCAAAACCTTCAACCCTTCACAGCCGCCGCCGGCCACCTCTTATGATAATGGGATTCGTGGTTTGAAGTGAGCCGTGTGTTGTGTGGTTACATTTGCTTTGTGAAATAATATAAAAAGGAGTTAAGCATTTGTTGTTTGTGAATTGTGACAGAGAGAAATAAAAGGGAAATAAAGATGACGGCATATGTTTTATGATAGCGTTTTAGGGTAAATTGAAACTGTGGGCTAGGGGTGTTCATCGGTTCGGTTATCGGTTTGTTCGGTTTGTTCGGTTCGGTTTGTTCGGTTATTTTTTTTTTTTGGGTATAACCGAAAACCGAACCGAAAACCGAAAACCAAACCCTCAACCGAACCGAAAACCGAACCGAAAACCGAAAACCGAACCCCCAATAACCAAAAACCGAACCGAATAACCGAATTTTTTATTTTTATTTTTTTTAATAATTTTTTCATTTATTTATATGTATTTTTTGAAAAAAAAAATAATTTTCAAGCTTAAAAATATTATATATATATATTAGAAAAGAGTTTTAATATATTTTTTTAATATAAATATATAAAAATATATATATATTTATTTAATTTCGGTTTTCGGTTCGGTTTTCGGTTGGGATGGCTAAAACCATAACCGAACCGTAAACCGAACTTTTATTTCGGTTCGGTTCGGTTTTGGCAATTTCGGTTCGGTTACGAGTTCGGTTCGGTTATTTTCGGTTCGGTTCGGTTTCGGTTTTCGGTTTATTCGGATATTACCCAACCCATGAACACCCCTACTGTGGGCCGGTTGTATATGGGTTGGTTTGGACTTTGGACCTAGCTTGTTGCATAAAGATATAAATTGGAATGTGTTGTTTTGGTTAACTATGAAGTTTATGACATGTATTTGTGTTTTTTTATATTTTTGTATTATGGATTATGTATATATAAATTTGTGGTTGAAAATAATAGTTCGAGAGTAACAATGTTTGTGGTTTATGTTTTCGTGTATATTAACGTATGCAAATAGGTGCTTGCTAAATTTATGAGTATTTTTGTGTATGTTTATGATTAACTCATGAGATCAAGTCGTGGTACAAATAATGCAAGCTAGGTCTTGAATTATTTGGTTTTAGATAAGTTACTTAATTATGACTTCACTGCATTAAACTTATTTTAAATTTAAATAATGTATTAAGATAATTTATTTAATGAATATTGTGTTAAATTATTGATAAAAATGATTTGTTTCATGTTTACACAAGTTACTTATTCATTGTATTGCTATTGTTTACTATATGCGTAAACAAAACAAATAATTAAAACCATTCAGACAATTATATAAAAACAAACAACATTATTTCATTCAGATTCAGACTTCATAGCCACCTCTTACCAGTAAGATGTGGTAGTCAGATTCAGACCCCAAACATCTTAATGAAACAAACACACCCTTAGTCTAAACATGTACTTGTGATGGTAAAGACAAAGGATAAATACAAACACACCACAAGTTTACTACAAAATGCTTAAAATACTTGGGTTTTGATTTTTGGCATCCCACATCGCATTGTGATGGAAAATAGCTTGTGGGAGATGGTTATAAATAAGGAGGGAAGGACGAAGTTAGAGCTGAGCATGTTGAATTCATTAAATGCCATTGGTTACCTTTTTTTTGCAAGTTTGTGATGTAAATTTTATAAGCTTGCGAAAAAATTTGTCCATAGCTTTTATAACATTTGACAAGCTCATAATTATATATAATAATTCTTTTTTGAACGTTACATTTAAAGCTGTCTAACCTTAAAACGTCATAAATATGGTCCATTGCTTTTACTCCCTCCGTCCCAAATTTATTGTCCCCTATTGACTTTTTTGGTCTTTCTTTCTCAACTTTGACTATAAATATTTTTATTTGTGCTATACATTTTTTGATAAAAATTATACCAAATGAAAATACATTTAAAACTCAATCCGTTCATATATTTTGTATCAAGTATTATGTAATATAAACAAAAGTATTTAAGCTCAAAGTTGAAGAGTAAAGACCGAAAAAATCAAAAGGGGACAATAATTTTGGGACGGAGGTAGTATAATATTTGACTAGCTGACAAATATCTAACGCGGGTCATAAGAAAAGATTTGATTTGAGATTCAATGGATCTAGAGGTGCCAAAATGTGCCCAAAAGCAAAAAGATGGGTTAAATGCATTCTTTTTTTGAAATGGGCGCATATAGCCTATTGAAAACTTAAATGGGCACTAACGGGCACATTTTTATTGTAGATCGTTTTAAAAAATATTTTTTTATATAATATATTTAAGTTTTTTAATATAAATAAAATATTACGGCAATTTATTTCGTCGTTTTGGATATTTTATTAAGCGATTTGTATAACATGTGCCCGTTTGGCCCGTGCCCGTTTAAGCCCGTGCCCATTCTAGCCCGTGCCCGTTTAGCCCATGCCCGTGCCCCCGGCCCGCCCGTTTTGCCACCTCTAAATGGATCATTGAGAACTACAATGTTTACTAGTGAGACAAAGAAATAATCTAGCCATACGTCTCTCTTTAGGCTAAAGGGAGTGGTGGTGACCGGGTCACCATCACATCAGCGTCACCTCATCATTCTCTCTTCTATCATTTCCCCTCACTCCCTCTTATCTTTCATCCGTTTTGATCACATTCCCCTCACCTTTCATTCAAATACCCACTTTATACCAATATACCTCACTAAATATCTCACAAAGACTCACAAAACAAAACAAAAATATTAACTTTTACAATG
Organism: Chrysanthemum seticuspe; assembly: GCA_019973895.1. Lineage (NCBI taxonomy): Eukaryota > Viridiplantae > Streptophyta > Magnoliopsida > Asterales > Asteraceae > Chrysanthemum > Chrysanthemum seticuspe. The sequence goes on from BPTQ01000001.1 coordinate 298,267,259, forward strand.
GGGGCTCGCAATTTTAGGTTTGTCACTATGGTGAGCAACTCACCAAACAAATTCAAAATTGTCGTGACCATGTATATATCTGTTTTGGACCTCACTCGTGAGTTGGCCACTTAGCACTTACGATGCCAAACTCGCTACCACTCCGCGTTGTCTAGTGGTGGTAGGTCAAATCAAACTCATATACATTTTATTGGGAAACTCTACCTCACGCCTTAAGTAATTGTATTAAGGTCATACAAATTGCTTTTACAGTAAAGTGTGCAAATCATCTGTTTTTTTATATATCTGGAAGAGTACCAGGCGACCAAGTTTTTTTGGGTAGTGGGTTGTTAAGTTCAAGTTGTATTGTCATAATAACTTTTTTTTTTTTTTTTTTTTCATTTATATCGACTTTAAGTTGTGAAAGTATGCAATTTACTTGTACTCTTTGAGTTCAATCCAAATTATTGAATTTGACTGCACATGGTTGACTTTTAAGGGGGATAAATAAGAACGGGGCTTTAGTTTGGCTTTCTTTTAATTTTTTTTATCGGTGTTTTTGATGCGTGACATACATGACTCTAGATTGGTTAGTTAGGATAAAGAACATGATAGAAGTATTTTTATAATCTTATTTTGATAGGAGGGAGATGCAGTTAATTGATGGATATATATGGTTTAAGGAGGTTGTGTTATGTTTATAAGAAAATGATTTGTAAACCAAACATGAACTTCTAAATGTCATTTTGAAACTTTGGATATACGAAATTTATAAAAAAAAAAAACTGCTAATGCAAAAAAGTTTCTACCAACCCTTTTTTTCCAAATTATTTTCTTGTTGATTTACCAGTCTTATGTAAATAATCACTAATGTGTCTTTTACTTAAAATTTTTGAGGATTTGAAGGTTTCAAGTCTTTTAAGATGACATGCCAGTCCGCTTAGCCCATCCACCTAATCTTCCGAGCTCGAACTCTTGTTCTTGTTTGGAAACCACTTGCGAAAATGAATGTGGGTGTATGAGACCAATCCGACTTCCAATTCCGTCACAACCAGCCAATCTCCTCACAACATAACACCTACACAAGACCAAGATTAGTAGCTATTAAGCAACAAAAATATTCATATATGCTCATTTATCATCATGTATCAGCATCAATCCCATCGTTAGTCTAAAACATAAATAAATCACTAACACACATGCAAACTTAAACACACCTTAAACATACACACCTTAACTACGGCGACCACCCGTTGCAACACAAACCATGATAAGTAAACCCACGAAGCCGCGCCTTCAACACCTCTCCATGACCAATATAACTCATAACTTCAAGTCTTCAACCTTTCAATAATTTGCTCGTGAAGTACAAGCACCATCTATACCTTATACATGATCACTCACTATGGGAAATAAAATTAGTAAACCCACAACCATTGCATCCCTCAATAATATGCGTTAGGAACGCATATGTGTCTAACTTAAACCTCGTGGGTGCAGATTGAGCACCTTTCATTGCATAACAGCTAATATAACATCATAAAACTATGGGAATGAAAATTAGTGCAAGTATAACATCATAACATACATTAATTAGTGTTTATCTGATACACTAAAATATACATATGTACTACAAATTGCTTAAATCAATTGGGTTCTGAATTTTGACATCCCACATCGCATTGTGAAGAAAAGTGGCTTGTGAGAGTTGATTATAAATAAGGAGGGAATGATACAAATTAAAGTAGGCATGTTAAATTCATTTAAAGGCCTATGGCAACTTTTTGTTGTTTGCAAGCTTATGATTAGAGTTTTATATGTTTGCAAGTAATATGGGTTGCTGTTGGTTTTTAGATTTATTGACAAGCTTACAATTTTGAACATAAAGTTATGAAACCTTGACATGCTACAAGTATAAATGGTAAAATTTTAAATTAGTTACAAAATTTTCAATTTAGTAATTTACTTTTTGTTTTTCTTAGGTTATTGTCAGTTTTTTTACATACTGTTAAATGTATTATAGTTAACAAGTTATAAGTGTGTAGGGTGTGGTTGAGGGTTTTCCCTCGCCACATCAGCTACACATCAAATAACACTCCATTTATCTGTTTCTTAAACTTTCCCTCAACCATTGCGACACATTCTTTCTCTCCTTATAATTTTTTTTTTTTTCTAATTTCTATCATTTATAAATACCCACAATACACACTCAACTACCCACAACATCCAATAAATTTAAATCTCTCTAATAAAAAGTACACCCTCTCTCTTAAAAAGGTATATTCTCTCTCTCCTTAAAAAGTAAACCATCTCTCCATATTGATTCTGGACTCTTGGTATCAAAATTTTACTTTTGGAGAATCCAAGGTGTGGTATTCCCGTTGGAAAAGAAAGAAAATAGCTATCCCAACTTGTTTTCCCGAGTCCACACCTTCCACCCTAATACTTGTGCACCACTCACAAGTTTCAAACTATGAGTACAACTAATCAACTAATACTTAGGAGGTATTTTTTTTACTTAATGAGTGAGCCTAAACCTTTAATCCCTCTTATTGAAGAGGTCCACAAAAACTTCTCTGTGAATTAAGAGGTTAATATAGCATTCTCTCCAAACCACTTAATTTACACTCAGTTCTTAAGTTTTTTTTTAGAGGGAAAAGTAAAGTAAAGAAAAGGGAAAAAGGGGAGTGGAGAGGAGGGGAAGAAAATCGATGTTTATTTTTTTGTTCTTAAGCTCAAATACAAACAGAGGAAAGTGAAAGGAGGTCAATACTTAATTTACAAAAAATTTCATCTTACATTATACTAACACCAGATCAATGAAACATAACCCACTCAATATATATATTTTTTTTTGGAAAAACAGCAGATCCATCATCAATGAAGGTTCTTCCAATTATTGAAAAAGCAACAGATCCATCATCAATGAAGGTTGTTCCAATTTTTTAAAAAACAACAGATCCATCATCAATGAAGGTTCTTCCGATTATTGAAAAAGCAACAGGTCCATCATCGTTTAGAATTACCCGCGTATGTGAACAATTTGGGTTTTGATGTTGGTGACAAAATGACGAGTTATAAGATTGCAGAAAGATGGAAAAGATGGTTATTTGGTCAAAAGAGAAAGGGTTATAAGTTAGACTTTTACTTCCCTTCACTTTCTGCCCATATTTGGGATGAAAGACTTTTGAAGAAAAAACATTAAAATGCCCCATCGTTTTCATCCCCCTCCATTCCTTTTCTCTTTTCAAAAAATCTTAAGAACATCATATTTTTTAGGTTTCACTCATTTTCTTTCCCTTCCTTCCCAAAACTAAACTTAAGAACACATTAGTAAAAAACTCATTAGACTAGTAGTGATGGTACACATCAGTTTCTCTCTCTAAGACCAAACATATGACCACACCTAAGCTCATAATAAGGTAACCCAAACAACAACAAAATACATACCTCATAAATTATACTATATTTACATTTATCAGGATCCTTAGCTACAGGACCGCCCTTGTAAAAAGCAACAAATCCATCACCTGGGTATTTTTCCGGTGAAAAACCCCACGTACCTTGATCAAACTAAACACTTTGCGTGTTCGTATGATGGTTTGGTTGGTGAGATGGGTACAATGTTCTGTACTATGGAAACAATATTTGTGGATCTCCGTTGGCCACATGGTCTTTGCTACAGCGGTCGCTTTCTTTTGGTCCATATATTTGTGGTGTTTGGTAGATCTGAAGGTAAGGCTACGTATTTTAGATCTTGATTATGGAAAACCCTAATTTCATATTTTCTGATTTGGGGGAAACAATTGAAGGTTTGATTTTTTTTCCTTTTCTTTAGGGTTTATTTTACTATGTCTTTATGGTGGTTATGGTATTGTGTGTTTAGTTTTGGTTCTGGGTTAGTTTAGTTCTAGTTAGGTTTTGCTGTTTCTGCTTGCCATGTCTTAGATAAGGGTTACGTATGGTGATTATTAATGATCGAAAAAACTGAGATGTGTCTTTTAGATTAGCAAAGATTGATATGGCGAGTTGTCTTTTTAACTTTTAATTTTTTGCCTGATTTCTCCCTTCTTCATGCTTTGTGGCCTATGCTGTGTTTGCCTTTTATTGTTTTGGGGACATTGGATACTGCATGCGATGTTTTCCCTTCGATTTCTTGCTATCTTTGTTGTAGCGAGGGTTTAAGGTTTTTTTAAAATGTAATTTTTTTGTCTTAGTTTATTAATCATGCAATCACGGTCTGCTTTCATAGTTCGTGCTGATTTAGTCAGTGTAAAAATAAAAAAACTCTCTATCTTGGTTGGGTTGGATGTCATGCCTTATGGTTAGCCACTTTCTTTCGGTTAGATTTCGATTAAATAGTGTACGCTCTAAAAAGATTTTGTGGGTTTGTAGTTCGTTCAGGTCTTGCTATTGAGGAGTCGGTTTACCGAGGCTGCGCCAGTTTTGACCGGCGCTGCTAGCAAATCACGCATTTTTTGCGATGCTTAGCTTCGCCGGCAAATATGTTTTTGCGTATGGGTTAGCTTTGCTGAAAAACATGGTTTGGCAGGGTAACCATTTGGTTGCAGCCATGCTGTTTTTTAGTGCAGCCACCATTTTGATGAACAAAGCTGAGCTGCTGTGAGCAGGGATGAATTATACGGGTTTTTGTCATGGTTGCAGGTTTTTGTCATTCGTGCAATAATGAATGGTTGACGGTTGTAGCCCTTTTTTTAGGCTGTGATGAATTCGGCTTTATTCGGTAAATGTGAGATGCCCCGTATCTTGGCAGGGTGACAGGCAGCTGTTGCAGCCAGGTGGCGGGTGTATCCTCTTTGCTTGAATATTCGCCCATCTGAGCCATGTGAATAATTTTTTGGAAATATACCTGGTTGGATCTAAAAGGTATGAGCATCATGGAATTTATGTTCCGCACTTTTGTTTCTGCCAGATGGCCTTTTGTAGTCGCGGTTGTTAAACATAATTTTCTTAAGCTTCCATTTCATTCTCGCAGTTTACGGATGCAGACCATGTTCCCATCAATGTTGGTTTATGTGGTTATAGTCTTTGTCATTCGTGCAATGGTGAATGGTTGACGGTTGGATTCCTTTTTTTAGGCTGTGATGAATTGGGTTTTTATTCGGTAAATGTGAGATGCCCCGTATCTTGGCAGGGTGGCAGGTCACTGCTGCAGCCATGGCGAGTGTATCCTCTTTGCTTTAATATTCGTCCATCTGAGCCATGTGTCCAATAAAATTTTCACACAGCCTTTATTCGGTAAATGTGAGATGCCCCGTATCTTGGCAGGGTGACAGGCAACTGTTGCAGCCATGGCGGGTGTATCCTCTTTGCTTGAATATTCTCCCATCTGAGGCATGTGAATAATTTTCTGGAAATATACCTGGTTGGATCTAAAAGGTATGAGCATGATGGAATTTATGTTCCGCACTTTTGTTTCTGCCAGATGGCCTTTTGTAGTCGCGGTTGTTAAACATGATTTTCTTAAGCTTCCGTTTCATTCTTGTAGGTTACGGATGCAGACCATGTTCCCATCAATGTTGGTTTCTGTGGTTATAGTCTTTGTCATTCGTGCAATGGCGAATGGTTGACGGTTGGATTCCTTTTTTTTAGGCTGTGATGAATTGGGTTTTTATTCGGTAAATGTGAAATGCCCCGTATCTTGGCAGGGTGGCAGGTCACTGCTGCAGCCACGACGAGTGTATCCTCTTTGCTTTAATATTCGCCCATCTGAGCCATGTGTCCCGCAAAATTCTCACACATGGCTGAAAAAGCGAACCCAGCAAATGTTAAAGTACAAGGAAATACATTGTGGCTACAGATCCTGATAAATGTAGTATAGTATAATATGATATACAAGGGACGTGTGGCGTGTGATGAGGTTAGTGATACACTTATGATGGGTTTGTATGTTGAACTGGTTCGTTGGCATGCTTTAGCACCCCCTGTCTGTTGGCGTGGCACCCATATCTACCTTGCGGTTGCAGCCATGACAGGCTGCTGATGCCGCTGCGATCAAATGTTCTTCATGTTGTGACATCTATCAGTGTATTGTAAGGTCATAGCGCTGGCAATGATAATTTCTAAAGGGCGGGTTAGCAAGATGGCCTTCCACTCAAAAGGGCGGCTAAAAGAGTCAACGTATTTTTTTTTCATGTGCCTGAAGTACGCCGATGATGATAGTTTCCTGCATTTGTGTGTTTGGTGAGCGCGCTTCATAGAGTCCCATGTTTTGGCAAGGCACCCTAATCCAAACTGTGGTTGTAGCCATACTGAGTCTCTGATGTCGCCGCCAGATTCGCAGGTTTGAGGCGGATGGGCAGGTTAACTAAATGGAGCCCCGCTAAAAAAAGGCAGAAAAGACCACCCATTTGTACACTGTTATTATCAACTGTCGCATTGTACTGCAGCTAAGGATCCTAATAAATCAACCTTCGTTATACACTATTTCATCTTACCTTTCAAGACCGAACATTCACTTTTTCACAATTGAAGTATGTCCTTGCACTTCACTATAACCATTACAATGTTTTTTAATGTATGATTGTGCATCCTAATTTTGGGGTTTCTTATTACTATCACACTTCCTTAAACACCCATACGTGTATTATTGCAGGTTTTCCAGCCTCTGCTGCCTAAGGTGTCGTTTGTTTTTTCTCAATAAGCACTTCTTTCCTCTTTTCACTTCTTTTGTCTGCAGGAGGGCAGAGGTTTCTGTTTGTTTTTTGCAGACATAAGTGCTTCTCTTCACTTCTTTCCTCTTCTAAATTTCAGACATTATCTTTCACTTCTTACCTCTTCTTTCACAACCCCTACATCTCTTTCTCAATATCTTACATCTCTTTTACGTTTCGTCCGTCTTTTTACGTTTTCGTCCGGTTTTTTACGTTTTCGTCCGTTCTTTTACGTTTTCGCCCGTTTTTTTTACCTTTTCGCCTCTTTTTTACGTTTTCGCCATTTTTTTACGTTTTCGTCCGTTTTCTTACGTTTTAGTCTATTTTCTTACGTTTTCGTCCGTTTTTTTACGTTTTCGTCCGTTTTCTTGCAATTTCGCCTGTTTTCTTAAGTTTTCGTCCGCTTTATTACGTTTAAGTTCGTTTTTTATGTTTTCATCTGTTTTTTTATGTTTCGTCTGTTTTTTACGTATTCATCCGTTTTTAATGTTTTCGTCCGTTTTTTTACGTTTCGTCCGTTTTCTTAAGTTTTTGTCCGTTTTCGTCCGTTTTCACTTGTTTTTTTACATTCTCATCTATTTTTTACGTTTTCGTCTGTTTCTTTACGTTTTCGTCCGTTTTCTTACGTTTTCACCTGCTTTTTTATGTTTTCATCCGTTTTTTTATGTTATTGTCGGTTTTTTCGTCCGTTTTCGTCCCTTTTTGCGTTTTCCGCCATTTTTTTCGTGTTCATCAATTTTCTTACGTTTTCGTCCGTTTCCTTATGTTTTCGTCATTTTTTATTACTTTTTCGTCCTTTTTTTACGTTTTCGTCCGTTTTCTACCGCTTTTTTACATTTTCGTTCGTTTTTTACGTTTTCATCCGTTTATTTTACGCTTTCGTCCATTATTTATGTTTTGGTCCGTTTTTTATATTTTCATCTGTTTATTTTACGTTTTCATCCATTTTCATATAATATTATAAGTTTTTTGTACGTTATTTCATCTTACCTTACCAAACGTAAGATAATGTAAGAAAACCGACGAAAACGGATGAAAACAGACGAAAACGTAAAAAAACGGTCGAAAACGTAAAAAAAAGGCCAAAACGTATAAAAATACGAAAACGTTAAGATCGGTCGAAAACTTAAAAAACATACGAAAACGTAAAAAAAAGATGAAAACGGACGAAAACGTTTAAAAAGGACGAAAACGTAAGAAAACGGACTAAAACGTAAAAAATGGAAGAAAACGTAAAAAAAAAGAAAAAATAAAGAAAAAAGATAAAGAAGAAAAATGAAAGAAGTACTTCAATAACACAAAAAACAAACGGTCTTCTTCTTGCAGATGAAGAGCTTAAATGCACCTCTTCTTTTGCAGACATGGTTTGCAGATGAAGAGGTAAAAGCTCTGAAAAAACAAACGACACCTAAGTCTGGTACAAAAGGCATTATTGGACGACCGATGAGTAATGCGACAATGGGAAGTTGTTGTTCCTCTTCTCTTTTCAAACTCAGCTTCTGAAATTTGAACGGGATCTTTTTTTTTTACATAAAACTTTCAGGTTACCAAAGCACGCCTTCACTGGTACATATAAGTGCAAGGTAAAGGCACACCGCTGGCACGATCACCTGCAGAGGTGTCTACCATCAGTCTGCAGTACCCGGTGTCCACCGATGTAAAGTCCGTTAGTGTCTTTTGTTTTTTGTACAGCCCTTTAGCGTCGATAAACGAGCCTCTGATGCTATTTTTTAAACTAGGGCATGCTGAGCTATGCATGGTGCCGGGTGCCTATAGCAAACTTACAAAAGAACGGGTATAAGTGGCTGGTAAGTTTATTCCAGTAACGTGGCCCAGTTAACCTATGAGTATACTATATATTATGTTTGGTGTTTTGCTTTGCATTCATATGCGCTTTACATTTAAGCTGCGAGCTCAGATGGTATAGTTTTAAAAGTATTTAGATTTAACTTTGTTTCTCATACATTAACAATTAAGTTATTATAACAGGCTGCGGATTGCACTGCAACAGTGCCTAACCGCTTATGGAGCTAGCCCGCTAAGTATGTCAGTATACCATCCCCTTCAACTTCTCGATAAATGACAAAAGCTCCTGTGCTCGCTTTTGCTTCTTCGTCGCATTGTCCAGGACCTCTGCAGCTTCGCTTAAATCTTCGGTCTGCAACTTATTCAGCTCTGAGATATTTTGCACAGAAGAATCAAACTGATATAAGAGCTTCAACTCTCCGATCACATATTCCCGCTCTGCTACACGAGCCCTAATATCCTGAAACTTTTTCAGCAGTTCTGCTTCATCCGCCTTGGTTTTGCTCACCTCACTTCCAAATTGAACAACCATCATATCCTTCACAAAGCTAGAGCCGGCAGCGGCAGCAAGGTCTTCACAAAAAGGCATAGGTGTGTTCATGTTTATTTTTTCCTTCACCTTTTTTTAATTTCAGATTTAGGTCAGATTTTCTTTTGTGTGTGTTTTTCATATGCTATGTGTGTCTTTTAAAGAGGAAATTATGGGTTGGTTATTATTGTTATGATGTAATAGCACATGCCTTATTACACATTTGATTTGACTGCCACTATATAACCGGCAAATGCAGTAAGAAGTGATCATGACTTTTGATTCCTTATAAACAGCCATCGATTACGCATATTTTGTCATGCGTACCGTTTTTTCACATTCGAAGTGCGAAAACAAAGGAATTACATCTTTTGAAAAAAAAACAAAAAAGAGTGGCAGAAAAAAAAAAGGTTAACAAAAAAAAAATTTCTGCATATAAAATAGCAAGGCCAAAAAAAAAAAAAAAAAAAAACAAAAAAAAAAACAAAAACTTATTGAAAAGATGGTGAAAACTAAAAACATAGAGGTTAGAAAATTAAACCATTGTAGCCAGAGAATAAAAGCCTGATCTGTTTTGAAAATGTTTTCATACCAATGATCACGGTCAACGATTGTCTTATAATGCCTCTTAAATGCATGACGATCAAACAAGTTAAGATAATTTGTTTGCTTGAAATCCAGCTTTGTTTATTGAATGACACCTCAAACGTAGGATCGTTTGTCAAATTTATATATCATCCTAGATATGGCATGCCATTCAATCAACAAACCTACATTGCAGGTGGCCAAAGAGTCTATACTTGGTCGGCTGATATGTGCAGTTACATCACAACTTTCGCGTATGAATATATATTGCATGATATGGATAACAGTTTATGGTCCCTTTTTTCACATATTTCGCACATGAATATATAATGCGTGATATGGATAACAGTTTATGCTACCTTTTTTGTTGCAGGAAGGCAGTGAAAACAGAAAAATAATGCCGCTCTTAGAAATATGTATTGGATCACCTGTTTAACATAGTAAGTTGATTGTATGACTATGTCATTGTCTTATCAGACCATGTTAAGTTTGTTGCATGATTTTTTGCTTGATTGTGATGTTTCTTTTTTTAAAATTCAGGAAGGCACTATCGATCGTACCATGAATGGCAATAAGTGCTCATCGATCAAGGCGGTTGTCATTGGTTCTGTACCTGAGAGGGTGCTAAGAGTTTTTCAACTGACTGAAGATGCTCAAATAGGGATGCTTCTTGCACATGGTCTGGCTTATCACATAGCAACGTCTTTCACTGCTGAGGTGAGTGATTTGTCTTCAAGATGTGTTCCTTTTCAGTGTCTATTTATAACCAGCACCCATCAAATTTTGCCATGATTTTTTTTACGCTCGACCTTTATTTAAAGGGTTAACCATTTTCTGATTTTTTAATAATGTTTGATAATTTTAGTAGTAAAATATGATACACATGCACAACTTAAGAATTATTTTGTTAATTGATGATACGTGTTCATGTTAAATCCAATCAGTAAACCATCCACACATTGTCCAGATAAAAGACAGGTGACCCAACCATATCATTGCTTTTCTCCATTACATATGTATCAACAAAATTATTAAACCACAAACAAACACAGCTTTTCCAACTAAAACACAACTGAGTCAGCCATGTCATTGCTTTTATACACCACATAAAAAAACACACATCTGCAAAATTGCTGGAGCACAAACGACCGTAACTTTTATTCATATTCGACATACGTTACAAACATACCACCAAAGATTAACAACACCCTGTTAATCTGAGACATAACACCATACCATTAAACATAAAGACGATGAAACAAACCATCATAGACACACAAAGGATGCTACCCTAATCATACAATTCCATTGTAAACACATGACGCCTTTTCTCAATGCGCGATTCCCTAGCCAGATCAAGAACCTGAATCAGTGCAACAAGAATCTGATGGTCCTTGTCCTGCGCCTCCTCAAAGCATTCAACGGCGTCACTCGCAGCATCATCGTGACCACTCAACCAGCGTCCCTCCTGCAACAACTCAGTCCTGCTCTCAAGTCGACGGCGAACATCATCGCATATCTCTCCAAGCAGCATGATGAACCCCTCATTTTCACCTTGATCCTGTAAAAACAGGAACTTAAAAGCATTGTGCACTTCATTGGAGCCACATGCTTCTTTCAGCTGATTCAAGTTTGGGGTGTGAGCCATTTTTTTGTCAGATTTAAAAAAAAACGCAAGGTGCAAAGGTAGCTATGTGAAGCCACAAAGCAAACACCTTATATAGGCAAAGAAAAAAAACTGTTGCAATAATTTAGTGTAACCAAACTGGTACAGTATACCATTACTTATCAGTCCAATGAAATATTCCCAAACAACCCAGCACAGAACTCAGGGCAGGCTAAAGGCAGCTTTAAACACTTTATGAACCAACCACTAATCTAAGATTTTCCACCAAACATTGCGTGACTGCACAATAATCTAAAATAGATTGCAATAGGAATTCCAACAGCAAAAAAGGTTGCTCTCTTTCATTTCAATCTTTGTATCCAAAGCACACACCCTAACTTTTATTTTTTCATTTTATGTACAGAGATCGCCTGCATTTCAAGCAGCCATTCAAGCTCAGAAGGCGCTGATCTTCCTATGCAATGGAAAGGCTACTTTCCGGTTAACAACTATGGGTCACATTCAAAAAAATAAGACGGCAGGAAGCTCTAAATTTCTTGCATTTCCAGTTGGGTACTATGGTGAGTCCCTTTTATTTATAACCTGGTGACACTGTTGTCATTAATCACTAGATGCATTTTATACTTCCTTTTGCTATACGGCTATAACCAAAATTCATGAAATTTTATATTTGAAGACGTGTTTTGCTAATTACACTTATAATCTTTTGCATGTCATGACGAACGGCGTATGTTCTACTGCATCGAGAATAAGGTTTACTCTTTATTTTATGCTACTTGATGCTTCTTTTTTATAGGTCAGCTACCTAAAATCAGCTTCTAACAATAGCGCTGTTTATGCGGCAGCACAAGGATTACTATATCCCAGTTTCTCACCATTGCTTGACAACTGATTGAGGCCAACATTGCTGGCATTGCGATTCAGGTAATCACCAACATCATTCACATGTGGTGCCTGTTTTTTTAATAAGATAAAAAACTATAGTTCACTGTTTTTTTCTTGAAGCATAGTGATAACGCTACACGCGTCGTTCGGGGTCAAGGAAACTTCCTTTTCTTCGAGCAAGTTTTATAACACCCTAGGCAGTGAACCTAATCGTTGTAGTGTAGTAATTAGGGTAAGCCACGGGTATTGATATCGTTCTCTAGGGGAATAGGAATGCTAGTAGGGAGTTACTACGCTAAGGTTAAGGTTGAGGAAGATTATTTTTTATCTTTTTATATTTTATGAAAAATGGAAAGGTACGAATCTCGGGTATTGGATTTGGGGGGTTGGTATTTCTACCGATTACTCTACTATTATCTAATTATCTAAACTAAGGTTGTGGGAGTCTATGTCTAATTAATGTGTGCTCGTATGATAGTTTAAAGATGTGTTTACTTAAGTTGTATTACTCCTTAATTATCTCCTATTGATGGTTGAGTGTCACGTCTTATTCCTAGTTGCGTTGTGAGTCTAAAGTTGTAGGGTATGCGTTTCTCCCTAACTCTTTGAACTTACCAAAGGGTCTTGTCTACAAACCCACTAGGGATTATAAACTCCTACTCTAAGGCGCTCTTTGGATGGTTTAGCCTACAACTACTCAGGTAATTATATTCTAAGGTTCACAAAGATGAATCAAGCATTAAGTACACAACGAATGACCTATCGCATTACTAGATCATTAATCAACTAAGACAAGAAACAACCAAACAATATTTAATAATTAAGTTTCATACTTCCTAAGCAAACACACAAATAAATTAGCCGGACATGGAGAACATGCAAGCATACACACAAATAATCAAAGACATAATTGAATTAATGAAGTAAAGACTTATCTTGGTGTAAGATAGGGTTTAAAACCCTAAAATACTGTACAAGACACCTTAGGTTCGGTTTTAGGTTTTTACTCCAAAGACTCTCCACACAAAGACTGAAAAATTCGGATTCTATATATAAGATTACAATTGCGACGGCGTCACCTTATGTTTAGTGACGCCGTCGTGTCGCCGCCATTAGGGTTTCGTCTTGGCCACGTTAACCTTGCGACGGCGTCACCTTATGTCCATGACGCCGTCCTCTTCAGCTTCTGACGTCGTCTGGATTGCATCTAGGCCGTCTGAGTAGCGACGGCCTACTCTTCCACAGCTAGACGTCGTCACTTGAAAATACGAGTTTTGGGTTCTGGCCCGTCACAACATTTTTGGGACAGCGTCGCCAATAGCACCTGACGCCGTCGCCTTCTAACTTCAGCAACTATGAGTGCCTCGATTCCGAATTTGGCCATTTTCTTCATATATTCGCGCCTTTTCGTCCAAATAAGTGCCATTCCAGCATTTTGCCTTCACGAGACCTAAAAAGTGAAAAGGAACGATATTAAGCAATAACGGATACAAAAGTGATCAAATAAGGACTTAAACGACCCCTCAAAATGGTACCTTTTAAAACCTTATCAAATATCCCTACACTTGTTATTTGCTTGTCCTCAAGCAAATGTGCTTTTAGCCAATTAATTTATAAGTTAGGGGTCATGAAGCATTAATTCAAAACGGTCCACAACACATATAAGCCCCGCAAAAGTCATAACAAGCACGAAAATTACATACTAGCACCTCACATGGGGTGTTTGGATACTCACATCTCTCTCGGGTGTATATATGAAATATAACAAAATAGGAAATGGAAGATAAACACTCATTAACCGGTCCTAGTACATAGATTACCATAGGCTTGAGAATAGATCAAACCTTCATCGCTTTGGCGTAAGCACCTAGGAAAGACTATCAAAGAGGTCTTTTAAAGGCTTGTAATGTTAGGCTTACGGTAGGGAAATAAGGGTTTGGTGGGATAGGCTATTTAGTGGTGGTAAGTCAAAAATCTTTATGTTAACTGCATATGAAGAATGGCGTTGCTAAGCCAAGACTCGACACTCTAAACTCTAGATAACTGAAATAAACAAACATAAATTTAAAGGATAGATGTAGGATGGTAGCCCGTTTTTTTTTTTTTTTTTTTTTTTTCACTCTATTTTTTTTTTCTTTTCTTTTTTTATTTTTTTTTTCATACACTTTTACTCTACCATCCTCTACGATAACATCAAAATACTAGGGATTTATAGGCACATCCCTACACTTGAGTTTTTTATTACTCTAACACTAATTTGACCCGAATTGAAAAGATCAAAACACTTGGGGTACAATTATGCAAACAAAGGGAATTTGAATTTAACGTTCCCTTCCCGTCATTTCATAAACTTTAACTTTTCCAATGAATCCCAATCATCCCAAAACTGTATACAAAGGATATGACTCGACTTAGCAACTTATGCAAGCAACTAGATAATTGAACTAAGGGTTTGGGGTGATAACAAACATTTGCACCAAAAGTGAGTGCATAAGGGGTAGGCTAAGGCGATTTGGGTGTATATTTGGGGGTGGGGTGTAAACAATGCTCTTCATTGATATTCCGGAAAAACCGAAACATCACGAGAACCGCGAAAAGGATAGGCTCTGAGGGGTTAACTATGGGTATCGTGTACTAAAGATGAGTACAACGCAAAGGGTGTGGGGAAATTACTCAACCGATGTGGAAGAAGTAATTATATTACAGGTATTAAACAAGGGTTATCCTAATGCCTCTTATCGTTTAGTTATTCCTAACTACACAAGTGTAGCCTCACTTGCGATCTCGGAATGCATCACAAAACAAGTTCTAGAATCTAATATACTACCGGTTCACACTCTAAGCATTAAAGATGAATGCTTTTAATTCCTACTAATCTAAGGGCGATCCTCACATTTTGGGTGGAATTTGGGTGGTAAGGGTTTTTGTGCTAGTCATGCAACTTCCTATCCGTGAGACGCTTTTGTTAAGACTAATGGCCCACTCCTATATGTCATGAAAAATTTTAAATTTGGTGCCAAAATTACCCTAACCGACATTTTCTCATGGTTTATTACACAAATGCAATTAGACAAAGCAAATAGTCAAGGATAAGCATAGTTTCAAAGTTCCCGTTTTATTTTCCCTCCCTACACTTAAACTGAACATTGTCCCCAATGTTCCCCGAAAGTATCAAAGTTATGATAAAAGAAGGTAATTAAAAACGAAAGAAACTAATACTCCCCTGATTAGCTCGGTAGGATCCGTGTAAAGTGGTGGTTAAATTCTTTTCAAGAAGAATTATTGCGTGAAAAGCTCCTTCCAATCTTATGTAACTTCTTCTTGACAAACTAAACCTGCACACTTGAAGAAAACAAACGAAACCTTCGCGTAAAATCGGCGGCAATAATATATATAAGACTCGATTTAAACTAGGATATAATGCTTGTGGAATGGATGTTTACAGAATTTCTAAGAAAATTAAGACCTGGAAAATTCCAAAAATTTATAAGTAGCTCAGAAAACGAGAAAAAAGTAATCTGATGTTTTTACTCCTTCCTGACGCCGTCAGGTTGCAATCCTGACGCCGTCAGGTTATCCTGACAAAAACTGGTCTGCGATTTTCTGGAAAAAATTCTGAAAAATTTACATCTTTAGAATCTGGAAAAATTTCTGCAAAACATTCATTATGACTCGATACAAGCATTTGACTCGAACAAACAAACATAAATATCTTTTAGTTAATTGTTATTCTCATGTTTACGTTTCTTTTGAAAACGTGTGTAATCCTCCCTACACTTATCCCTTATGTAAAATACCTTTATATGCAATTAAGACGAGGTTAAAAACAAAATAAAGCATTTTTACAAATTTAAACATGAGGATAAACAATTAATAAAAGATATAAGACACTAACAAGCAAACAATTAAACATGGGTTGCCTCCCACGAAGCGCTTTTCTTTATTTAAGAGTCTTGTAGCTAGACTCATAGTCGTGCTCCTACGTTTCCTCACGCATCCTCAATGAGAATTCTATCATGTTGACAAAATCTTCATCGACTCTATACCTAGGCCCTAAAGTCAAGCAATCCTTATAATAATGCCTCCTTCTTTCCCACATGAATTTATGACCTTTTTCAACATCTTCCTTAGTTTTTTCCTCAAAAGCTTTGATGTTGTCTCGATCATAAATGGACAAGTGGCCATACTCAGTTGTTTTCCAAGGCATCCTATAGGTGATCTCATCGGTTCCTTCCTTGAACCTAACCGTTCCATCATGCTTGTTATGGTTCATTCTAGATGTTTCAACAAACGGTTTCCCTAGCACTACTTGGGATAAGCTGTAGTCAATGACGTATCCTACGTCTTCTAGGACCATAAAATCAACTATGTAGGTGAAATTTCCTATAAAGACATGCACGTCCTTGACTCTTCCCACAAAGTTGCAAACTCCTCCAGGATATTTAGGGTCTCTCCTAATATTGAGTCGCTCATTCATAATGTCATTGTAGACAGCAGATGACATTACATTGATGGGGGATTCCGTATCTATGTAAGCGTGGTCGACACTCCTATATCCGATCATACAAGGGATTTTTAGGTTCCAGGAATTTCCCCTCCTAATCTTTGGGCATATCCTAATGATAGGTGATCGTGGATTATCGATTATGTATTGATGGTACGCAATCTCTTCCTTAGTGGGGTAAAGATTGAAGTAAGCACTATTTTCCACATCCACGTTGTTGTTTATCATGCCATTTTCCGAATTACTGCTAATCATAGAGCCAACTATAGCAGCGCTGACTACTTTCTCAACAGCTTCCCTAATTGTACTATCGAATATTTTCTGCAAATCCCGAAGGTCGGTGTTTCTACTCACATATCGGCTTCGACGGTTGTGTTGGTTATTGGGTTGGGTTTTGAGTGACATTGAAATTTTTTGTGTTGGGTTATTAAGTGGTGGTTGGTTATCATTCTCCATGATGAAGAGTGATGGGGTTACGAACAAAGGTCACGAAGAAGGGGGATAGACTAAGAGAAAGCTAAAAATAAGAAAAAAGTTTACTTGATAGGAATCAAGTAAAGAAACCTAAACGAGGTGGACTACTAACTAGCTATTCTATTCCCCGGCAACGGCGCCAAAAACTTGATAAAGCTACACGCGTCGTTCGGGGTCAAGGAAACTTCCTTTTCTTCGAGCAAGTTTTATAACACCCTAGGCAGTGAACCTAATCATTGTAGTGTAGTAATTAGGGTAAGCCACGGGTATTGATATCGTTATCTAGGGGAATAGGAATGCTAGTAGGGAGTTACTACGCTAAGGTTAAGGTTGAGGAAGATTATTTTTTTATCTTTTTATATTTTATGAAAAATAGAAAGGTACGAATCTCGGGTATTGGATTTGGGGGGTTGGTATTTCTACCGATTACTCTACTATTATCTAATTATCTAAACTAAGGTTGTGGGAGTCTATGTCTAATTAATGTGTGCTCGTATGATAGTTTAAAGATGTGTTTACTTAAGTTGTATTACTCCTTAATTATCTCCTATTGATGGTTGAGTGTCACGTCTTATTCCTAGTTGCGTTGTGAGTCTAAAGTTGTAGGGTATGCGTTTCTCCCTAACTCTTTGAACTTACCAAAGGGTCTTGTCTACAAACCCACTAGGGATTATAAACTCCTACTCTAAGGCGCTCTTTGGATGGTTTAGCCTACAACTACTCAGGTAATTATATTCTAAGGTTCACAAAGATGAATCAAGCATTAAGTACACAACGAATGACCTATCGCATTACTAGATCATTAATCAACTAAGATAAGAAACAACCAAACAATATTTAATAATTAAGTTTCATACTTCCTAAGCAAACACACAAATAAATTAGCCGGACATGGAGAACATGCAAGCATACACACAAATAATCAAAGACATAATTGAATTAATGAAGTAAAGACTTATCTTGGTGTAAGATAGGGTTTAAAACCCTAAAATACTATACAAGACACCTTAGGTTCGGTTTTAGGTTTTTACTCCAAAGACTCTCCACACAAAGACTGAAAAATTCGGATATATAAGATTACAATTGCGACGGCGTCTATATATAAGATTACAATTGCGACGGCGTCACCTTATGTTTAGTGATGCCGTCGTGTCGCCGCCATTAGGGTTTCGTCTTGGCCACGTTAACCTTGCGACGGCGTCACCTTATGTCCGTGACGCCGTCCTCTTCAGCTTCTGACGTCGTCTGGATTGCATCTAGGCCGTCTGAGTAGCGACGGCCTACTCTTCCACAGCTAGACGTCGTCACTTGAAAATACGAGTTTTGGGTTCTGGCCCGTCACAACATTTTTGGGACGGCGTCGCCAATAGCACCTGACGCCGTCGCCTTCTAACTTCAGCAACTGTGAGTGCCTCGATTCCGACTTTGGCCATTTTCTTCATATATTCGCGCCTTTTCGTCCAAATAAGTGCCATTCCAGCATTTTGCCTTCACGAGACCTAAAAAGTGAAAAGGAACGATATTAAGCAATAACGGATACAAAAGTGATCAAATAAGGACTTAAACGACCCCTCAAAATGGTACCTTTTAAAACCTTATCACATAGGCTGCACAGCTGTGCATATTCCGCTGTCAAAATATTCTGATGCAAAAAACTAAAATCTAAAACCTATGAGCTCTGCTTTTGTGACATGAACAGGCTATATATTGACTACTTTAATCAAGTATGCAGCTTTTGAAACTCACAAGTTGCCTGCACATATTCCACTCATAAACCAAGTTTTCATTTAAAATTACAGCTATAAAAAAACATTCAACACTATCTTTTGCAATTTAGTGTAACTTAGCTGTTCAGAAATTAAACCATTCTAATGCCTGGATGTTATTGTAATGACTGCGTATTATTGTCAGGCCATAATACTTACGGAAATGAAATAACATAAAAAAATCTACGGCCAACATTTATATGTGGTGACTGTTTATTTTTATGAAATATAAAGCATTGGTTCACTGTTTTTTCCTTCAAGCATGCCCTGCACAGCTGTACATATTCCAATATTAGTACTTGCTGATACAATTAATGACACCA
The DNA here is from genome assembly GCA_019973895.1 of Chrysanthemum seticuspe. NCBI lineage: Eukaryota > Viridiplantae > Streptophyta > Magnoliopsida > Asterales > Asteraceae > Chrysanthemum > Chrysanthemum seticuspe. Next base: position 298,286,411 of record BPTQ01000001.1, read on the forward strand.
ATAATGTATGCATACGTATACACTACTTTAATCAGCTGGTCAACTTTTTAAACATGCAAATTAGCTGCACATGCTCTAATTATAAAGCGCATTGTCATTTCAAATTCTGTCTATAAAAGCAGCTCCCAAAAACAATGATTTACCAAACAGTAATTTAAACAAACCACAACATGGATTTTGGCAGCGAAAGAGGTTTTTATTTTTCATTTCAGTCCTAATATAAGGCAAACACAGCATTACTAGGTCTGCTTAGTTTTTCATTTTTTAAATGTGCAGGTACCATGGACATTTCAGCCACTGAATCAAGCTCACCAGCCGCGAACCTTTCGATGGAATGGAGCAGCTACTTTTCGCCTGGTTATTATGGTTAAGGATCTAAAAAGGAGGACGTTAGGAAGATTAAAGCTGCAAAAAAAAATGCTCAACAAAATGATGATGCGATGGCCAAAACTGCAAACCAGAAACGCTTAAAAGGAAAAAAGGACAACAAAATTAGTTTCACTCAAATCTGATTTGTCTTGGTTGTTTCTCAATGGCTTAGATGCCTTTAAATAAAACTATAAGAAGAAATTGCATATCGTGTTGTCACTGTAATTTGCGAATGTTGTTTTGCATATCATTACGGATATGCTTTATCGAAATGTTGTTCTGTTTAGTTTGACGCATAGTTGCAGTTAGGCATGTGTTTGGTACAATAATTAGCAGGGTTGTTTGTACCTTTCTAGATGCAAGAATTTGTGCAAAAACATTAATGATTTCATAAGATGAGTTTAAAACAGCGTTATATATTCCAGCTTTTTGCCACGTGGATCTGTGAAATAAACACATGCTATTTACCCAATCTTTCCAACCTTTTTGAGGGGTTCTAAGCCCATTGAAAGACACTTTTAAAGAACATGTTTTGGGGTCATATGAACGGCTCACATTCAAGGGTTTGACATTATTATCCGTTAAATTAGCATACGGTTTAAACAATGGAGAAACCTTTCGGGTCAAATTAATGGGTTTGGTATGTTTACAGAATACCATGGCCTCTGATCTTTCTTCCATAATGGTACCTTCCATTGTTGGAATAACTAAAGAAGTGGAAAATTCAAGCCTGATAATGATGCCGTGAAAAAAAAGAGGAAAAAAATTCAAATGGTTATCTGAAAAAGTGGAAATGGTGATGAGAACAAAAGATCGGTACAACTTGACTCAACTAAAAGCAATTAGATTTGATTTAATTAAAAAAAAACGGTTCATCGATTCTATACTTCGTTTCTTATAGTCAAGCATGAATAGGCGAGGCGAAGCTTGGCAATGATATTTGAACTCTAAACCTACGAGAACACCCGCGGCAACGCGTGGGCTCGAGACCTTGTATTAAAATAAAAACTAAACACACACAAACCAAATACACGATTGATCGGCTAGGCGATTGAACAAGCGAAAAAGTATTCATAAGCTTTTCTTTCTTGTATCTATATCAGCATATAACTTTCTCAGTTTGAGCTTTTCTTTAAAAAGTACTCATAAGCTGGTATTAGTTGAAGTCATTATTGTTACAACATGACATTTCATCGGAGGGTTGAAGTCCATCAATGAAAATCTTGTGGCTAGTACTGTGGTACAATCTTTGTGCAAGCTAGGGAATAAGCTAAGTGAGGAATTACAAAATGCGCTTAATGAACACAAAATCTAGAGTTTAATTTGCTTAATAGAGCAAATTAAGCAATTTTCTAGCAACTTTTGCACAAAATCTAGAGCTTAATGCTTGGAACTTTACATGAACAACACATGAACCTGGAAGGGTTTTCGGTGAAATCCATTGCGAGCAATTTTCTAGCAACTTTTGCACAAAATCTAGAGCTTAAGATGCTTGATAGAGCTTATGATAAAGTACAAAAGGTTCTTAATGAACACAAACACAGCTGTTTAAAAAGAGACTCTTATATAGTCATCACTATGTATTGCAAAATACATTTAACTCCTGAATGCAGATTTTGTATAAATAAACTTGTTGAACCGAACCGTTTCCTCCGGTTACAAGATTTTTATGGTCTTCTTAGACGTAATACTTATTTTTACTCATTTTGGCAGCAACAAAGGTGTTTCGAAGTTTGTCTATGTTGATCTTTACAAACTGTACAACTTTAGCATTGATCACAAAGAGTTATCGTCTTTCATCAGTGACGTCTGTTTTAAAATGTCACAATTAGTTAAAGTCAATTCTAAAACTATGGGAAATAAAACTAGTGCAAGTATATCATCGAAACATACATTAATTAGTGTTTATCTAAACATGTACTCGTAATGGGTAAAATAAATTCAAATACACCAGTGAACTACAAAGTGCTTAAATTAAATTGGGTTTTTACTTTTGAGCATCCCACATCGCCTTGTGATTGAAAGTAGCTTTGTGGGTGGTGGTTACAAATAAGAAGGGAATGATACAATAGTATGTAGGCGTGTTGAATTCTTTTGAAAGCCCATGGCCGACAAGCTGCTTGCAAGCTTATGAATTGAGTTTTATAAGTTTGCAGGTACAAATGTTGTCCATGGCTATTATTAAATTTGACAAGCTCTTAATAATATACATAATTTATTTTTGAACTAATTATATAAAGTTATCTAAACATTAAAACGCCATAAAATTTGACCATTGGTTTTATGATATCTGAAAATTCACATTATTAGAATTGGGTTGTAAGAAGAGATTGGATTTGAGATTTACTGTGGAAGAGAATTGCTTACTTATATTATAAATCCATAAGTGACACAGATTTTATCTAGCCATTTAGTGTGTCTCTCCTTGGTGGTTGTAGGTCGAACCAAACTTGATGTCTATAATTCCAAGTGCCCGAAAAGGTGGTTTGAGTTTACTTTTCAAAAGGTTGGCGTGGCCACTTAAGGTTGTTTGCACTTATCATGAATTAAACTTGATACCTCACACATTTTTAGAGTGATAGCCACAAGGGCCTTTTACAACTAGGTCACCCTTAAGTGGTTAAGTACGTTGGTTTTCATGTTCATAAAAGTATAAGTGTTCCAAGCAGGCAAAATTAGTTTGGGCTTCTTTAATACATATAAGCTAATAAGCTTATAAGCCCATCATATAAGCTTTGGGGGTGTTTGGCTAAGCGGCTTATGTCTTATATATCATAAGCTCATAAGCCCCCGGCAAGTGTTTGGCTTAGCTTATCATAGTTTAGAAGGTAAATTGACAAAAAAGTTCATGAACATTAAATGGTGTAATTATTAAATGATTCTATATAAAAGTCTTTATAAAATATTCGTATATAAGCTCACCCCTTCTTAAATAAGCCACAAAGTTTGGGCTTATCAAATCCCTCTTATATAAGCTCATAAGCCCACTCGTATAAGTTAGCCAAACACTTATTTAGGCTTATTTAACATATATAAATTAATAAGCTCATAAGCCCATCATATACTCTTAGCCAAACACCCCCTTAGACCAATATCCCATAATGTTTATCTAAACATGTATTCGTAATGGTTAAGATAAACTCAAATACACAAAATGCTTAAGATCAATGGGAGGTGGTTATAAATAAGGAGGAAGGGATAGGCATGTTGAATTCTTTAAAAGCATGCGGTCCACATTAAGACAAGCTTACGATATTATTTTATTATAAGCATGTCGAGATGATGTTTGTGGGTTTTTTAACATTTGACAAGCTCATAATTTTATGTATAAGTTTTTTTGAATTGAATATTTAAAGTTATCTAAACCTTAACATGCCATTAATTTTGACCTTTACTTTTATAATATTTGACAAGCTTACAATATTAAATGCAGCTTGTAAGAGGAGATTGGATTTGAGATCCAAAAGATCCGTAGAGGACGAGAATGTTTACTTACAGTATAAATCCAAATCCAAGAGTGTTACAGATTTTATTTAGCCATGTAGCGCGTCTCTCTTGGTGGTTGAAGGTCGAAACAAACTTGATGTCTATAGTTACAAATTATCATAAATGTGGTTTGAGTTACCTCATCAAAGTATGTGTTGATTTGTACACATATACTTTTATTGAGTTGCTTCATCAGAGTATTTGTGATTTGCAAACATATACTTTTTATTGTGACACTTCATCTCATGTTTTAAGTATTTGTATTAAGCTCATACTTTTTTAGAACGTCAATTTTAATTATCTCATAACATTTTTCTTCACAAATCTACCTCACATTAAGCATGACTTAAATATACAACCATTAAACTTCTCACACAACATGAAGTAAGTATCATTGGAACACAAGTCATTTGATTATTAAGTTCATGTTTTTTTTAAACTCTTGTATAGTGAAGTGTGCACATCAATAAATAAATATGTGCACGTCAATAAATAATGGGGCAAATGTTTTATTAAAACATCATACTTGTCACTAATTTTTTTTTCCTAATACGGTTACAAATATTTCAAATTTAGCCTTCTTGGGATTTTTGTCCCTCTCAGCTAATACTCCGTAGAAGTTTTAATAATTTGAAAGGCATAAATGTCACAAAGTACCTCAAGAAGGTCGAATTCGAAAGATAAGTATTTGTATAAAGAAAAAAATTGTTCGATACCCAAAAAAAGATATGATGACAAGTATGATACCATTATAAAATATTTGTCCATAAATAATGTGTGTGAACCATCTTTTTTCGATATAGGTGGAAGAGTGGAGTTTTAAGACAACCAAAGCAGGCTATCCAAGTATTTTTCGGATAATCGGCTCTTAAGTTTAAGTTTATTATCAAAGTAATTCATTTTTTGTGTTATTTACATTGACTTAAGTTGTGACAGTATTTTTCAAGGTGACTTACATATACTCTTCGAGTTCAATCGAAATTATGAAATCTGACCGTACATTTGACTTTAGAGGGAATAAATAAGGACGGGGTTTTTTGGTTTTCTTTTAGTCTTTTTTATCAGTATACGCAGAGGTATGTTTGACGTGGAACTTACACGATTGATGTTGGTTATGATAAAGAACATGACAAAGGATTTTTATGGTGCGTTAAGTTGAGGGAAAACACCGTTGTTTTCCACAAAATATTTTGTGGAAAATAAAGAAAACAGATATCGCGTTCAAATTGGTGTTTTCCAATAAATTTTTTTACAAAAACACATAATTCCTATTTCCAACTTTAATACACAAAACTACAAAACATTTTTTCTCTACCTATTTTCCTTTAAAATACCCTCAATCCGTTTTCGTCCATTTTAATATGTTTTCGTCGGTTTTTATCCGATTTTATATTTTTTTGTCCGTTTTTGTCTATTTTTGTTCGTTTTTCTCTGTTTTCATCTAATTTTTTTTTACGTTTTCTTCCGATTTTTTACGTTTTCGTCTATTTGTTTACGATTTTGTCTGTGTTTTACGTTTGTGTCCGTTCTTTTACATTATCGTATTTTTTTTATGTTTTCTTCCAATTTTTTACGTTTTTGTCTGTTTTTTATGTTTTCGTCCGATATTTTTACGTTTTTGTCTGTTTTTTTACGTTTTCGTCCGTTTCCTTACGTTGTCGTCTGTTTTCGTCCATTTTTTTACGCTTTCGTTTGTTTTTTAATGTTTTCGTTTGTTTTTTAATGTTTTCGTTTGTTTTTTTTATGATTTCGTCTGATTTTTTATGTTTTCGTCCGATTTTTTACGTTTTCGTCTGATTTTAACGTTTTTGTCCATTTTTTATGTTTGCGTCCGTCTTTTTACTTATTGACTGTTTTTTTACGATTTTGACCCTTTTTTTACGTTTATGTCTTTTTTTGTTACTTTTTCGTGTGTTCTTTTACGTTTTCATCTTTTTCCTTTACGTTTTAATCCGATTGTTTACATTTACATCCGTTTCTTAATGTTTTCATCCGATTCTTTACGTTTTCGTCTCAATTTTTTCGTTTCGTCGATTTTTAGTGTTTTCGTATGTTGTTTTACGTTTACATCCGTTTTTATACGTTTTAGGCCGTTTCCTTATGTTTTCGTCCGTTGTTTTACGTTTTAGTCTGTTTCCTTACGCTGTCGTCCGTTTTTGTCTATTTTTTTTTTTACGTTTTGTTTGTTTTCTTAAAGTCTTTATCTTTTTTTTGCGTTTTCTTCTGTTTTTTATGATTTCGTCCGATTTTTTACGTCTTCGTTCGTTTTTAACGTTTTCAACCGATTTTTTACGTTTTCAACCGTTTTTTTTCCCTTTTCGACATTTTTTTTTATCGTTTATGTCTTTTTTTACGGTTTCGTCCATTTTTTTACATTTGCGTATGTTCTTTTACGTTTCGTCTATTTTTTATGTTTTCGTCTGCATTATACGTTTTCATCCGATTGTTTACGTTTTCGTCCGATTCTTTACGTTTTTGTCTGAATTTTTACGTTTTCGCGTTTTTTTACATTTTCGTCTCTTTTTTTAGGTTTTAATTATTTAACATTTTTTTAGGTTTCGTCTGACGAAAACGTAAATAACAGACGAAAACGTAAATAACAAACGAAAACGTATAATAATGGACGAAAATGTAAAAAAACAGACGAAAACGTAAAAAACGGATGAAAACACTATAATTTAGAAAACGTAAAAAACATAAGAAAGTGTAAAAAATGGACGAAAACGTAAATAAACATAAACGAGAGGACGAAAACATAAGAAAACATAATAAAACGGGCAAAAACGTAAGAAAACGAACGAAAACGTAAAAAAAAAATAGACGAAAACTTAAGAAAACATAATAAAACGAGCGAGAACGTAAGAAAATGAACGAAAACGTAAAAAAATGAACGAACACGCTAAAAAATAGACGAAATATAAAAAAAGGGGCGAAAACGTAAAAAAAACATACGAAACGTAAAAAGTCATACGAAAACGTAAAAGGGGCGAAAACGTAAGAAAATGGTCGAAACGTAAAAAAACTGACGAAAACGTAAAAACGGACGAAAACGTAAAAAACATACGAAAATGTAATTAAACGGACGAAAACATAAAAAAGCGGACGAAAACGTAAAAAACAGACGACATTGTAAAAAAACCGACGAAAACATTAAAAGACGGATGAAAACACTATAATTTAGTGGGTCGACCCGACCCAAACCATCTGACCCATGACCTGTTAGACCCAGTTTTAAAACATGATATGTATGACCCATGACCCATTTTACACATTACCAACCCGACCCAACCCGACCTGTTTGCCACCTCTTATAAAACGTATAAAAATGTTCAAAAACATATAAAGACGTAAAAAATGGATAAAAACATACAAAAACGGATAAAAATGTATAAAACGGATGAAATAAGAAATTTTACTTTATGTCGAATTTAATGTTTTTATGTCGAATTTTAGTCTTTTGAAGATTTTTTCATGTTATTTGATGTTATATTTTGCTTTTATAATTCTTTATTTTCTCGTATTAGATTTTTTTAGTTATTTTGTAATTTAGATTGTTAGTTTATAATATGTGTTTTTGGGTTTTGAAGATGCTTTTATAATATTACAAAGCTGAATAGAGAATTAAGATTGGAAAACAACAACAATTAAACATGTTTTCTAGTTTTGCAAAATGAAAAACACAAACACGTGTTTCTCAAACTAAACGCGTTTTCCAAATTTTTCATTGTTTTGTGGAAACAAAACTCCCCTTCCTTTTCCTACAAAATAATAAATAGAAAATGAAATGAAAGAAAATGTTTTTCAGCTAAACGCCACCTTATTATTTTATCTTTACTGGTATGGTTAATTTAATACAAGTATGATTGTATTCTTTACTTCTTTTGTTTAACACATAAAAAATAAAGTTTTATATGGGGTGTGTCGAGTCATTTCGTGGACACCGAAAATATGGACTTACAAATGTCAATTTTAAAACTTTGGATAGACGAAACATATGCAATTTTGCATGAGATACAATTTATCTAATCTTTTCTTTAGTTTTCTTTAAATGTTTTTTACTTTAAAAAATTGAGGATGTTCAAGTCTTTTATGACAACATGTCTCTCCACTTGGCCAGTCTACTTGACGTCTTGTTCTTGCTCTCGTAAACCAGTTGCGAAAAGGATTGTGGGTGTACAAGACCAACCCGGCTTCCCATTTCGTCCCAACCAGCCAATCTCCTCTCAAATCAAATTAGCATTCTCTAATGTTAATCATCTTTATAACAATCAACAATTATGACACCTACACCATACCAAAATTAGTAGATATGAAGCAACAAAAATAGTCATAAATAAAAATAAAACTTCATATTAATCAATTATCACCGGCCAACACCTGCAAACTTAAACACACCTTAAACATACACATTAGCTACCGCGACCACACGTTGCCACACAAACCTTGAATCGAAAACCCACAAAGCCGCGCCTTCGACACCTCTCCACTACCAACATAAATCAAAACTCCAAGTCATGAACCATTCAATAATCAGCTCGTAAATTACAAGCACCATCCATTCCTTATACATGAATACTCACTTTTGGAATAAAGAGCTTCGAGTAACTCTATTAGCCGGTAAACCCACAACCAACACGGCTTTTAATAATATGCGTTAGGCACACATATATGTCTAACTTAAACTTCATGGGTGCGGATTGAGCACTTTTCATAGCAAACAGTCAATATAACATCATAAAATACATTAATTAGTGTTTTTCTAGACATGTACGATGGTCAAGAGAAATTGAAATACAAAATGGTAAAAATCAATTGGGTTTTGACTTTTGAGCATCCCACATCACCTTGTGAGGAAAAGTAGGTTTGTGGGAGGTGCTTATAAATAACGAGGAAAGAGAACAATTAAAAGTAGGCATGTTGAATTCCCTAAAAGCCAATGGCCAATATTTCATGCTTGCAAGCCTAAGATTTGAGTTTTATAAGTTTGCAATCATGGTATTTGGCTGTTGTTTTTTATATTATTTGACAAGCTTACAATTTAATATATAAAGTTATCAAAATCCTAAGACACCATAAATCTTAACCTACTGCTTTTATAACATTTGACAAGGTCACAATATTAATCGCCGGTTGTAAGATGAGATTGGATTTGAGATCTAATTGATCCATTGAGAACGAGATACTTGTATTATAAATCTAGGAGTGAGACAAAGATTTTATAGTGTCTCTCTTGATGGTTGTAGGTCGAAACAAATTCGATGTCTATAATTACAAATGACCGGAAACGTGGTTTGAGTTACCTGATCGAAGCATGTATTGATTTACCGAACTGATACTTCGCTATGTCTACTTGTATTGTGAAATATTCAAATAGATAAATACAGTTTGAAAATCACCTCCTTTGTATATACGTGGAAAGTTGAGCTATAAGACAACTAAACAAGGCCATCCAAGTTTCTGGGTAGTCGTTTGTTAAGTTCAAGTTGTATTGTCAAGTAATTCATTTTTTTTTCGTCATTTACATCGACTATAAGTTGTGATAGTATTTTTCAAGACGACTTACATGTACTCTTTGAGTTCAATCCAAATTATGAAAAATGATTGTATATGGTTGACGTTGAAGGTTAGTTTGGCTTTCTTTTGAATCTTTTTTATCGGTATATTCATGGGTTTGTTTGACGTGTAACTTACACGACTTGACATTGATTAAGAACAAGGACGGAACTTGAATGCTGCTGCTAGAGGGGCCAATTTTAAAGGTATTTATTTTAGGGGGCCGATATACACTACGAAGAAATTTTTGTATAAAAAAAATAACTAAAACCATATATATAAATTTTTGTATAAAAAATTTTATTTCCAAAACTTTGGAACATTGTTAGAGCATCTTGACGTATCAAGTCATCAAGTTTCTACTATCCTTTTCTTCAAAGTATTTTTCTTGTAAAAATGTAAAAACTGATCACTTAGTCAGTCCACTTAATTTTCCCAGCTCGACATCTTGTTCTTGCTCGTAAACCACTTGTGAAATGGATTGTGGGTGTACCAGACCAACCCGGCTTCCAGTTCCGCCCCAACCAGCCAATTATCTTAACTAATTGGCGCCAATCTCTAACGTTAATCATCTTTTTAACAACACTTATGACACCTACGCAATACCAAGATTAGTGATATGAAGCACACAAATAGTCATGTATGTTCATTTATCATCATGTATCAGCATCAATCCCATCGTTGATCGTTGGTCTAAAACATAAACAGATCACTAAATTGCACAGCATAAATAAACATACATACGTGTAAAATAAAACCTCATATTAATGAATTCTCACCAACACCTGCAAAATTAAACACATCTTACCTTAGCTACCGCGACCACCCACTGCCACACGAAACTTGAATAGAAAACCTAGGAAGCTGCGCCTTCAACACCTCTCCACGACCAACAAAACTCATAACTCCAAGTCTTCAACCATTCAATAATCAGCTCGTGAAGTACAAGCACCATCCATTGATCACTCACTTTTGGAAAAAAGAGCTTCGAGCAACTCTATCAGCTAGTAAACCCACAAACAATGCGGCCTTCGATAATTTGTGTTAGACACACATATATGTCTAACGTAAACCTCATGGGTGCAGATTGAGCACCTTTCATTGCATAACAGCCAATATAACATCATAAAACTATGGGAAATAAAACTAGTGCAAGTATAACATGATAACATCCATTATTAGTGTTTATCAACATGTACTCGGTAAGATAGTTTCAAATACACCAGTGAACTATAAAGTACTTAAAATCAATTGGGTTTTGACTTTTGAGCATCCCACATTGCCTTGTGAAGTGATGTAGCGGGAGGTGGTTATAAATAACAAGGAAAGAAAACAATTAGAGATAGGCATGTTGAATTCTTTAAAAGCCTTTGGTCGACTTTTTGTTTGCTTGCAAGCTTATGATTTGAGTTTTGTAAGTTTGCAAGCCAAAAATTTCTTCCATTGACTTTTATATTATTGGACAAGCTTTCAGTTTTATATAAAAAGTTATCTAAATCTTAAAACACCATAAATTTTGACAATTGCTTTTTATAATATTTGAAAAGCTCACAATATTAAAAGCCGGTTGTAAGAAGAGATTGGATTTGAGATCCAATCGATCCATTGAGGATAAGAACGTTTACTTCTATTATAAATCCAGGAGTAAGACAGATTTTATGCAGTCATCTATTGTGTCTCTCGTTGATTGTTGTAGGTCGAAACAAACTCGTCTAAAATTCCAAATGACTGGTCGAAACAAACTCGTTGTCTAAAATTCCAAATGACGGGGAACGTGGTTTGAGTTACTTCACCAAAGTATGTATTTGATTTACCAAACACATACTTCGCTATATCTACTTGTATAATGAAGTATGCAAACCAATTTATTTGTACTCTATGAGTTGAGTTCCACTTATGAATCTGGCCGTACATGATTGACTTTAAAGGAGATAAATAAGGATGGGACTTTAGTTTGGCTTCCTCTCAAGTCCTTTTAATCCGTATCTTTTAGGAGTATTTTTAGGTCGTAACTTACACGACTTTATGTGACTTAGGATAAAGAACATGGTGAAGGATGCTTATAATTCTTTTTTGATACTATGGAGATACAGTTGATTGGTATGGTTTATGTTGAATTTTGGGGTAATAATCTGTGGCAAACATGTCATTCTATCAATTGCTAATGGTTTTCAAGTTATGTTCATTGCAGTCTTATTACAGGGGTTAATCATGGACAAAGCATAAATGGTCTAAAGTGTCTAGAAGTTCATTTATGCTGAAGCCTATCTCATTTCTGCTGATGCCTCTCTTGTAGCCGTTAAGGGGGTCTTAGTGTAACTTTATCTCCTATTTAATCAGTCCCCTAACCTAGGGTTACAAAATAACTGTGTGTGCAGTCATTGTCTCACATTCTCTCTTTCAGATCATTGCACTGATCTTATTTTCTTCTTCTTTGTATTTGTCTGGTTATTGTCTCATTGACATTAACCTAACCTTGTAACACTTTGGATACTACTGTTGGTTTAATCTAAGCCGACTATTGAGGCTTTGGTTTGAATAAAGTATTGTTGTGAATCTATTGTTGCTGATACTTTCGTACATGGTATCAAAGCGTCAGGCTCATAATTATAAATTGATTCACCATCCTTGGGTGTCTTCAGCAACAATCATAAATTACGGTGGTTTGGGATTATTGCTATTGGCGTAATCACTGATTATCTCTTATTCACAATTAGCCCTAGTCTAAGTGAACCTAGGGTAATTGTGATTTGTTCTTTCCGCTGCATATTTCTCTGTAAGTCTTAGTCTACTCTTACCTTCAAACAACAGTACTTAAGTATTTGTGGGTGCAAACGGGTAGACTAACATCTTGATCTGCCACCTCTGAGTGGTATGAATACCTGCTCTGGTTTACCCCAGTCCACAGGCTTGGTGCTTGTTGTTTCTTAATTACAAAGTCTTACTTATTTTCTATCTGTTTATCTGATCTAGCTGTTATCTTTGTCTGTGTTATTTGCTTTCTTATTATTTGCATTATGGCTGTTGGTGATGATAATACTGGTGGTGGTGGTGGTGGTGTTTCTTCCACTGAGAAAAGTTTATCCTTTGGTGATGCTTTGTATTTACACCCTAATAACACCAATGGTACCCCTATTATTTCCATCAAACTCACTGGAACAGAAAATTATAAAATATGGAATATGGCCATGACCTTTGCCATAAGGAATCATAATAAGTTAGGGTTTATTGATGGTACTTGCATAAGAGATGACTCAAACCCTAGTCTTGCTAATCAATGGGATACTCTGTTGTGGTTACTTGGATTCTTAACTCTCTTAGTCCTGAATTATTTGCTGGTGCTATCTATGCTAAAACTGCTTATGAAATGTGGAATGATCCTAAAGATACTTATGATAAGGTTGATGGTTCAACTATTTTTAACTTACATAAAAATATAAACTCTCTTAGTCAAAGTGGGTCTTCTCTTGCTGATTATTACAACAACCTTAACTCTTTATGGAAACAATTTGATTGTATGATTAGCTTGCCTCCCTGCACTTGTGAGGCTGCAAAACATTTTGAAAAACACAGTCAGCTAATCAAATTAATGCAATTTCTTATGGGTCTTGATGACTCTTATGTTCCTATCAGAAGTAATATTTTAACCAAAGACCCTTTACCTAATGTCAAAACTGCTTTCTCGGTTGTCTCTGGAGAAGAATCTCACATAAATGTGTCATCTGGGAATAGCTCTGCTAAACCCAATGCCACTGCTTTTGCTGCAAAAACTTTTGATAGTGGAAAATTTTTTGATAACAAAAAAGGATCTAATAACAGTAACAATTTCAATAAAGGTTCTGGTTTTAATGCTGGCAAAAGCTCTAATAACAGAGGACCAAACATGAATCTCAAATGTACTAACTGCAAAAAAACCTGGTCACACTGTTGATAGATGTTATGATCTCGTTGGTTATCCTGCTGGATATGTCAAAAGGAACTTTAATGCTAAACCTGTCAGCAGTAACAATGTTTCCACTGATGCTAATCATGTCACTGATAATAGAGCTAGCAACTCTCCTGTCTCTTTGTCTAATGAACAGCTCTCCAGACTTATGAGTCTTCTTAATGACAACAATGTGTCTTCTGCTAATGCCAACATGGCAGGTAAAAAGTTTTCAGGAACCTTCTTTAATGGCAGTGTCAAGTTTAACATAAACTTCAACAAATTTTTTAACAACAACACAAAAACCTTATCTGGAAACATCAGTCTTGGTTGGATTGTTGACTCTGGTGCAAATCAGCACATGACTGTATCTGCAAAAATTTTAATTAATGTTGTTGACATTTCAAATCTTGGTCTAACTGTTGGACATCCCAATGGAACTCAGACCCTAATTACTAAAATTGGTGATTTAAAGGTCAATAATGACCTAACTCTTTTTGATGTTATGGTTGTCCCTGAGTACAATGTCAGTCTGCTGTCTGTTCATAAGATTGCTATAGATAATAAGATGTTTGTTGGATTTAATGAATCTAATTGCTATATACAGGATTTACATCAAAAAAGGATTGTGGGGATTGGTAAACAATGCAATGGGTTATATATGTTTGATATTGTTTCAACATGTAAGATTACTTCTAATAACTGCATATCTGTTTGTCATGTTTCTAGAAATCTCTGGCATCAAAGACTTGGTCATCCCTCTGACCAAGTCCTACATATACTTAAACCCACTCTTAAACTTGATAGTACATTTGAATCTGACCATCTTTGTGATACTTGCAATAAAGCTAAACAAACCAGGGAACCATTCCCTCTAAGTGAACATAAATCAACTAAAATTGGTCAACTTGTTCATCTAGATGTATGGGGACCATATAAAGTCACTAGCAGAGATGGTTACAAATATTTTTTAACCATTGCTGATGACTATTCTAGGGCAGTCTGGGTTTATATGCTTAATGGAAAGGATGATGTTTATGTTTCCATTGTTAACTTTACTCATATGCTATCAAATCAATTTGAACACAATGTTAAGACATTCAGAAGTGATAATGGGACAGAATTTGTCAATAACAAACTTCAACACTTCTTTCATGAAAAAGGAATTTTACATCAAACCTCTTGTGTTTATACACCACAACAGAATGGTATTGCAGAAAGGAAACATAGGCATCTCCTTAATGTGGTTAGATCCCTTATGTTTCAGGGGGAATTACCTCTATATCTTTGGCCTGAATATGTTCTAACTGCTGCATATGTCATAAACAGGTTACCCTCTTAAGTGTTGTCTGGCAAGTCTCCCTTCTCCCTTGTGTATGGGCATGACCCTTCACACTCTCTCCTTAGAGTCTTTGGCTGCTTATGCTATGCCACCATTCTCAACATCGCTGATAAATTTGGTAGTAGGTCTGAGAAAAGTGTCTTTATTGGTTATTCAAATGAGAAAAAAGGTAATAAACTTTTAAGTTTAGAAACAAAAAATATCTTTTATTCCAGAGATGTCAAATTTTATGAAACTGTTTTTCCCTTCAAAATGAAAAATACTTTGTCAAAACCTTTTGTTGAAACTTATGTGCCTAAAGATTTAAATCACAAAAATTTCTTTGACTCGCAAATAAGTCCCAATGATGAAGGGAGAGTGACATCCTATGATGATGGCACAATGTTGGGTCATCCTACTAGGGATGATGAACCTGTTGCAACTTCTATAGATGATAATACACACCCTGAGGGCACTATATCACATGAATCACATCCTGCTGATGCATCTGATTCTGCTGATACATCTTCTTATTCAAATCAGAATTCTGAACAAGAAGGAGGCTTGCCAGCCACTACTGCTAGAAGGTCAACCAGAGTTTCTAAATTTCCCAGTAATCTTAATGACTCTATTGTTGAAGGGAAAGTTAAATATGGTGTTGAAAAGGTTGTTAATTACTCTAACCTTAACAAAGATAATTACTGCTTTGCTTCTAGTCTTAATAAAAGTATTGAACCTACCTGTTATAAAGAAGCCATCCTTGACAGTAATCGGGTTGATGCTATGAACTCTGAAATTGAGGCCTTAAATGAAAATCATGCTTGGGATATAACTGATCTTCCACCTAATAGAACTCCCATTGGTTACAAATGGATCTTTAAAATCAAATATAAAGCCAATGGTGAAGTTGATAGATACAAAGCTAGACTAGTTGCTAAAGGTTACAACCAAAGGGAAGGAATAGACTATGATGAAACTTTTTCCCCTGTTGTGAAAATGTCTACTGTTAGATGTCTTATTGCATTAGTTGTGAAAAACAAATGGCCTCTTTTCCAACTTGATGTTAACAATGCTTTTTTGTATGGAGACCTTGATGAGGATGTCTATATGACCATCCATAAGGGGTTCTGTAATGAGAACAACAAGAATAAAGCTTGTAAACTTGTCAAGTCTCTATATGGCCTTAAACAAGCTCCCAGAAAATGGAATGAAAAACTTGTTAGTGTTTTAAAAGAAAACAACTTTGTTCAATCTGTCAATGATCATTCTTTGTTCACCAAAACAGAGAATAACAAGTTTATTGCTCTGCTTGTTTATGTGGATGACATTGTCCTTACTGGAAACTGCATTGGTGAGATAAACCTATTCAAAGAGTTTCTAAAATCAAAATTTCATATTAAAGACTTGGGAAACTTAAAATATTTTCTTGGCATTGAAGTTTTAAAAACTGGGAATGACATATGTCTCACCCAAAGAAAATACTGTCTTGAACTCCTCAAAGAATTTGGTCTTCTTGGGTGCAAACCTGTGTCCACTCCTATGGAACACAACTCTGTTCTTCCATACATACCCACTGCTGATGATCCCTTACTTGTCAACATCATTGGTTATCAGATTTTACTTGGGAAACTTATTTATCTCACCCATACAAAACCCGACATCTCATACTCAATTCATTGTCTGGCACAATATATGCATTCTCCCTTGAAGTCTCATCTATAATGTGCCCTCAATGTTCTGAGATATCTGAAAGGAGCTCCAGGAAAAGGTCTAAGGTATAATTTCAGCAACTCTGAAAATCATCTTGAAGGGTATAGTGATGCAGACTAGGCTAAATGCAAGAAAACCAGGAAATCTGTCACAGGTTATTGTGTTTTCTTTAATGATTGTTTGATCTCATGGAAAAGTAAAAAACAAAACACTCTTTCAAAATCTTCCACAGAAGCAGAGTATAGATCAATGTCTACTGCTGCCTTTGAAATTATTTGGATTCAAAAAATCTTAAAAGATCTAAAAGTTTATATCAATCTCCCTGTTAATCTCTTTTGTGATAACAAATCTGCTTTGCAACTTGCTGTCAATCCTGTTTTCCATGAAAGATCAAAACATTTTGAAATTGATGTTCACTTCATCAGAGAAAAAATTGCAAGAGGTGTTATAAGTGCCAAAAAGATTGGCTCTTCAAACCAAACTGCAGACATTCTTACAAAAAACCTTCCTGTTTATCAGCATAAATTCTTGTGTGAAAAATTGATATTGTTTGATATGTTTGCCCATCAGATTAAGGGGAAATGTTGAATTTTGGGGTAATAATTTGTGGCAAACATGTCATTCTATCAATTGCTAATGGTTTTCAAGTTATGTACATTGCAGTCTTATTATAGGGGTTAATCATGGACAAAGCATAAATGGTCTAAAGTGTCTAGAAGTTCATTTCTGCTGATGCCTCTTTTGTAGCCGTTAAGGGGGTCTTAGTGTAACTTTATCTCCTATTTAATCAGTCCCCTAAACTAGGGTTACAAAATAATTGTGTGTGCAGTCATTGTCTCACGTTCTCTCTTTCAGATCATTGCACTGATCTTATTTTCTTCTTCTTTGTATTTGTCTGGTTAATGTCTCATAGACATTAACCTAACCTTGTAACACTTTGGATACTACTGTTGGTTTAATCTAAGCCGACTATTGAGGCTTTGGTTTGAATAAAGTATTGTTGTGAATCTATTGTTGCTGATACTTTCATACAGTTTATTTAGTTGTGTTCTTTTGTTTAATACATAAAAAGGTATGGAAATGTCGTTTTAAAACTTTGGACAGACGAAATATATGCAATTTTGACCATGAGAGACAACTTATATTACAGTACTTATGTGATTTCTCGTCAAATTCATGCATAATGTTAGACATCAAGTTTTCTGAAAAACATTTATCATAAAAACACCACTTATTCAAATTACTAAATTAAATGCAAAAAAAAGGTTTCTACTGACCTCGTCTTTTTAAGTATTTTTCTTATTAATTACCAATCTTATGTAAAAAGGGTTCAATTTGTTCTTTACTTCAAAATTTTGAGAATGTTCAAGTCTTTTATAACGGGTTTTCACTAAGATTTTCCCCACCTGATGTCTCGTTCCTGTTCGGAAGCCACATGGATGAAATATTTTCGGTGTAGACTAACTCGGCTTCCCACTCTGTCCCGACCGGTCAATTCCCCTCCCAACTATTTTAGTAGAGTCCCCAATGTTAATCCTCTTTAAAAAAAAACACTTATGACCCCTACATAATACCAATATGATTTAGATACCTGGGTTACCAAACAAGTTAAGCAATCATTCACTCCATATTAGTATCTATCAATATATATTCAATTACTCACAAGGGGCTTTACTACCTTAACATTATGTATCCGCATCAACAAAGTCATTGTCTTGAACATCATTTATATATACTTATTGCATTGCTAGAAAATGAAAACTAAAAAATAAACATCTCATTATATTAAGCAATTCTCAGCAACACGTATGTGCAAACTCAAACACACATCGGCCACACAACCAGGCACAGAGCCAGAAATTTGTGTTGAAGAGGGCTCAATTTTTATTTTTGGGTAAAAACATACAATTCGTTGTTTTAGAAGATGGATCTAAGCTTGAACCGTTCGACATACATGTCCAATGATATTTTTTTTGGTGTAACAGGAAATTCCTTATCTCAAGGTTCCTCAACTTATCCGATGCGACAAAATCGGCCGGTGAACAAGTCAATTGGTAAACGGTTTTATCAAGTTGGGTCAGGCTACTGCAAATAGTTAGAAAAAGAGCGTAAGATTGGAAAAAAAGAGCTTCGAGTAACTCTATGAGCGGGTAAACCGACAACCAATGCGGCCTTTAATAATATGCGTTAGACACGCATATGTCCTCATGGGTGGGGGGAGCACCCTCCAGCCCCCCTACTAGCTCCGTCACTGCACACAACCCTTGAAAAAGAAACCTACGAAGCCGTGCCTTCAACACCCACGACTAGCATAACTTCATCCATTCCATAATTAGCTCATCAAGTACAAGTACCAACCATTCCTCATACATGCTCCAGATCACTCACTTTTGAAAAGAGAGCTTCGAATAATTCCATCAGCCGGTAAACCCACAACCAACGTGGCCTTCGATTATATGAGTTAGAAACGCATATATGTCTCATATAAACCGCATGATAGTCTTGTGTAAGCACACATACATGTAAAAACAAAACTTCATATTAATCAATTCTCACCAAAACCTCCACAACTAAACACAACATAGCTACCGTGATTACCCCGTTGCCACACGAACCTTGATAAGTAAACCCACGAAGCCGCGCCTCAACACTTCTCCACGACCGACATAATTACATAACTCCAAGCCTTCAACCATTCGATAATCAACTCGTGAAGTAGAAGCACCATCCATTCCTTAAACATGATTACTCACTTTTTGGAAAAAAAAGATCTTCAAGTAACTCTATGAGCTGGTAAACCCACAACAAATGCAGCCTTTGATAATATGCGTTAGACACGCATATGTCCTCCTGGGTGCGGATTGAGCACCTTTCATTACATATCAACCAATATAACATCATAGAAACTATCGGAACTAAAACTAGTGCAAGTATAACATCATAACATACATTAATGGTTCATCCCACATCGCCTTATGAAGGAAAATAGCTTGTGGGAGGTGGTTATAAATAAGGAGGGATGGACCCAATTTGAATTAGGCATGTCAAAATTCCTTAAAAGCCTGCCTTTGTTCAAGATTGGGTGCTTGCAAGCTTATGAATCGTGTTTTATAAGTTTGCAAGCAAAAGTGTTAGAATAATGATTTTTATATTATTTGATAAGCTTACAATTTTATATAATAATTTTGTTTAACTAAATATATAAAATAACTTTATCACACCTTAAATATTGACCTTTGTTCTTATAATATTTGACATGTTCACAATGCAAAACGCGGGTTACAAGAAAAGATTGCATTTGAGATCTAGGGTTACAAGACAAATGTTTTATGGTGTCTCTCGTTGATGGTTGTAGGTCGAAACAAACTCGTTGTCTAAAATTCCAAATGACTAGAAACGTGGTTTGAGTTACGTCGTCAAAGTAAGTTTTCAAAGTAAGTTTTAGAACAACTAAACCAGGCCATCCAAGTTTTTTGGGTTATGGTTGTTAAGTTCAAGTTGTATAGTCAGTTTTTTTATTTTGTTTGTCATTTACATCGCCTTTAAGTCATGATAGTAGTATTTTTCAACACAATTTGTTTGTACGCTATGACTTCGGTTCAACTTATGAATCTGACAGTACATGATTGACTTTAAATGGGGATAAATTAGGACTTGGCTTTCTCTTGAGTCTTTTTAATTAGTATTTTTAGGAGTATTTTTAACGCGTAACTTACACGACCTAAAATATGGACTTAAAAGTGTCATTTTAAACTTTGGATAGACGAAACATATGCAATTGTGACCATGACTCATGAGAGACAACTTATGTGATTTCTCGTCAATTTCATGCACAATGTTAGACATCAAGTTTTCTCAAAAACATTTATCATAAAAACACTACTTATTCAAATTACTTGAATGCAAAAAAATAATTAAAAAAAAAAGAAAAAAAAAAATCTACTAACCTTTTTCTTTTTAAGTAGGTTTCTTGTTAATTACCAATCTTTTACTTTAAAATTTTGAGAATGTTCAAGTCTTTTATGATGGATTTTATACTTCACTCAATCAGTCGTCCACTAAGTTTTCCCCCACCTGATGTCTCGTTCCTGCTGGGAAGCCACATGGAAGAATATTTTGGGTGACCAACTCGGCTTCCCACTCCGTCCGGACCGGCCAATTCCTCTCTAAAAAACACTTATCAAGCAACACAAATTGTCATTCTGCCATTCAAAAAGATACTGTTGGATTTCATAAGTTGGATTGAACTCAAAGAGTTCATGTAAATCTCGTTGAAAAATACTTTTGCAACTTAAAGTCGATGTAAATGATTAAAAAATGAATTACTTTGAAAATACAGCTTAAACTTAACAACCGATTGGAGAGACGCTTTGTTCCTTACTATCAACCATACCAAAACAACCTCCAGCCTAACAAACTTTCCAAAGATTCAGATTCTGTTTCTACAACACCAAAATCGAACAAAAAATTTATAAAATAAAAAATTTATGATGACGATGAGCGGTTACGGACTTTGAGAGGTGGCTCTGGTGGTATTGCTCCAATACTGGAGTCTCTAGAGGAATAGAATGAAGAAGAAGTTGATGAAGAATTTTAAGGATTGTGGGTGTACGAGATCGACCAACCAGCCAATCTCCTGTAAATTCAAATTAGCGATCTCTGATGTTAATCATCTTTGTAACAACATTTATGACATATAAACATTGCCAAGATTAGTAGATATGAAGCAACATAAATATTAAACAGTCATATATGCTCATTTATGATCATGTATCAGCATCAATCCTATCGTTAGTTCAAAACATATACAAATCACTATCTTGAACATCATAAATAAAACACATACATGTAAAGATAAAACTTCATATTAATCAATTCTCACCAACATCTTATTTTCTTATTCTTCTTCATAGTATGAATATTTTTAACTTGACCTTAAAGGAAAAAATATTTATTTAAGAAACAACAAAGTTAGCTCACAAATAATTAGAAGACAAGTAATATGATAGATACTAATTCGATATACAATAGAGATTAAAATTTAATGACGAATCGCTATTGAATATTAGAGTAAATCAATAAAATCAATTATAAATTTAATTTGATGTCCAAGATCATAAAAGTAGAATATATTCAACACGTGCAGGAAAAAAAACGTAAATTGGGTCAGTTTTTTTAAAGATCTTCCGAATACATAAGTATTTGGCACCAACATTAAATAATGTTCCAAATACATATAGGTATTTGGCACTATTCGTATCAACCGTTCCATATACATGAGTATTTGGCACCAAAAGTAGACGGTGTTCCAAATCCATATAAAAATTTAGCACTGGTGGTACCAACCGTCCCAAATGCATCAATATTTAGCACGATTTGACACGATTCTTAATAGTCATCTCAAATACCTTAGAGCATTCCCAACAATAACCCAAGTTATAAAATAACACCGTCCACGTCAGCTTTAACATTTCACCTTAACATCCCCAAAAAACACCCACAACAATAACATCCCAATAACATTAATAACATTCCCAAGTTAAACTTTAACACTACAAAAATTTACAAAAACAACCCCTCATTTAGGAGCATAAATGAAAAAAAAAAAAAAAAAAAAAAAAAAAAAAAAAAAAAAGTAACGGCCGTTAAGCCCATAACGCGCAGGGACTTAACGTGCAATAACGCCCAGCCTCCAATGGCTTAACGCCACTAACGGCGTTATTATGGTGAAAAACTGCGTTATGCCGTTATGATTGGAATTGCTCTTAGTTTTTGTCACGGTGACCCCACAAGTGTCAAATACGTGTATTTGACACGATTCTTTGACCGTTCCAAAAATTTTCGTCCCCAAAACCCCTTTTTCTTGTAGTGAGATTAGTCGGACATTACGTTCAAAAGCTTCCTCAATGAACGAAATTTCATTAGTGTTCAATTGAATAAGAAAACACATAGAATAATTAACATCCAAAAATTCATTTTATGAAGCCCAGACCGACACATTTGTACAATTTTTTATAAAACCCATCATCACTTCATTAGACGGACTAATAAGCCCATTGAGTAAATCAATAGCCAATCATCGAACTATTCCATATTTGATTGAAAAGATGACGTAGCAGTGTCGAGTACTAAATGTCTAAATCTTTGAATTTAACAGCAGCATATTAGAACACATTCTCTTGGATAAAATGATTACTTGTACATCCCACATTTTATCTATAACAATGCAAATTGATCAAATATTATGATATAATTAGTAAACTATGAAAAAATTAACATGGTCTGGTGTAAGTGATCTTGTGTAATATGTATCTTAAGTTTTTATGTATATGTTTCACAAAGATATGTTCTCTCATATTATTTAAGTTGTGCATAACTGCAAGTAGACTTGAACCCTTTTAAAAGACACAGAAACAATCTCTGCGTGATGAAAGATTTTTTTTTGCTTTTCTTTGAAGTGTTTAGTTCGAATAAAAGAGCCTACCAAATAATTAGCAGGTCCATCATCCCCACTATAAACGAATAACATCAAAACTAGATGACATATCATATTTGAATCGAACAACATAGTTTGGCTTTCTCTCGAGTCTTTTTGAAAATCTTATGAGACCAACACAAGACAAATATGGCTGTATAACTGGGTTACCAAACAAGTTAAAGTCGGATTTCATAAGTTGGATTGAACTCAAAGAGTTCATGTAAATCTCGTTGAAAAATACTTTTGCAACTTAAAGTCGATGTAAATGATAAAAAAAATGAATTACTTTGACAATACAACTTAAACTTAACAAACGATTGGAAAGACGCTTTGTTCCTTACTATCAACCATAACCAAAACAACCTCCAGCCTAACAAACTTTCCAAAGATTCAGATTCTGTTTCTACAACACCAAAATCGAATCAAAAAGTTATAAAATCAAAAGCTTACGATGACAATGAGCCGTTACGTACTTTGAAAGGTGGCTCTGGAGGTATTGCTCCGATACTGGAGTCTCTAGAGGAATAGAATGAAAAAGAAGTTGATGAAGAGTTTTAAGGATTTTTTTTTCCTTGTTAATTTACCAATCTTATGTAAAAAAGAATTAATGTGTCTTTTACTCAGCTTGGCCAGTCCACCTAATCTTCCCAGCTCGAACTATTGTTCTTGTTCGAAAACCACTTGCAAAAATGATTATGGGTGTACGAGACCAACCAGTTTTCCCATTCCGTCTCAACCAGCCAGTCTCCTCTAAACACTTACGACACCTACACAAGACCAAGATTAGTAGCTATGAAGCAACAAAAATAGTCATATATGCTCATTTATCATCATGTATCGGCATCAATCCCATCATTAGTCGAAAAAATAAACAAAATCACAAATTTGAATATCATAAATGAAACACATACGTGTAAACATAAAACTTCTTATTAATCAATTCTCACCAACACCTGCAAAATTAAACACACCTTAGCTACCACGACCACACTAGATGCACAAAATATTTATGAGTTACAATAGAGACGTACTAAGCAAACATAGACTTGTAGCATTAACTTTTTTATCGATTCATTTGTTAAAGGTCGAAGAAATTTTACACAGTTTGTTACTCCATAGAAAAAAACATGTATCTAATACTCCGTGATATCTCGGGAAACCTTTGGTGGTGTGCCACCACCGGTTTGATTATTTGATCTATAAACATGACTTATCGTCTTAAACCTAACTTGAGAAGATTTTAATCCTCGCACACAACCATAATCAATATCTCGGCATCAATATCATGCATCTTTTGCACAAAGTCTAGAGCGTAAGTGGCTTAATACAGCTTATGATATATACTTATCACGTACTATGTCTTTCAAGATACATTTAACCTGTGAATGCAGATTCGGTTATAAAGAAACAAGTTGATTTTCAGTCATTTTGGCAGCAACAAAGGTGTTTCGAGTTTTGAGTATGTTAATCTTTACAAACTGTACAACTTTAGTGTTGATCACCAAGTTATATTCCTATTTGCAACTAACACCTTAGTAAGAAGAAACAAATTACAATATGCAGTAACTATGGTTTTAATAGTCGGTTCAGGCATCAGACTAGCCGTCCTATCGGGTCGGTGGTTCAAGCGTCTGGCATGTTGGATCTACGAGTCTCAAGAACCAAAAAATCTAGGATATTAAGGAGAAATTTACACATGTGTAAAAAAGAAATGGCAACCCGTTATAACTTATAAGAAACATAAAATCTTATAGAAATTGATTGTGTTTATTATACTTCATAGCATCTTCTCTAACTTTTTGTAGTTTCCAAGTTTCTTGTAATTATAATGTAGAAGTTTTATAACTCATAAAAAAGAGCCCATCGACTTATACCAATAACTTATGTTTTTAAATGTCACAATTACTTAAAAACACTTATAAATGCAAGTATAACATACATTCATTTGTGTCTATCTAAAGATATGATGAGTGTACTACAAAATGCTTAAAAGTCAATTGGGTTTTCACTTTTGGCATCCCACATCGCTTTG
This sequence comes from Chrysanthemum seticuspe, assembly GCA_019973895.1. Classification (NCBI taxonomy): domain Eukaryota; kingdom Viridiplantae; phylum Streptophyta; class Magnoliopsida; order Asterales; family Asteraceae; genus Chrysanthemum; species Chrysanthemum seticuspe. Next base: position 298,311,285 of record BPTQ01000001.1, read on the forward strand.
CAAAGAAAAGTAGCTTTGTGAGAGTCGATTATAAATAAGGATGGGAATGATATCATTTGAAGCAGGCATGTTACATTCTTTTAAATGGCAGCGTCAACTTTTTCTGCTTGCAAGTGATTTGAAATTTTTAAGCTTACAAGTGGAACAGGTAGGTGTTGGATTTTATATTTTTAGACAAGCTTGCAATTTTAAACATAAAGTTAGAAAACCTTGACACGTTATAAATATAATTGGTATGTCATAAATTAAGAACAGATGTTTCATAAATTTTAAAAGGATTTTTCTAACATGTGCCCTTTTAAGCACATAAAAAGGACGGCGGAACCCACGAAAAAGGACGTCCGGACCCACATATTTTATTTAAAAAATGTATTTTTTGTTGGTCAGACGTCCTTTTTGGTAGGTCCCGCCGTCCTTTTTATGTGCTTAACATGTGCCTCGGGGCACATGTTAGAAAAACCCTATTAACAAACATCTTGACTGCATTACACGTAACTAATCAATATACTGGCAAAATGGACAACTAATAACGCCAGAAAGAAAACAATAAACAGATGAATTCATTAACCAATCTCATTCCAGTCAAATCCAATATCATAACCGATATACATGAAAACATAACAAAATAAACCCCTAATCCAAAGCCCAAACCCTAACCGCTAGTAAACTTGGTAACAGCCTTAGTCCCCTCACTAACAGCGTGCTTAGCTAGCTCCCCAGGCAACACCAACCTCACAGCAGTCTGAATCTCCCTACTCGAAAGTGTATTCTTCTTATTATACCTAGCCAACCTACTTGCTTCCTGAGCCAGCTTCTCAAAAATATCATTAATAAAACTGTTCATGATCCCCATTGCCTTGCTTGAAACTCCGATATCTGGATGAACTTGTTTCAACACTTTGAAGATGTAGATCTTGTAGGTCTCCACTGACTTCTTGTGTTTCTTCTTTTTCTTGTCTTGTGATGAGGCGTCTTTTGGGATCTTCTTTTCGGCTTTGGGTTTCGGGGCTTTTTCTGTTGCTGCCTTTGGAGCCATTGGGAATGTGTTTGTGTGTGTGAAAATAGGTGTTTTTAGTGTGTGAAGATGAAAATGTTTTGATGGTGAAAGTAAAAATGTGGGTGGTTTGTTTATATAGGGAGGTGAGGTGTTATGTGATTGGTGGGATTGGGGTCACGCGGATCGTCATCTGTGGCTGTTGGTTGTGTTATAGAGTAAATTGGACGGTGGATAAAAGGGGATCTAAAAATTTGAGAAATTGTGGGTTTGGCGCTGAAATGATGAAATTTAAGGGTGCGTTTGGTTGGTTAGAAATATTTTTTACAAATTTTGTACAAAATAAACAAAATAGAGATTGTATTTAACTATTTTTGCCTCACTATTTTTGGAAAGGCATTGTATAAAATCATTTTTGACTCACTATTTTTGGAAAGCTTTTTCTTTTGGTCGTCGGTGAGACAATCATGAGAAATGTTTTCTTCATTGCCGGTTTTATCATCTTTTGTAGTTATCAATATCTTTTGATTTCACATAAGTTTCAAATCTATTTTTTCAATAAATAAAACAATTAGTTTCAAGTAGTGGAGGTCGTTGCATAGATTGCCCTTCTCTATAATTTTCAAAACTCATTATGATCGAAAAGTCTTTAAAATGCAATTTACTTTAAAACTTTTGTAAACCTTGCTCTTGATGTCAATTATAAGGGGGGGGGGGTTGAATAGTTTACCGATTTTAATTTATGTTTCAAAGATTTATATTCGATCTTATGTGAATTCGTATAGATGGATAGATAGTATGAAACAATGAGTAAAGTAAATAATGAAAGCGAGTAAAGTAAATGATGGAAAGTAGCGACACAAGTGATTTATAGTAGTTCGGCTACAAGGACACATTCCTTGCCCTACTGCACTCCCCGAGTACCCCACTCGAGAGTTCAAGCACTATGTCAACAAGCTCCTTCAACTTGGCGGAGAAGCCTCACAACGTCGCTTACACTTTTTCTGGTACAAAGCTAAATACCGAGTTCTTCCACGAGGTAGAACCAAACCTTTACACAATTATTACACAACAACTATGTGAAATTTGAATTACAATATCTTGCTACAGTAATCTTGTGGATGGACAAATCAATCAAGGACCCTTTACTTGGATGACTTGTAGTATAGCATGATCTCGCCTTTGTGATTGACCTATATGAGTATCACAACAAAAGATAAAAGAACTACTAGAATGATCAAATGATCAGAGGTTAGGAGAGTGAGATAATATATGAGAGAGTTGTAAGAAGAAGGGTGAGTAACAATGAAGAAATGACTCACTATTTATAGGCATAAAAGCCTTTTGTCCCATGGTGTTCGGTGGATCCCTCACTTGGGGGATCCGACCAGTGCAAAACCAGGGATTACGCAGTCCAGGTCAGAACAGTCCGAATTTTGGGTTGCAAACCGGGTTATGGGTTATGGGTATGAGCCATGGGTCATGGACTTTGGGTCATGGGTACCCAACAAGATACAATGTATCTAGACAATGGGTCATGAGTCATGGACATTGGGTCATGGATAATACCCAACATGATTTCATGCATGATGTCATGCAATGGGTCATGGGTTATGGATTAGATCCATGGGTATGGGTCATAGGTATTGGATATTACCCATAAACTATTACAACAATTAAATTATTATAACATTTTATGTAAAAGTCCAAATGTATATACTTTGCAAAATAACATGTATTCTTATAATTTTACTTATGATAACTTTATATTTGTTATCAAAAAAACATAACGAGATCGCTAAATATGAATAAATGTGTTTACGGTTTATTTGTATTAACACAAACGATTCACGAATAAATGACATAATGCAATCGATAAGCAAAGCAATCGAGAATACTTTGTGTGATGATAAGGGACCTTCTCCTATTGCCTTTGGAACTGACATCTTGGTGTTACAGAGCTCCTCTCACGTATGGTGGTGGTGGAATGGTATGAAAATGTGAAACTAAGGCTCAGTATTTATAGTTACCTGTCGGATGCGCCATTACACGCTGTTATAAGTTTTGACAGTCGTAAGAAAAAGATTGTTCACTCTTATGTATGAATTTAATAGGAAAATAAAAAGTTGAGTGCATACAAAAAGAAAAAAAAAAATGTAGCAAGTTGGATGCATTTTTAGACTATTAGCCATTTTATAAACTATATGAAGTGTTTGAGGTTGATATTGATAAGGTTGTAAAAGTGGTAAAGTTTTTTTTAAAGCCAAACGGTAACAATTTTTTGAAAATTGTGTGTGTTAAACTCGGTCGGATTTACGAACCAGTTCCCCAAGTTTTTGTCCAACTACCGATCAAGACCAAGTTGCCACATTGGCTCGACCGATCGGTCGACCAAGCCAAAGACTGATCCACTGTGACTAGTCTAATAAATCTTGTTAGCCAAACAAAATTTATATTTTAAGTAGCTTATTACGTTAAAAAATAAACAAAAGCTCTTAATAATTTCTTTGTGCACGGAGTGATTGTCGCATTAAAGAAGCAGCAACAATCTCGCATTGGAGTAAAAATCACACACAAAGATAAAATGCTACATTCACACTTGTTTGTATGTGTACAACCATCCAATGACCCCTTCATCTCATCCAACGGCCAAAACAAACACACACTCAGGGACGGAGCCGGGGGTTCCCGCGGGTGCACGGGCACCCCATGGATTTTTTCAATGTAGTGTTAATTTTTAATAAAAACACCGATTTTTCTTAAAGTCGTCTTAAATGCACCCAGTCCATCGAAATATCTTTCTAGTATTAGTGTTCATTTTTTGTGTGCACCAGGTTATATTTAGTCCTGGCTCCGTCCCTGCACACACTCACCCACACGGATCGCCAGCTTGTCACACTCCCACCCAAACACTATATAAACCCACTCCTTCCGTCCCATATCCCACCAAACAAACACACGTTCAAATCTCAAAAACAAATTCAAAACCAAAAAATGGAATCAGGAAAGACAAAGGGAGCCGGATCACGAAAGAAGTCGGTAACGAAATCAGTGAAAGCAGGGCTTCAGTTTCCAGTGGGAAGGATTGGGAGGTTTTTGAAGAAAGGAAGATATGCTCAGAGGACTGGCTCTGGTGCTCCTATTTATCTCGCTGCTGTCCTCGAATACCTTGCTGCTGAGGTTTTGGAGTTGGCGGGAAATGCTGCAAGAGACAACAAGAAGACAAGGATTAACCCAAGGCATTTGCTATTGGCAGTCAGGAACGACGAAGAGTTAGGGAAATTGCTTTCTGGTGTTACAATTGCTAGCGGTGGTGTGTTGCCTAATATTAACCCTGTGCTTTTGCCGAAGAAATCTGCTGTCACTGATGGCGACAAGACTAAGCCATCACTGAAGAAATCTCCAAAGAAGGCTTAAGTTTGTTGCGGTTGTTGTTAGTGTTTGGTTGGTATGGAAATAGGGTAGGTTAAGTTTTAGTAGTCAATTGGTTAGTCTTATGTAGTGATGGAACCATTCAATTTTGTGTCGGAAATTATGTAATGTAATAAGTTTTGATACTTTGTGACGCTGGTTTATGGTTCCGTATGTTGATTTTGCGAATGTCAGTTGATTGTTTGTTAATTAGTTTCCAGAATGATAACGGGTATCTGATTTGTTCCTGGAAATGCAAGTCATTGAAATGCTCAGTTAAGAACATGGCTTTTTCTCACATGTGCTTGTGAGTTATGATTAGCCAAACAATCAAAATGATCCTTCATTACTTTCACACTCATATGTAGGCCTTTTACTTTGCACCCTTTTCCTGTCGTCGTCAAATCTCATGGATGTGACTGCATTTGAGACATTCACATTGATTTTAGGCCATAATTGATGCTTTACCTGAACTCTTCAAGCTATTTATTAGTGTTCATGTGTAACCGTTTATTAACTGTATCTCATAAAAATGCAGCATAGGCTGTTTGTTGCTACTTGTTGTTTTATATTGCGGTTATACGTATAACAGTAGATAAGTCGTTTAAGCTATCACAGGAAAATGCAGAACATAATTTGGATCAATTATTTGAGCAGTACAATATAGTCAAACATAATCAAGGATTTTTAAAAAGATATGCAATCCACTTTGTCTCACTGGTGGAAATGTTGAAAGTTCCAGCTGTACGCTTGCCGTTGTTCTGTGTTTACGAAAAATACAACAAAACTCAACTGTGGTGAATTAATTTAAATTGCCTCCAACATGAATATTAAACCTACTATATTTAACGATTTTAATGCTAAAACATAATCAATTATTAAATGCTTCTTACATGTGCTCCTAAGGCAAATGTTCGCAAGACCCTTAACAGAAATAGTATCAGGACATTAAGGTGGTGTTTGTTTTTTAAGAGGCTCTGAATCTGAACCGCACATCTGAATCTGAATCTGAGGCGTAAATGTCTGAATCTGACCGCATCTGAACGGGAAAAAAAAACTCACGTTTGAACAGCACATTTGCTTGCTCGTACTAATTTTTTTTTGTCTTTTTTTGTGTCAGCAAGAGGCAACAAGAGGCATTCAGACACCCCTCTCAAGTCTAGACCATTAAGATCTTACTGCCTCTGAATGCGTCAGAATGAGAAGAAAAAAACAAACGGTCTGAACGACCAAAATGTCTGACCGCGTCTGAACGGTTCAGATTAAGAGGCTGTTAAGAGCCTCTTAACGAAAAACAAACACCACCTAATTCTATATCCCTTATCTGCTTCCATATTATGTCTGCAATCTTTCTCCCTTGTTTCAAAAGGACTAGAACACGGGTTATTAGCAGGCTTTAGGAGCTCATCAGGAGGGTAGTAGTCAACTTGGCAGGCGATGTTGAAGGTATTGGATTCTGTCAAGTCTGTCGGCAGGTCTGCTGATCCTTTTCAGAAATTCGATAAGGACCAATTTTCTTCTTTAACTTGCAACTGGAAATCTCTCTTTTTGTAAAATATACATAAAAAGGTCCTTTCATAAACATTTTTACCCTTCGATGTTTATCCTTGTTCGGCTTGTATTTGGCATTAGAAACTTCTTTGAGTCAGCCTTCGGTTCTAGTGTATCCATTTGCTGCGCTATGTTCTCCAGGCCAATGCTATTGCCATGGATGTTTGGTAAAGGAACCAAATCAACTTTGAATGGTGATGTGTTTCCTTAATTTTCTGTTTTTCTAACTTTGAATGTTGTTTGTATATCTACCTTAATGTAATGGTTGATTGGATCGTCCGCGTACTTCATGTTCCTTTATTCAGCTTATGTGCTAGTATGTCTGAGGGCTTAATTATGGTTATGCTTTCTGGTAATTTTTTTAATTTCAATTTCTAATCTAAAGATTGTATATTTGTTAACAACGTTGAAGTGTGGTTAGTTCTTTAGATTTTATTTTATCTAAGAAAGTGTCTTTAAAAGACATGATTACATAATGACTATTGGTCTTTATTTTGTTCTCGAATATGAAAACGGTTATATTACTGGGATTTTGCTGTGAGTAGACAGTTCAGCTTTGTTTTTGTTGGACTGCCTCAGTTACATTGCTGTATGTTGCCTCCTCTTCCATGTGAAAACTATATTTTACATACCTAGGGGTTGTCGACTAATAAGTAGTTAGGCTATTAGTGATGTATGAAACTTTGTTAGTGTTAAAATAAGCTTGTGATCTTACTTGACAATTTAGATAGTGTTAAAATATGGTATGATTGTAATATGTATGCCTTTCATTTAGTCCATTTTGTAGCAACCAGGTTCACATATAATACGGTTTATGGCGTCGATAGTTTGTCTTCCGTTTATTTTAATGTGTAACCACGAACATTGGCTTCTGTTATATGCTTGCTCATCTTTGGTATAGGAACAACTTTCCTGTACGAGAATTTGATATTTCAGACTTCTAATTTGACTTGTTTAGTCTGCAAGGTTTATGGCAAGTGTTTTTATGTTTTTTGGCCCGTTGGATCTCAAGTCTCGCATCAAATTGAATATTGGAACCTTCAGGAACAACAGTTAGGCTAATCACTTGGTAGCGTATATAGTTTACAAAGTATATTTCATATATGACCACGATGTTTCTCGCATCCCCTCAAAACCCAGCTTCTGAGTGAATGTTTGTCAGAGTATCACTTAATATTTGATAAGACCCAAGACTTGTCATCACTACCTTGGTTCAAATGTCGCTTCTACTTTTTTGGCATCTTCGAATGACCAAATAGCATTCCCAACTACTTACAATAGGAAACAAAGAATTAGACTAAAAATTGTAGGACTTTACCCTAATAAAAGGGAGTCCTTCCAGAAATTCTCGATGGCTAAGGCAGAACCAAAGCCAAGGAGGGGGTTTGGAAATAGTTTTCAACCAGCAATTGACGTGCCTCGGTTATTACCTCATTAGTTGCGTCATTGCCCCAAGCGCAAAGATACTTTTAACCTTACCCCCAACCCCTTCTTTTATACACCTCACCCACTCCTCATTTCTTCCCTCTGACCGATGTGGGATCATTCATAATTTTCAAGTTTTTGACCCAAAAAGTTTCATCAATTCTCTTGTATATACTCCGTATTTCTTAATAATAAATGAGATCGGGTATTTTGATATTTAAAGGATGGATCGGGTATATTAGGGATGGCAACAAGGCGAGGAATGTCGGGGATTGTATTTACCACCCCCATCCCCGTTTTCACTCTCCATCCCCATCCCCGTCCCCATCCCCATAGGGGAATTGCATTACATCCCCAGGGGATTCGGGGATTTTTAATTCTTATGAACTAACATAAAGTTTCCACCAACTCATCGAAAATATAAAGAATTTTAACTCAAAAAGTGTTTAAAGAAACGTACGTACATCGCACATAGTTAGACTCATTATAATTTTAATTCATCTGTAAAGCATCCTCAATATTGTAACATCACATATAATATAAAAAAACAATATGTATCATATGTGTCTATTCGGACAAATGAATAAGTAATATGTAGTTGATGCTTATGCTTCTAATTCTAAAGGTACTTGATTTTATAAATATCACATATGCATATAAATATACATGTCGATACCCATAAACATATTACATATACAAGTTAATCGAGTATGGATATAACATATAAATTCTAAATACTTATACACTAGAAAGATCGGAGTCGGAGCCGGGTTCGGGGATTTATGTTATCCCCATCCCCGGTTTCATATTTTGGGGATTCCCCATCCCCGGTCAACTTGGGGATTCCCCAGTCAAAATCGGGTTTGGGGATCGGGTCCCCATCGGGTACGGATTTTTTTGCCATCTCTAGGTATATATATGAAATTAAGGATATTTTTAAGGTGATATGTGAAATTCTTAATTATACAAAGCATATGTTTTTTAAAATTAATATAGTGTGTTTGAAAATTGTCAAGTTTAGAATTGATCAACTTTAAAGTGTATTAAGAGGGTACTAGGGGTAATTTAGGCAAAATACATTAATTTAAGTTTCAAGATTTCAAGAATGCACATACACTCTTTATAAGTAGTAAAGATAAGCAAGTCGATACAATGTCTCAAAAATTTATGTAGTTTCTTTAGCGACAAATAATCTTGCTTTTGTTTCTATTAACACTTGAATTACAATCTATTATAAAACAATTATATAACTATGGGAAATTAAACTAGTGCAAGTATAACATACATTAATTAGTGTTTATCTAAACATGTAATCGTAATGGTTAAGAATTTGATTACTTCCAAAATCTTTTGTACGAAACCTACATTTTAAGACGCAAAGACAATGGCGGAACTTGAGGATTCTTGTTCGGGTAACTTCAGTAATATATATAAAATATTGATATGAGTAAGTTATGTTTTAAAATGTCACAATTACTTAAGATAATTATAAACAATCATACAGCTCTATGGGAAATAAAACAAGTGCTAATTGCCAAGTATAATAATAACATCATAAGATAAAGTAATCAGTGTTTATCAAAACATGTATTCAAATACACCAGTGTGCTACAAATTTGCATGAAGTCGATTGGGTTTTGACTTTTGAGCATCCCACATCGCTTTGGGGTGTGTTTGGCGACAAGTTTTTAAGAGCATTTTTTAGCATTTAGCACTTTTTTTTTTTTTTTTTTCATTTGAGTATTAAAGCTTTAGCATTTAGCACTTTTTTTTTTTTTTTTTTTTTTTTTTTCATTTGAGTATTAAAGCTTGTTTGGCAACAAGCATTTAGCATTTTTATTTTGTTTAAATGTTACTTTTTCTAAATGCTCATTTCTTAAGCATTTAGCATTTAGTCGATTTGAACTTGAAACGCTTTTTTTTTTTTTTTTTTTTTTTTTATTAACATAGAAACCAACTTACTTTCAAATTTTGTTTCAATATCACCAACTTGTTAATCGGGTACTAGGACTGTAGCATAATCTATTTTTTATTTATTTTTATTTTTATTTTTTTTCAGTTCAGTTTAGCTATGTACTTCCTTTTTCTTCCAAATTTTATAAACTAAACCCCACTAAACCTGTGTAATCTTTACCACAAACCTCATCCATCGCGAGTCACCAGAATATCCTTTAATCAATTCTCACCATCATATGCAAATTTAAACACACACACACCTTAGCTACCGTGACCACTCGTTGCCACACTAAGCTTAATAAGTAAACCCACAAAGTTGCGCCTTCAACACCTCTCCACGACCAACATAACTCATAACTTCAAGTGTTCAACCATTCCATCAACTCGTGAATTACAAACACCATCCATTCCTTATACATGAGCACTCACTTTTGGAAAAAAGAGCTTCGAGTAATTCTATCGGCCGGTAAACACACAACCAACGCGGCTTACGTAATTATATTGCTTGTGCTCTCACCTTTTTCAAACTATGAGTACTTGTAAATTTTATAAGTATTAGTATTATTCATATATTTTATCTAGCCATTCAGAGGGTCTCTCCTTGGTTGTTGTAGGTTGAAACAAACTCGATGTTTAGAAGTGTTGATTTGCACACATATAATTTTTATTAGGACACTCCACCTCATGTTGTAAGTAATTGCATCAAGCTCATATTTTGCTAAATATGATCGTACAATAAAGTGTGTAAATCATCTCCTTTCTCCTTTTGGATATATATGGAATAGTGGAGTTTTAAGAGAACTAGACCAAGCCATCCAATTATTATTATTTCTTTTTTTGGTAGCTGGTTGTTAATTTTAAGTTGTATTGTCAAAGTTATTCATTTTTTCATTGTCATTTACATCGACTTTTTATATTCCTGATAGTGTTTTTAATGCGACTTGCATGTACTCTTCGAATTCAATCCAAATTATGAAATATGATTGTACATGGTTTACTTTTAAGGGGGATAAATGAGGACGGCCCCTGGTTTGGCATTCTTTTGAGTCTTATTTTTCGGTATATTCAGGGATATGTTTGATGCATAACTTACACGACTTTATGTTCGTTAGGATAAAGAACAGGATGAATTTTTATAATCTTATTTTGATACGAGGAAGCTACAGTTGATTGATGGATAAGGTTTAAGGAGGTTATGTTCGGTTAGAGGAAATTTATAGAACACTACTAATGCAAAAAAGTTTCTACTAACCCTTTTTAACCAAATTATTTTCTTGTTAATTACCAATCTTACGTAAATAAAAACTAATGTGTCTTTTACTTTATAATTTTGAGGATTTTAGGATGTTCAAGTCTTTTATGATGGCATACCGCATAGCCAATCCACCTAATCTTCCCAGCTCGAACTCTTGTTCTTGTTCGAAAACCACTTTCGAAAATGATTGTGGGTGTACGAGACCAAATTGGCTTCACATTCCGTCCCAACCAGCCAATCTCCTTGATCTCAAAACTTATGACACCTACACAATAACAAGATTAGTAGCTAAGGGGTAAAAGAATAGTCATATATGCTCATTTATCATCATGTATCAGCATCAATCTCATTGTTGGCCTAAAACATAAACAAATCATTAACTTGAACATCATAATTGAACACACATACATGTAAAAATTTAGCTTCATATTAATCATTCTCACCAACACCTGCAAAATTAAACTTACACACCTTAGCCACCAAGACCACATTCACCCGTTGCCACACAAACCTTGAAAAGAAAACAAATGAAGTCACGCTTTCAACACATCTCCACAACGAACGTAACTCATAACTCCGAGTAGTCTTCAACAATTCGATAATCAACATCCATTCCTTATACATGATCACTCACTTTTGGAAAGAAGAGCTTCGCGTAGCTATATCAACTAGTAAACCCACAACCAATGCGGCCTTCGATGATATGCGTTAGACACGCATAATATGTCTAACTTAAACCTCATGAGGGTATTCAAATACACTGGTGTACTAGAAATTGCTTAAAATCAACTGGTATCCCACATCTCATTATGAAAGAAGGTAACAATTCTAAACCTTTACATGCAATTTTGACCATTGCTTTTTATAATATTGTATTTGAGAAGCTCACAATATTAAACGTTCGATTGTGTTTGAGATCCAATTGATCCATTGAGGACGAGAAGGTTTACTTCTATTATCAATCCAAATGACACAAAGATTTTATCTAGTGTTTCTCGTTGATGGTTGTAGTTCGGAACAAACTCGACGTCTAAAATTCCAAATACCGGAAACATGGTTTTAGTTACCTCATCAAAGTATGTTATTAAGGTCAAGTTGTATTGTCAATGTTATTTCATTTTGTTTGTCATTTACATCGATTTTAATTCATGATAGTACTAGTAGTATTTTTCAACACAATTTATTTGTACACTATGAGTTCGGTTCAACTTATGAATCTGACAGTACATGATTGACCTTAAAAGGGGATAAATTAGGACTTTAGTTTGGCTTTCTCTCGAGTCTTTTTAATCAGTATTTTTAACGCGTAACTTACGCGACCTAAAATATGGACTTAAAAGTGTCATTTAAACTTTGGTTAGACGAAACATATGCAATTTTGACCATGAAAGACAACTTATGCGATTTCTCATCAAATTCATGCATAATGTGAGAAATCAAGTTTTCTCAAAAACATTTATCATAAAAACATCAAATTTTCATGTCTTTTATGACGGATCTTAACTTCACTCAATCAGTCGTCCACTAAGATTTCCCCCGCCTGATGTCTAGTTCCTGCTCGGAAATCACATGGAAGAATATTTTGGGTGACACACTCGGCTTCCCACTACGTCCCGACCTGCCAATTCCCCTCCCAACTTTTCTAATAGTCCCCGTGTTAATCCTCTTAAAAAAACACTTATGACCCCAATGTCAAATCTCGTAGAAAATTACCTTTGCAAGTTAAAGTTGATGTAAATGATAAAAAAAAAAAAAAAAAAAAAAAAAAAAAAAAAAAAAAAACTGTTAATTACATAAATCGTCCTTGTGGTTTGGTAGAAATTACGGATCTTGTCCCCATGGTTTTTTTAGCGGGTCTTGTCCCTGTGGTTTACAATTTTTACGGATCTTGTCCCCATGTCTGACCCGATCTCAAAAAAAGACCTCCCTTGCAGTTACTCCCGAACGTGAGGGCTAACATTGTATTTTGGTTTTAACGATCGTTATACAAACCACAAGGACGATTTATGTAATTTACTATTTAAAAAAAAAGTTTTTTCTTTTTAATTTTATTATTCAAATTTTTTTTAATTTTATTACGATTAAATTTTTTAATAATTTTTTTTCAATTTAAATTTAATTTTATTATAATAAATTAAAAAAAACAAATTTTAATTTTATTATAATAAATTAAAAAACTATTTTTAATTTTCTTTTTAAATTTAAAAAAAAATCAAAAAAATTATAATAAAACTAAAAAAAAAATATTATAATATATTTTAAAAAAAAAACTGTTTTTTCTTTTAAAAAAAAAAGAAAAAAGAAAAAAAAATTTTTAATTTTATTATAAAACGGATGAAGGCGTATAAAAAGACGTTTTTATACGGCTTCGTCCGTTTTATACGTTTCATTTGTTTTTATACGGTTTCGTTCGTTTTTCTATGAAAATGTATGAAAACAACGTACAAAAATGTATGAAAACAACGTAAAAAAATGTATGAAAACAATTTACAAATATGTTTTTATACGGTTTCGTTCATTTTTTTTACATTTTCATACATTTTTGTACGTTGTTTTCATACATTTTTGTACGTTGTTTTCATACATTTTCATACAAAAACGAACGAAACCGTATAAAAACAAATAAAACGTATAAAACGGACGAAACCGTATAAAAAAAATTTTTTATACGCCTTCATCCGTTTTATAATAAAATTCAAAAATAAAAAAAATTTGTTTTTTTTTAGTTTTTTATTTTTTTTATTTTTTATTTTTTTAATAAAATTAAATTTTTTAAAAGAAAAAATATTTTTTAAAAAAATATTATAATAAAATTAAAATTAATTTTTTTAGTTTTATTATAATTTTTTTGATTTTTTTTAAATTTTAAAAAAATTAAAAATAGTTTTTTAATTTATTATAATAAAATTAAAATTTTTTTTTTAAAAATTTATTATATTAAAATTAAAATTAAATTTAAAAAAAAAGTTTTTTTTTTATTAAAAAATTTAATCGTAATAAAATTTAAAAAAATTTGAATAATAAAATTAAAAATATTTTTTTTTTTAAAAAGAGTAAATTACATAAATCGTCCATGTGGTTTCTATAACGATCGTTAAAACCAAAATACAATGTTTGCCCTCAGGTTACGGAGTAACTGCAAGGGAGGTCCTTTTTTGAGATCGGGTCAGACATGGGGATAAGATCCGTAAAAATTGTAAACCACAGGGACGAGACCCGCTAAAAAAAACCATGGGTACAAGATCCGTAATTTCTACCAAACCACAATGACGATTTATGTAATTAACTCTAAAAAATGAATTACTTTGATAATACTACTTAAACTTAACAACCGATTGGAAAGACACTTCGTTCCTTACTATGACGATGAGCCGTTACGGACTCTGAGAGGTGGCTCTGAAGGTATTGCTTCGATACTGGAGTCTCTAGAGGAATAGAATGTAGAAGAAGTTGATGAAGGTTTTTAGGCCTTTTTTTTTCGGGGCGTTTTTCTTGTTAATTTACCAATTTTATGTAAACAAGAATTAATGTGTCTTTTACTCAGCTTGGCCAGTCCACCTAATCTTTCCAGCTCGAACTATTGTTCTTGTTCGAAAACCACTTGCAAAAATGATTGTGGGTGTACGAGACCAACCTGTTTTCCCATTCCGTCCCAACCAGCCAGTCTCCTCTATACACTTACGACACCTACACAAGACCAAGATTACTAGCTATGAAGCAACACAAATAGTCACATTTGCTCATTTATCATCAGGTATCGGCATCAATCCCATCATTAGTCTAAAACATAAACAAATCACTGTCATGAATATCGTAAATAAAACACATACATGTAAACATAAAACTTCATATTAATCAATTCTCACCAACACCTGCAAAATTAAACACACCTTAAGCTACCACGACCACACGTTGCCACACGAACCAGAAGACAAACCCATGAAGCCGTGCCCTCAACACCTCTCCACGACCAAAATAACTCATAACTCCAAGTTTTCAACCATTCGATAATCAACTCGTGAAGTACAAGATCCATCCATTCCTTATACGTGATCACTCACTTTGGAAAAATGAGCTTCGAGTAAAATTATGAGCTTGTAACCCGCAACCAACGCGGCCTTCGATAATATGCGTCAGACACGAAAATATGTCTAACTTAAACCTCATGGGTATTGATTGAGCACCTTTCATTGCATAGCACTTGTTAGCAAAACCCATATCATAAAACTATGAGAAGTAAAACTAGTGCAAGTATAACATTCATAACATACATTAACTAGAGTTCATCCCACATCGCCTTGTGAAAGAAAGTAGCTTTTGGGAGTTGGTTATAAATAAGGAGGGAAGGATGCATTTAGAAGCAGGCATGTTTAGTTATAAAAGCCTTGGGTCAACTTTTTATTTACTTGCAAGCTTATGATTTGATTTTTATAAGTTTGCAAGTTGATGAAGTTAGACCCCAAATTTTTATATCGTTGGACAAGCTTACAATTTTAGTACAAAAAGTTATCTAAACTATAATGCATCATAAATTTTGATCATTTAGGATTGGATTTGAGATCCAATGGATCTATTGAGAACCAAAATATTTACTTCTATTATAAATCCAAGATTAAAGAAAAAATTCCATCCTCACATTATCGAATTAAGATTTTGGGTTGCTTCTTGATCTAACATTTTCACCTTCATTACCCAATAAACTCCAAAACCATACTCCAGGTAATTGCAGTTATTATGTCTCCAAGCAATCCCAAAGCTCATCTATCTAACATTGTTTCCAGTCGTTTTCAATTCATCACGCATCATCTATCAATCTCGGTAAAAAAAAGGGATTCAAACAGTTCCATGAGCTGGTATACCTACAAAAAACTTGGTCTACGATAACATAGTGGAGTTACACGTACATTTCCTAACTCCATCAATTTCATAATCAGCTCATCAAGTACAAGTACCAACCATTCCTCATACATGATCGAATAATTCCATCAACTGGTAAACCGACAAACAACGTGGCCTTTATATCAGTATATAACTTTCTCAGTTTGAGCTTTTTTTAAGCTTTTCTTTAAATAGTTCATAAGCTGGTATTGGTTCTAGGATTGGCGTTTTTCAAATTTCAAAAAGCTGACTATTTACATAGATCAATTTACTAAGACGTCATTATTGTTACAACAGGACATTTCATCGGAGAGTTGAATTCCATCAATGAAAATCTTGTGGCTAGTACAATCATTGTGCAAATTAGGGATCCAGATAAGCTAAGTGAGGAATTGCAAAATGTGCTTAATGAACACAAGCTTAACGATGCTTGGAACTTACATGAACTAGATATGAACATAGAGCTTAGTATAGAGCTTAAGTGGCTTAATACAACTTATGAGCGCAAACACAACTTGTTAAAAAGTACTCATATATACTTATCACTATATATATATGTCTTACGAAATACACTTAACCTGAGAAAGCTGATTCTATTATAAATAAATTAGTTGAAACCGAACCATTTCCTCCGGTTGCAAGATTTTTATGGTCTTCTTGGAAGTAATACTTCTTTTCAGTTATCTTGGCAGCAACAGAGGTGTTTTGAATTTTGAGTATGTTAATCTTTACAAACTGTACAACTTTACTGTTGATCACCAATTTGTATTCCTATTTGCAACTAAAGCACAAGTAAGAAGAAAACAAATTACAATATACAGGAACTATGGTTTTAGTAGTCGGTTCACGCATTAGACTAGCCGTCTTATCGGTTTGGTGGTTCAAGCGCCCGACATGTTGGATCTACGAGTCTCAAGAACCCAAAGACATAGGATATAATTGAGAATATTATACCTGTGTAAAAAAGAAAATGAAACATAAAATCTTATAGAAATCAATTGTGCTTATTATACTTCATATTATCTTCTCTAGCTTTTTCGTACTTTTCAAGGTTCTTCTTGTAATCATAATGTAAAATTTTATAGGGAGAATTTCATATATATCCCTCATTTGGTTCAAAATTTCATATATATCCAACCTAACTTGAAAATTTCATATATATCCAATATAAAACTTAAAATTTTCTTATATGTCCAAATATCCAATTTATATTTAATTAAAATCTTAAAATACATATTTATTATCATTTAATGTTAAAATGACCATTATACATTTTTTTTTTAAAATCACGTATATATTTCTTATTTTCATATAAACAATCTCTCAAATCACTATGTGATTTCAAAAAAAAAAGTATAATGGTTATTTTAACATTAAATGATAATAAATATGTATTTTAAGATTTTAATTAAATATAAATTGAGTATTGGGACATATATGAAAATTTTAAGTTTTATGTTGGATATATATGAAAATTTCAAGTTAAGTTGGATATATATGAAATTTTGAACCAAATGAGGGATATATATGAAATTCCCCCATTTTTATAACCCATGATAAATTGCTTAAATCAATTAAGTTTTGACTTTTGAGCATCCCACATAGCCTTGTGAAGGAAAGTAGCTTGTGGAAGTTGGTTATAAACAAAGAGGGAAGTGTTGGAAAATTTAGTGCACTTGTGGGATTAGTTCACACCTTGTAATGGGAGGTACGGAGTGTACACCCATAAGGTCCATGAATACCCTGACTCTAAAAGTGGTTTGTATTGGTAGTGCTAGTGGAAACTACTACTTGTGGTTTCCACTGAAGTTGTGGTTTCCACTGAAGCAGTGTTTCCACTGAAGTAGAGTTTACACTGAATCAGTGTTTCCACTGAAGTAGTGTATCCACTGCTAGTGCTATGAAAGTACTGATGATAGTACTGCTTGTAACGGGCTTTGACCTATTCAAGTGGCAGTTACAACTGCATAATGACCACGTTTAATTGGTCATGTAACCACTAACGGCTATAATGGGGATAATTATGAGGCTATTAATGGGCCGATTAATACTCATAATTCCATTTGACTAGCTAAGAGTAACCTCCTATAAATAGGAGATCTAATTATGCATGATGGACACACAGAAAACGATTAACACTTATAAGCGCAAGGGTTATTGAATTGTGCCTAATTCTATAACTACATTTGGTCTTATCCCAAGTAGATATTCGTGTAACCCAGGCATTAGGGTCGAATAGTTTACTTTGGAAAGTGATCACACGATTCCAAGTGATATCCGGTAACCACCTAGAGGTATTTGTTTCTGCTGACTTGGTATTTTTTTCTGCTGACATTGATTATCTAACCCTGTTCTGGGCTCACCACACCAACAATCAAAGTAAACTATTTTGTGATAATCAATGGCAACTGCTGCAATGAAACACATGGCTTCAAACTTTTCCAAGCTTGATAAGTTTGAAGGGGTGGACTTTAGGAGATGGCAGAAGAAGATGCACTTCTTGTTGTCAAGCATGAGTGTGGTCTATGTTCTCACCACACCTATTCCTGATGATGGGGATGATTCTACTGTGGAGCAGATCAGGAGGAGGAGCAAATGGGAGAATGATGACTACATATGCAGAGGTCTAATTCTCAATGGTATGTATGATTCTCTATTTGATATATATCAGAACATTGAATCTTCCAAAGAACTGTGGGACTCCTTGGATGCCAAATATATGGCTGAGGATGCATCAAATAAGAAGTTCCTTGTTAGTAATTTCACAAATTACAAAATGACTGATTCAAGACGAGTTATGGAACAATACAATGAACTTCTTGGTATACTTGGAAGGTTTACACAACATAATATGCACATGGATGAGTTTATTTCAGTCTCTTGTGTCATTGACAAACTCTCCTTCTTGGAAAGATTTCAAGCATACCTTGAAATATAAGAAAGAAGAGTTAACTCTGGTTGAGTTGGGCAGTCATCTGCGCATTGAGGAATCTCTCAAGGTGCAGGATAATGACAAGCCAAATAGTAGCAATGCTGCTGGTGCATCTGTTGTCAATATGGTGGAGCATAACAACTCCACCAGGTACAATGACAACAAAGGCAAACGCAAATATCATGATAACACAAGGGCATATCCTAACAAGAAGGCTACACTACTTGTTGGAAATGTGGCAAAACTTGTCACATTAAAAGGGATTGCAAAGGTATTAAAATTGGTAGTAAAGCCAATGGATCAGGCACTAATGGTTCAGGGAGTGGTGGTTCTTCCAACTCACTGAAAGGTCAGAATATGGTTAATAAGTCTTTTCAGATTTATTATGTTACATATGTATCTGAATCTCATTATGTGCAGGATGATGATGTTGCGTGGTGGGTTGACTCTGGTGCAACAATTCATGTGTGCAAAGATAGAAGCTGGTTCAAGACTTATGAGTCACTGAATGATGGTTCTATTCTTCACATGGGAAATGAGTCAACAACCTTGGTGCATGGTC
This sequence comes from Chrysanthemum seticuspe, assembly GCA_019973895.1. NCBI lineage: Eukaryota > Viridiplantae > Streptophyta > Magnoliopsida > Asterales > Asteraceae > Chrysanthemum > Chrysanthemum seticuspe. The sequence continues at coordinate 298,330,249 of BPTQ01000001.1, forward strand.
ATGGTTGTGTAGATCTTAAGTTTAGTTCTGGAAAGATTGTAACTTTGTTTAATGTTATTCACGTTCCTGATATAAGGAAAAACTTGGTTTCAAGTAGTGTATTGAATAATCATGGATATAAACAAGTTATTGAATCTGATAAATTTGTCTTATCTAAATGTGGTGTTTTTATTGGTTTTGGTTATTTGTGTAATCAAATGTTCAGGCTTAATATTGCCACTGATAGTGTTAATTCAGCCTTTGTGACCACCACTGACCTGACTGATTCTACCCTTTGGCATGCTAGACTTGGCCATGTACATTATAAGAGAATGCAAGATATGTCTAAGGATGGGTTAATCCCAGCATTTGACATGGACACTGAAAAGTGTAAAACTTGCATGTTGACCAAGATAACAAAGAAACCTTTTCAGGGTGTTTGTCGTGAGACTAAGCTCTTGGAGCTTATACACAGTGACCTGTGTGATTTGCATGCCACTCCATCTTTGGGGAATAAGAAGTACTTTGTGACATTTATTGATGATGCTTCTAGGTTTTGTTATGTCTATCTTTTACATACTAAGCATGAAGCATTAGATAAATTCAAAGTGTTTAAAACTGAAGTTGAATTACAACTTGGGTCTTTGATCAAAAGATTAAGGACTGATAGGGGAGGTGAGTACATGGATACTCTGTATTTTCAGTCTGTTGGTATAATCCATGAAACGACTGCCCCTTATACTCCTCAGCAAAATGGTATTTCTGAAAGGAAAAACAGGGTGCTGAAGGAGATGGTTAATTCCATGTTGTCCTATTCAGGACTGAGTCAAGGGTTCTGGGGTGAAGCTATGTTAAGAGCTTGCTATTTATTAAATATGGTTCCCAACAAAAGGAACAAGGTTACCCTTTATGAACTATGGACTAAAAGGAAACCTAACCTGAACTATCTCAGAGTATGGGGTTGTAGGGCTGTTGTAAGACTCCCTGATCCAAAGTTGAAAACTTTGGGTGAAAGAGGCATTGACTGCATCTTTGTTGGATATGCTGAGCATTCCAAGGCTTTTAGGTTCTATGTTATTGAACCTAATGAATATGTTTCAATTAACTCCATTATTGAATCAAGGGATGAAAACTTTGATGAGAATAGATTCTAATCAGTCCCTAGACCAAGTATGAGGATTCCTAATGGAACTCATGACACTGGTGTATTAGAGATCCCTAATGAAGAACCATCAGAGGTCCCTGATGAGGTTGTGGTTCAACAACCTGAACCTATGCTTAGGAAAAACAAAAGGGTCAGGACTCCAAAGTCATTTGGACCTGAGTTTCAACTATATTTAGTTGAAGGAACCAGGGATGAGGTCTCTGACCAATACTCCTATTGCTTCATTGTTGAGGATGATCCCAAGACATTTGAAGAAGCAATGAAGTCCCAGGATATTGCCTTCTGGAAAGAAGCAATCAATGATGAGATGGATTCCATCATGGGCAACAACACTTGGGTGTTGGTTGATCTACCACCTGGTTGCAAACCTTTGGGTTGCAAATAGATTTTCAAAAGGAAAATGAAGGTAGATGGAACTATTGAAAAGTTCAAGGCTAGACTAGTCATTCAGGGCTTTAAACAAAAGTCAGGGATAGAATATTTTGATACTTATGCCCCTGTGGCTCGTATCAGTACCATACGGCTGCTGATTGCTTTGACATCTATTCACAATCTGATTATTCATCAGATGGATGTGAAGACAGCTTTCTTGAATGGTGAATTGGATGAGGAGGTTTATATGAACCAACCTCAGGGCTTCATCATGCCTGGTAATGAAAACAAGGTGTGTAAACTGATTAAGTCTCTCTATGGACTGAAGTAGGCACCTAAGCAATGACATCAAAAATTTGATGAAGTGGTTTTGTCTAGTGGTTATGTTCTTAACCAAACTGACAAATGTGTGTATAGCAAATTTGATGAATCTGGTAAAGGAGTCATCATAATTTACTATATGTTGATGACATGTTGATCTTTGGCACTGACCAAAATCAATTTAACCTGACAAAGGAATTTTTGTCATCAAGGTTCTCCATGAAGGACATGGGGGAGGCTGATGTTATCCTTGGTATAAGGATTAAACATAAAAGTAAAAGAATTTCTATCTCTTAGTCTCATTATATTGAGAAGGTGTTGAGGAAATTCAATTACTTTGATTGTACTCCAGTGAGTACTCCTATGGATACTTGTGAGAAGCTGATGCCTAATAATGGCAAAGCTGTATCTCAACTTGAGTATTCTAGGGTAATTGGCTGCTTGATGTATGCCATGACTTGTACAAGACCTGATATTGGTTTTGCAGTGGGAAAATTGAGCAGGTATACTAGTAATCCTAGTGCTCATCACTGGCAAGCAGTTCAAAGGGTACTGAGGTATTTGAAGAGAACTATGGATTATAGTCTCTCATATACTGGTTACCCATCAGTGTTGGAAGGATACACTGATGCAAGTTGGATCAGTAACACTGAAGACAATTCGTCTACCAGTGGCTGGGTATTCCTACTTGGTGGAGGTGCAATTTCTTGGGCATCCAAGAAGCAAACTTGCATCACCAATTCAACAATGGAATCTGAATTTGTGGCCTTAGCAGCTGCTGGTAAAGAAGCTGAATGGTTGAAAAACTTGCTTCTTGAGATTCCATTGTGGCCTAAACCTATAGCACCTATTTCTATCCGTTGTGATAGTGCAGCTACATTGGCTAAGGCTTATAGCCAAATGTACAATGGTAAGTCTAGACACTTAGGTGTCAGACATAGCATGATTCGTGAGCTTATCATGAATGGGGTGGTATCTATAGAGTTTGTTAGATCTCAACAAAATTTAGCTGATCACTTGACGAAGGGTTTGGCTAGAGACTTGGTTATAAAGTCTGCTAAAGGGATGGGTTTAAGTCCAACTTAGTCACTGAATGCTAGGACACCCAACTCCCTCCTAAGGAAACTTGGGAGCTGAGTTCAATGTGGAAAGCTGAACATTCAGTGGACTGGAGCACATGTTTTATTTACATCCCAAGGTTGTGCTCAGAACCTGCTGAAAGGAGGATGAAGTCTTTACTTCTTAATGGTTAATTTTCTTTGAAAAATTGCTTGGCAGGAGCATGAATAAAGAGGAACCACCTATGTAAATGTTGAAGTTTTGCCGCTTCAGGGAGCTTTTGGATTTTTAGCTTTTACAACATTTATGAATTTGGATATGGACACATGGCTTGTATAGTGTCAGGAGCTGATAAGTGTTTGAAAACTTGTGTGTATTTTATCTTCAGGTATTCAAATGGGTTGAAGGGTTCAATTCTTAGAACACCCTGATTCTCGAATATTTGAACGTGTAATTTACTAAGATGAAAATTCAATCCTCAGGACATTTTCGTTTATGCACATGTTTTGCTTGATGTTTGCTTTCACGCAAAGGAAGTGAACTAAATTTGGGGAGGATTGTTGGAAAATTTAGTGCACTTGTGGGATTAGTTCACACCTTGTAATGGGTTAGGAGGTACGGAGTGTACACCCATAAGGTCCATGAACACCCTGACTCTAAAAGTGGTTTGTATTGGTAGTGCTAGTGGAAAGTACTGCTTGTGGTTTCCACTGAAGTTGTGGTTTCCACCGAAGCAGTGTTTCCACTGAAGCAGAGTTTACACTGAATCAGTGTTTTCACTGAAGTGGTGTATCCACTTCTAGTGCTATAAAAGTACTGATGATAGTACTGCTTGTAACGGGCTTTGACCTATTCAAGTGGCAGTTACAAATGCATAATGACCACGTTTAATTGGTCATGTAACCACTAACGGCTATAATGGGGATAATTATGAGGCTATTAATGGGCCGATTAATACTCATAACTCCATTTGACTAGCTAAAAGTAACCTCCTATAAATAGGAGATCTAATTATGCATGATGGACACACAGAAAACGATTAACACTTATAAGCGCAAGGGTTATTGAATTGTGCCTAATTCTATAACTACATTTGGTCTTATCCCAAGTAGATATTCGTGTAACCCAGGCATTAGGGTCGAATAGTTTACTTTGGAAAGTGATCACACGATTCCAGGTGATATCCGGTAACCACCTAGTGGTATTTGTTTCTGCTGACTTGGTATTTGTTTATGCTGACATTGATTATCTAACCCTGTTCTGGGCTCACCATACCAACAGGAAGGATACAATTCAAGGCAGGAATGTTGAATTCATTTAAAAGCATACTTCAACTTTTTTTGCTTGCAAGCTTATGACTTGAAATTTATAAGTTTGCAAGCGGGACAGGTTGGGGTTGGCTTTTATATTTTTTGACAAGCTTACAATTTGAAACATAAAGTTAGAAAATATTGACACGTCATAAATATAAATGGAATGTCATAAATTAATAACACATGTTTAAAAAAATTTAAAACTAGCAAGTACTTTTTGTTTTTGCTTAAGTGATTAATTTTTTTACATGCTGTTAAATGTATTATAGTTAGCTAGTTATAATGTTTGTGCACTCACAAGTTTTAAACTATGAGTAAAACAAATACGTCACAAGTTTTAAACTATGAGTAAAACAAATACGTACATAACTATGTCAATTCGGGGTGAATTTATAAGCTTTATTATTCATGAGTTTGATTATTTCCAAAATCTATTATATGAAACGCATATTTGAAGATGCAAAGACAATGGCGGAACTTGAGGATTCTTGTTCGGGTAACTATCACTGATATACATATAAAACATCGATATGGGTAACTATATATATAAAACATTGATATGAGTAACTTATGTTTTAAAATACAATTACTTAAGATAATTTTAAAACAATCATACAGCTATGGGAAATAAAACAAGTGCTAATTGCCAAGTATAATAACATCGTAAGATAAAGTAATCAGGGTGTACTACAAATTTGCTTAAAGTGGATTGGGTTTTGACTTTTGAGCATCCCACATCGCTTTGGGGTATGTTTAGTGACAAGTTTTTAAGAGCATTTTTTGGTGTTAAGAATCTTATCATTTGAATATTAAAGCTTGGTTGGCAACTAAAATTATATATTTTTATTTTGTTTAAATGCTACTTTTCTAAATGCTCGACTTTAGCATTTAGCGGACTTTGAAACACATACTTTTTTATTAACAAAAAACCAACTTACTTTGAAATTTTGTTCCAAAGTAAACATTTGACCTTCACATTTATGACCAGGCATATACTTCTTATCACAATAAACGCAAAGGGTTCTTAGCCCTCTTCTTCTAAACACCCCTTTAATTCTCCTTCTTCACCTCTAATTTCCAAAGTAAACATTTGACCTTCACATTTATGACCAGGCATATACTTCTTATCACAATAAAAGCAAAGGGTTCTTAGCCCTCTTCTCAGCAATCTCTTTTTGACTTAACCGTTTCCTAGGTGCAGGCATAGTGTTTGCACACTGTTTGGTTAACTGATTTGCAGGCAAAGGTAAAGTGTTTGTGATATGTCTATTAGGATAAGCTACATTTTTGTTAGCATTCCAATTATTAGTATACTTAGGAGTAGGCAACAGGAACACTTCTTTGCTTAATAGCTCCTAGTCTAGCTTCTTCCATCTTAGCCCAGCAAAAAACATCAGTTAAGCTAGTTGGTTTAAACATTCTAATCAACATAGCAATTTCATCTTTCAACCCACCAAGATACAAACTTATAGCATATGAGACTCACTCAATTCCACCTTATTCAACAAAAGTTCAAAAGAGTCTTGGTATACCTGAACAATACTGGTTTGTCTGAGATTCTTCAATTCCACCATAGGATATGATCTTCAAAGACTGAATCACACCTTTTCTTGATTTGCTTTTCATACACATCCCAAGTAGCCACCTCTCCATGTCTTTTCCTGAATTGCTTATGCCAATGAAGAGCTTTGTCAAACACATGCATAGACACAAGCCTAATCTGTTAGTCTTGTCGACCAACAACCTGGTTACTAGAGCGGAATGACTACGATCAAGAACCTTCAACAGAAACTTGCTTATGCCAATGAAGAGCTTTGTCAAACACATGCATAGACACAAGCCTAATCATATGTTCATCATCATCAATATTGTCCATAAAAAAGAACTGATTAACCTTGTAGAGCCACCCTTGCACATCCTCTCCATGGAATCTTGGAAACTCTACCTTAGTTAACCTTCCATAGTGACCACTACTTTGACCACTGGTGCTTCCTCCTCTCTGACTACTCCCCTCACCACTATTAACCTTTTGCTCCAATGCCTTAATGGTTTCCCCCATCTGGGTCATGTTTCTGATCAATAACTCTAACTGACTTTCTATAGTGGCTGACCTATTCAACACCACATCTTGATTGTTCCCACCACCATCAGCAGATCTAGTGTTCACCATGGTTCAAAACAACAACAAAAATTACTAAAGAATCAAGAACTGTAACAGACTTTCTAACTAACAAGAATAACCACCACTATTTCCGGTACACCAGAGTACAAAACCACCATACAATTCCTAACTAACGTATGTAAGAAATGGAAACGGAAATTTAACCAAGAAGTATTTTGGATTGGACAAATGGTCTCGAATGACCGGAGTTGATGTGTTTATGGTGGGTGATCCAAGATCAAGAATTATCAATGTAACGGAAAACAGAACAAAATAACTAAATCTTTAACAAAAACAGTTATTAGTGGTGATCAGACAACAGGATGATTAGCTCTTGATACCAAATGAAACGTACTTAACCGGAATCTAAACTAGATTGGAGGTTAACAATCAAACACAAGAACTACTAATCAAGAAAGTAACTCGATGTGAAATGATTAAATGGAATTTGTTATTGATTAATGTGGTTGTTACAAGAAAGTTGGTGCTCGTTTATGTAGCCATTGCTGTGCAAGCATTGAACAGCCTGCTGAAAAGCTTAAGATTGACGATATATCACCAAAATCAAGTTCATTTGTCATGAAAGGTTCATTGTTGTATCTATATATGAGTGTTGTACCGAGTGATGAGATATTTTGCATTTAGAGAGAAACTTGGTTGTTTGGAAGCCCAAAGGATGAGTTTGGTACAACTCTTCTTAAGTGTCTTTTTGAAAATTTCTTCATAGAAAATGAGCTTTTTTACCAAATGGCTTCTAGCTGGGACAAGTATTTATTTATTTATTATTATTATTTATTGTAAATTGTAATGTATAATGTGAAATCGTTAGTTTGTCTCTTCTAAGATAATAGGGATCATGAAGTTGTAAACACATCTTACTGAAGAGGGAGCTAAACTCTCTCTTTGTATAAATCAAGACCTCCAATTGATAAAACAAGTGTGAAGTGGTCACGCTAACCTCCTGAAAAGGAAGAGATTAACCTTGTTTGAGTCTTGTGTGCTGGTGGATTCAAACATAGTTCTACAATTAATCGGTGCAACAAATAGATTAAATAGTTCTTTTACAATGGCCGAAATTCGAGGCCACATACAATGAGGCCGGACATAGCTCCTTCAAGACTTGTAAATTTGATATTAATAGAAAGAGAGTCATCCTTGAATTCATGAGCTGAGTTAAATTTCCACAACTGAATCTCCATCCATCCATCTTCCCTTTGTTTTGGAACCCGAGTAATATCATGTATATTCGATGGCTCTGGGGTTATAAAATAGAGAAATTCAGCCTCTTCGTTTTCTTGGTGGAGTACATCTCGTACTTTCACTGGACAATGCATTCCTTGGCAGATTTCTGAAAGCTTGAACAAAAGATAGCACACGTATTCTGTAGCCGATGACAGCATTTGACGTTTGATCGTGCAGTTGATATAAAATACTTTTTGTGATAAAAGCTCAATGACCTCTGGAAATCTGCATGTACAATATAAGATATGATTACTTCTTAAGAACATAGTAAAAACTCAAGACAGAATCAAATCCAAGAAGTGAACCTTTCTTCAACCATCTATTCAAGAATTTTCAATAATTTACTAGACAACAAAGATGATTATTACCTAAAATTATATGTTGATCTGGTTTTTAGGGAGTCATTCTCAGATATTTGGGTGAACATAGATTAGCACATTGTGAATGTACAATTCGACAAAGTTTAGCAGATAATTTAAACTGTAATAAAATTAGTTCAAAAAAGCAAACCTGGAGTGGCTTGATGGCTTTGATGTAAAAAGATCTACATTAGAAAACTTGTATAAAGCTGCCTTTGCCGAAAGCAAAAGAAGCTTCTTTCCGTCGACTTCACCCAACCAGAAAAACTCGTCATAGTCGGCGTGCATCTCAAATATTTCTTCAAAGTTAGTTGGCAATTGTTGCGCCTGATCCAAATTTAAGTTTGACTTCGAGCCTTGTTGGACTTCCTTCAACTTTCCTATTTCTTCATGTTTCACCTGTATACAAATTATGTTAAATGCGCAATATAGAAAATGATTATTTTTTAATTTATTAATCATTTTTTTTTTTTTTTTTTTTTTTTTTGTTACCATGCATCCATTTTCCCGTTTTACAATGTAAACAAAAGAATATTGACCGGAACAAAGGGATACTTTCAAGCTTACTTTCTCAATAGATCGAAACTCAATGCCTTCAACATAAATTGCACCATCTCCACAATAAAATGGTGAAAAGCTCTCTAGTAGAAACTTGGCAGCAAAATTTTCCTTCTCATTCAAGAATCGGTTCAACTCAATCATCATCCATTCGTTGTCTCTCCATGTTGCAAAAAATGCATGTTGACTTTCACGGCTCGTTCTATACTTGAGGTTAACATACATAGGTTTACTCGATAAGTTTCTTGAATCACAGAATTTGAAGACTAAATAGACCCCATAAACAACATTCGGAGTTAAAAATTGAGCCTCTGTCTTGATTTCGATGTTCAAGTTGGAAATATCTAACATCTCCACTACTGTCTCAAACCTGCGCATATTATAAATGATATAAATAATTTCAACCACCTCATTAAAAGGTTTGTAGAATTACTTCTCAATCGTATAGTGAGTATCATAATTAGTCTAGTACAACATTAGTTATCACCATTGATATGTAAGTTTGTTAAATTAATCTTGTTATTAACCTCATGAGATGAGGCCTGAAGTTTACTCATATCTAAAGTTCGGGTTCAAGTGTAAAAGAGCAAAAGATGAAGGTCTATTGCTCTGTTTGAATAGTGCAGGAAATCATTGTGACCATTGCCAAATTAAGATGTTGAAAAAAAATAATAATAAAATAATAATAATAATAATAATTGGTGCTACAAAAATAACACCACCAAATATGAGACAATAAAAATACTCTAGTAAGCCCTGAAAACTTATTATTTGAAGCTAGTTTACTTAATATTTATCTTAACTAGTATTCGACATAGAAAACTAACAAAGGAAAGATAAAAAGCAAAATTTAACAATATGGATATCAACTACTTTTTTGCTAAACAAAAGAACTGCAAAATCCACTTCTTGACAAAATAGATTTTTTAATTAAAATTTTTTTTTGGGTAAAAGAAATACACATTCTGTTGAAAGGATTGCAGTCCTTTTGATAAGAGAAAAAAGTATATGTATTGGCAATTTTCCTGATTATATAATGCTTTACACTGTAAGAGAAAGATAAGAACACAATGCAAGATTAAAATACATAGGTATGCCGTAAAATAATTAGTATGCTATTGTAAACAAGTTAAAATTTGTACAGTAACTACATTTAACATAAAAAACAAGTATAATTAAAATACGCTTCTAACAACAATGCATATGTACGCTACTCACTTAATACTAACAAAGTAACAAATGTAAAGAGGTAGAGAGAATAACCTTGATTCTGGAAGAGATTTCCACTCATGTGGACAACTATTTTTGTAGGAAAACATTGTCGCTGAAACCATTTCATTTCTTTCTCCATTACCATCGAATGACACCAACTATTATACAACAAAAAAACAAGTTAGACTCAATGTTATGATGTGTAAATGCATGTGCAATTTTGATTCATCCCTAATAGACTAACTAAAGGATACATAAAACACAGGATGCGCAAAAATATAACTAAGATTTAAGAATGAATTGATTACCACTTTGTCCTGTTGAAGGAGGATTCCTTTAGAAAAGATGTTGTAAAGATCCTCTTTCTTGATGGTAGAATAATTTTCGGGGCACTTTGACATCTGGATTATTTCTTTATAGTCTTTAGGCAATTTTGGCTCCCATATCTCATAATCCTCCTGTACAATAATCATACAATTAATAAGCTTATATTTCATACATTCACATTTCTACATTTGAAGAAACTACTAAAGACCTTCTACTAAACATAAACACATTTTTTTCTGGATCATGTAAACGCGTTGTGTTTTTCGTTTGGACATTTGATTTATTTGTTGTTTTGAATGATAAAAAAGACTATCTTATTAAGAAATATTTTTATCTATCATGTGTTATGGTTCAACAACACTTGTTTGAAAAATAGAAGTGTACAACTTATTTGAATATCCATAAATATAGTTTTAGATCTGTTTGTGAAAGAAATGGTAGCCTAATTTGAAATAATTATAAAAGCTTACATGAAATTCCAATGCTTTCTTAAGTTGTATTATCACTTCACTTGCCGTTGGCCGTCTTTCTCTCCTGTGATGTAAGCATTGAAGGGCAATCCTTGTATATGTAGTATATGATTGTGTCACAATTTGTTCTTTTATACCCTCAAACACTAACTTATCAAGTTTTCCTACATGATAGTGGTGTTTAGCCAAAAAGGGTAAATAAAGATAATTATCATCTAGCTTTTCGGATGATAGTTTCCCACACAATATGTCAAATAAAACCGCACCCAGTGAGAATATATCAGACTCTTTAGTTAAGAAGACTGTTTTCGAGTGTACTGGGTCACGATAGCCGATTGTGCCTGTTACATTGTCAATGACATAGTCTACATTCTGATTTTTTGGACATACTAAGGAAAGCCCAAAACCAGTAATTTTTGCTCTCCAGTCATCAAATAGTAGAATGTTGCTGCTACTGATGTCTCTATGTATTACCATTTCTGGACTTGAAATAGTACCATGAAGAAACTCCAACCCAATTGCAATATCAATGCATATTTTAAGCCGCATCACCCACGTAAGACTATCATCGTTCAAGTACTTATCAAGACTACCTCTGGATGCATACTCATATACAATAACCTTTTCATCCTCTTCATCACAGTAGCCTACAAGACCAATGACATTTGAATGTTTATACTCCATAAGGATGTCCAACTCTACCATAAATTTAGCCGCTACCACCTCTGTCAAAACTTCAACATCTCCTTGACCCAACTTCTTATCCAACCGCTTTGCAGCAATGATGTTATCTCCATGAGTACTGTGAGTAGTTCCCTTGTATACATTCCCAGAATCTCCATGTCCAATGATATTTTCTTGACTGAAGCCTTTCGTGGCCAACTTTATGTCTTCAAGTGAGAGTTTGAGGTTGTCCTTGTGGTTCTCCTGAGATTCATTGGACTGTCAGTCGCTTTGTTAAGTTAAAAAAATTAATGAAATTACTTTCCATCTACAATTCATTTGAATTTTTATTTTGCATTTTAGGTTCTTAGTCTCCAAGTTCATTTCAACATTATGGTTGTAAATCAAGGTTCTTGTTGCAGTTTCCAAATTAAATAAAAAAACATATATACATGGAAGAAAAGAATCAAGAGGTTTACCCGCGAATCAATAGCACGTCATAAAGTTAAAATACTAAGTTAAATAAAGTTCAATATAAAAACAAATAAATCACAAAACTTATGTGCAAAGAAAAAACTTAAACAATAAGATCATATATTTAGTAAAAGTTTGAGAAAATGTTATTTACACAAAGTATAAATATGAAATGTCACATATTACTATCAAGAAGATGAAGAAATTAAAAAATTGTCTTTTAAAATATTGACTTACCTGAGAGTCTAATGCTTTTTTGAGTTCGTTGATGACATCTTCTATTGTTGGACGTTGCGCTTGAGTTTTTGCCACACATTGAAATGCGATTTCTAAAAATATGTCCAAAGACTCTTTATCGGGTCCTTTACTTAAAGAAAAGACATGTTCATCAGTCGCCTCCTTTATCTTGTGATCAACAATTTCCATTATCGTTCCCTTTTCAAAATGATCTCTTGCAATGGGTGCAATTCCCTTCTCGTTCATCTTGATGTATTCAGGATCATAGGCCATCCTCCCAGTCAAGATCTCAAGCAACACTACTCCAAATGAGTAAATGTCTGATTTCTTATTTAGTTTACCATCCTTCTGATACTCTGGATCCAAATACATATATGTACCTGCAATCATATTGGTATAGATAGTGCTGGCCGCTTGATCTGGTGGGTGGAATTTGGAGAGCCCAAAATCTGCAATCTTTGCCTTCCAATTATCTCCCAATAGAATATTCGCGCTCTTGATGTCACGGTGTATTATCTTTTGTTTGTCCTGATCTGTGTTGGTGTGAATGTAATCTAAGCCATATGCAATATCAAGACATATCCTTATACGTTGCACCCAATTAAGATTAGTCATTTTATCACTACTTCCCAGATAGTCTTCTAGACATCCTTTAGAAGCAAGCTCATACACAACGATCATTGCACCATTACCTTCATAACAAAATCCAAGAAGAGATATTATATTCTCATGCTTACAACTAGTTAGAGTTTCAATTTCTGCGATGAACCCTTGTTCTCCTTCTTGATTGTTAATTCGCTTTATGGCTACCGTGCTTCTTTTTCTGGGTAAATCGCATTTATCCACCCCTTCTTTCGACGTGGAATTGCTGCTATCAAAATATTCAAGATCTGCTTTGTATACTTTACCGAATCCGCCTGACCCGATGCAATATGCATCATCAAAATTCTTGGTAGCCTCTTTTATATCATTTAGTCCAATCTTCAAGTGTTCCAAGTGTTCCAAGTTCTTCCCCTGCAACATTATGAAGTTGTGCAACACCACATTAATGCTAGTAAGGATTGGAGTGATATTAAGAGAAGAGAAGTTTTTATAATCAATTGATATTTATAAAACGGTAAATAATGTTTTATCCCTAAACTTTGACTTGGTTTAATCATTTAATTTTTTTAAATGTGTTAATCTATAACTTTACCTATCCCTAATTCAAACCTATTTAATTTCATGCCGGTTTCCGGGCCGTGTTTTGTGTCATGTCTAGAATTGCTACACTACTTGCAACTTTTTCCCATTTCGGATTAAGTGAACCTATTCGCTTCATCCAGGCGCGGTTTTGTTTTTAACACCCATAGTCATGACTTACTACTCTTTTAGTCGAACCAATGACATGTAAATTTAGTAAGAATGCCCCTTGCCATTAAATAGTTAAGGGTCTATTAAACTGTCACATAAAGTTAAATGTCCTAATTAAACGGACATTCAAACATAAGGGTATCAAACATGTCGCAAGAAAACTTTAAAGGGTTTAACCAAATGGTTATAAATTTTTATAAAACTAAAACATTATGCAAAAATGTTAATTAGTTAAACTATAAGTTAGCTCAAAATAATGGATAAAATCATTGTTCACTCTTTATGAAATATGAGAACGTTCAAAGCAATTGATGATTTGTTTTAATTTGACTATTAAGAAGATGATTTTCATCGCTAAAACTAACGCCTAAAAATACATCTGACAAAAAAGATCAAGATATGTGAAAAGATTGAAAATGGAGATTAAGAAGATAATACATATGGAGTCTTTCGAATGATGCATGAAGTGGGAATTAGTTGAAGCATATTAGTTATGTCTCATTATTGTTACTTAATAATTTTAAGCTATTACTCACTCCGTTTCAAATTAATTATCACTACACAAAAAATACACGGTTTAAGAAAAGTGGAAGCATTACATTTTTTTACAATTTTCGATCAATCAAATATCATTACTATCGACAAAGATCATTTTCGATTGGTTAAAATGAGAAGTGAATAATTATTTTGGGACATTTTAAAATAGAAAGTTATGTTTTTGGGATGGAAAAGTAATTTTTATTAGATATAATTTTGTTGTAGGTTCTATAAATTTATGAAACGGAATCGAGTTTGTGTATGTAATTTCTATCATTTTTGTTTACTAAGTTGACTTAGTTATAATAGAGGGGGGGGGGGGGGGGGTATGAGTATTAAGAAAAGGGATTTCCAGACATTGGGATTTTGAGCCTAATTTTATCACAAGTAGCTTTTGGTATTTAAATTATGAAAAAAAATATATTGTTTCGTAAGCATAGCCACGACGACTCACGGAACAAGCCACGGAACTCCAAAAACAACAATGGCTCACTATTTGCTTATAACTCTTAATCCGCTAAGAGTTAGTTGATGTTCTCAATGGTCGTGGATTGGTAATTAAATTCCGAAAAATAATGCTACATGTATCATATTTTTTCTTCCTTAATCTTTTCTCTCAAACCTGTATCACAACCCCCCTGGTTTCCTTACCTTTTTTAGAAGAAAGGCAACAAATAATTACATGCGATTTGTGGTTGTGTGAAGGAACAAAAGTTTAAATAAAAAGAAAAAACAAAGTGATCTAAAATGTGTGAACTTAGAAAAATAATACTCATAGTCACTACGGTTAGTGTGTTTAGAAAAACCGCAACATTTAGATGTGATCGTTTTAAGTCCTTAAAACAACTGAATTGTATCATATCCATACTTACTTGTCATAAGTTCTGTGTGTGCACGAAATTCAAATATAAATAAATTTTAGTTTAGATAATACGTACTAAACTTTTGTTTGTTGTTTATTTTCATTGAATTATTTACAAATAATGATATTTTTATTTATATAATTTTTAAACCTGTATATGAACGGGTTGTTAATATAGTGTTTGTGTATTAAGATAACTTTACTCTAATATTCAAAACTGCAACAATACTACGGGTATGTTTGGCAAAACTAGCTGTAAGCTGTAAGCTGCAAAGCTGTTAACATGAGCTACAAGCTGTATCTTTTTTTTAATAACAATGTTTGGTAAATTAGCTGTTAAATGTAATTATAATATGTAAAATGACATAAAAAGACAAATCTATAATTGTAAATAAATGTTTGGAGGGTATATTAGTAATTTAAAGTTTTAACAGCTCATAGACATTTAAAAAGCTTCATGAATCAGCTTTTCATTTTGGAGCTATTTGTTTAAAATAAAAGCTTGAAGTTGATGTATCCAAACGGAGCTACTTGTTTTAGAGGAGATTATTTTTGTAACAAAAAGCTTACAGCTCTAAAAAAGCTGCGTACCAAACAGGCCCTACATATGTATTTTTTTTAAGTTTGTTAGCGGTAGCCTTAAGAGTTTTGTTTAATATTATACCATGTGGCAAAGTTTGTGCACACAATGTGGCAAAATGTGGCAAAATATTATACCATGTGTATAATATTTTTTATTTAAACTTTTAAGAGTCTTGTATAATATTTTTTTTTATACTGCATTTTGCCACATGGTATAATATTTTTTTTATACAGTATAAAAGATTCTCCCCCACCACCACCGCCAAAAATTAATACTAGTATAATTGCATTTACAGTATTTCACAAAAATAGGTAATAAATATTGTAATAACTTTCAAATTTGGTAAGGAAACGTTTAGTTAGAGAAACAAAATCTCAATTTTCTATTTTTAGTTTCTTAAAAAAAGGAGGGGATTTAATTCTTCACAAAAAGCGTTCAATTTACATCGCTTTCTATTTTGTCAAATAAAGACGGGGAGGTTTTGGGGTACCAAAAAAAAAAAGTGTTTTGGAGTTTTTTTTGTTGAAAATTTGATAGAAAAATATAAAATACAATGCTAAAATATACACGTTTTGGTATGGTAAAAGTTTTTTAATACTTGACAAGAACGTACAATTGGCTTATTTGCAGTGAGGATAGATAGTGGATTAGTGGTTGTATGGTTAAACAAGATGATAACTGCTGATAACACTCTTTTTATTAATTAATATAATCGGCCTTAAATTAAAAGTTTAAGTAAATTTGTTACGTACCTTCAATTGAATGGATGATGTGCGGGTAACTCGATTCTCATGTTTCCATTGAAGTTCCAAAGCTTGCTCTAGTCTTGTGACAACCTGATCTATATATGGACGATCTGCTCTATCCTATTTTATGCACCAATATGCTGTCTCTGAGAAGATTTTGAATGGATCTGGGTTCATCTGTTTTCGTAAATGCGGCATTATCATATCATCCGAATTAGATTTGACCAATTTACTTAAGAATCCCTTTCCATACCCTATCCTTCCGCGCAAGACTTCACATAATACAACACCGAATGAATACACGTCTGACTTGTGGGTCATACCTCCGGTCTTTTTATATTTTGGGTCCAGGTATATGTTATCGGTAATATCACGAGTAAGAAGAAGACGGTGCCTCCGACCTACTGTATTTTTCAAAGAAAGTTCAAAACCATATAACTTGGGTTCCCATTTTTCGTCTAATAAAATTTTCGAGCTCCTGATGTTGCAATGTATGACACTAAAATCACGTCCAAAATCGTAATGGATGTAACTCAATGCATTCGCAACACCAACACATATCTTCAACCTTTGCATCCATGTGAGGTTCTGGTCACTTAGATTTTCGTTGAGACTTCCTTTGACCTCCTTCTTGTATACGATAATCTTGTACACCGTAGAATCATTAAACCCAATAACAGAAACAAGATTCTTATGTTTGAGACTAGAAAGCATTGAAACTTCCGTCCAAAACCTTTTGCTCTCATCTTTTTCATATTCGACATAAAACACCTTTGAAATAATATCGATGAGTTGTTCAGAATGTAAGAGACGACCTTTAAAAAGATTTATATTCTTATATTTTCTGATAACATTCTCAAAATTGTTGCTCGCTGATGCTATATCTTGAAAGCTGAGTTTTAAGTGAGAAAGGTCTTTGAGGAAAGACTTTGTCTCTTTGCTGACACGGGACTCAACACGTGTAGATATAGAGGTCAATGATCCCTATATGTACCAAACAAGAAAACATTACCAAGTATTCCAAAAATGTCACGTGTAGGTACGCTTCTAAAGTTCTAGTGACTTGAACAATTGAACACTAATAATAATAAGTAAATGATTACCTTGTCAGGATCGGATGATGTATCTTCAACTTTGGCCGCAACCATTGAGTCATCCTTTAATGTCATATATACAATAATAAGTAAGTAATTTTACACATGTTGGTATTAATATTATCGTAAGAGAAAAGTTTCCTAGAGAACTTTATTTCTAAAGATTAAATGGCTAGATTATAATATTTTTTTTAATTAAAATTTCTCGCAAACCGTTAATCGTTATGTGAAATTAATTATACCATCCCGGGCGAAAATTAATTTTTTTCTGTAGATATGCACTTTTATATACTTTCGACGAATTCTTTTTTTTCAAAATTTTTGCCAGAAAATTCACATGTGATTCGAAAAATCACATGTGATTTATTAATTTAAAGATTACACGTGAATTGTGAAATTACATGTGATTTTTTTGTAAGCTGTGTTTTCGACTCGACATTGCGAGCCGACTAAAATCACATGCGATTTTTAAACATGTGATTTTTGAAATCACACGTGATTTTTAAAATAACAAATCACAAGTGATTTTCTTGGCGGGAATTTCAACACTAAAAAATTGTCAAAAGTATATTTAAGTGTCTGTCTACTAGAAAATAAAAATACTCTCGGCGCGATAGTATATTTTTCGTAGCTTGACGATTTACCGTTTGCAAAATAGGTTATTTAAAAAAATGATTTTTTTAATGAAAAAATGAATTGCTAGAACCATTTGATTTTTAAGAAAAAAGTTATCTATATTGATCTCACCTCTTATCAATGATAAGAGATTAGTTATTATTAAAGAAAGAAAAAGAGAAAACCGTCTTACAACATTTTGGCGTTCCATTTGAAGTTTCAATGCGCTCTCAAGTCTTTTGACAATCTCATGTATATTTGGGCGTTGTGATCGTTCTTCATTTAAGCAATAATACGCTGTTTCTGCGAAAACGTTGAATGATTGCGGATCCATTTGTTTCCATAGAAGCGGATCAATTATTTCATCTAGTATTTTCTTTTTATAATGGAAAACGGCCACCGGACCCAAATACTTATTATCGTGATCATCAATTATTGATTTTCTACCACACAATAGTTCAAATAATACTATCCCAAAGGAGTAGATATCTGACTTGTGGTTCACACTTTTTGTCTCTAAATATGTTGGGTCTCCATACTCATTCCGATACTGAAGTGAATTACTATGGAAAGAGTTGTACCTTTGAGATGCTTTGATCTTCATGGAAAGGTCAAAACAAAATAATTTCGGTTCCCAATCATCATTTAATACAACTGTTCCACTGCATATGTTCCGGTGTATTACGCTAAAATCACGTGGCTCGTCATAATGAATGTAGCTCAACGCATGTGAAATACCGATAGATATCTCCAGTCTTCGCACCCATGTCAACGACAGCGGGTCACTTAGTAGATTGATGAGACTTCCTCCTCTGTCTATATTGTAAATGATGACCTTCTCATCGTTTTCATCACAAAACCCAACAAGAGAAACCAGATTCTTGTGCTTGAGACTAGAAAGCATGGAAACCTCCATCCAAAACTGTTGTTCTAAATGAAACCATTCTTTATTTAACCTCCGAGCATCAATTTGAATCAACTCACCGGAACACCACATTGACCCCTGATATCTCTGATCAAGCTCACCCACACCTCCAATGATATTTTTGTCAGCAAAGTTATTGGTGGCCGATAGTATATTTTCAAGGGGGATTTTGAGGTGAGCAAGATCATCCTTGGGTGAATACATTATCTGTTTTTCAAGTAAAAACGTGAGTTACGAAAAGAGAGTTTATTGAAATGCATAATAATGCCTACAAACTGTTCTTAGACATGTTGAGTTATACATTTTATTTTTAATGTTATATTGATCTTTATTGAGTCTAAAACTGATATATCATGTAATTTATAGTTATTATTATGTTTGTGGATAATAACAAAAATAGGATCCCTTTATAGGTTACGAAGTGCATGGTCTTATTAACTTGAAATGTTTTGGTTCTTCATGTTGTCTTATTCACTAGGTTTCGACATTACCTGAAAAGTTTGGGAAGTAAAGGTTGTCAGGATCGGGATCTTACTTAGGATCATTTTCAACTTTGCAAGATTGTAATCGTAAGATCGGATAGGGATCGTAAGATCCTATAATTTTTTTTTTTTTTTTTTTTTTTTTTTTTTGTATAGGATTGTAGTTTTATATTTTTATATAATATTTCATATGATAAACGAATCTAAATGGATCATAAAAAGAAAAGTTATATTTTCAAGTACTAGTAGAATGTTAGATACATTGCAATGCATACTTGTGCAAAGTTACTACATAATTGACTAACTTCTTGTTTCAGTTTTTGATTGTAGGTTTTTTGTGATAACATTTATATTATTGCAAAAAGATAGTGTTAATTTATTATGTGATTCTGTGCCTTTTTTGTTACAATAATATATAGATAAATGCAAAAAGATAAATGAATTGTATTTGAAAATAAATGACATAATTTATAGTAGAGGGCAACACAATTTTTTTTATGGCCAAATAAATTAAATTAAGATATTCTTGTAATATTACTGAAAAATTTTAACATATAATTCATGTTTTTGTATGTAACATAAAATAAATTATGAATAAAATTGGGTCAAGTATCTAGATGGTTTACTTCAAAAACAAGCTTCTGACATGTTACAAAACACGAAATAGTTTTTCATAATAAACCCAAAAAGACACATCTATACTATTACTAAATAGTCCATAAAAACATAATGATTTCACACTCATTAATCTTGTAAAAGACAATCAATTAACAATTTTCAAGATAATAGCTTTCATGAAGAATTCTTATTAGTCACTAGGCTTTAAGACATGGGTTTATGTTTACTTAGTTAATATAGCCAAATAAATAAATAAATAAATAAAATAATAATAATAATAGGCGATCCTACAATCCGATCCTACGATCCTACTTGCATTACGATCTTGTTAAGATCCTGGTTGTTTTTTAGGTGTAGGATCGTAGGATTATACCAGGATCGCGATTTTGACAACTATGGAAGTAAAGTTAATATTTGCTCCTAATGTGTTTTAAAGCATGGCAAAAAGTTCAATATAGATCTCAAATTTACCATATATCTAATGAACCAATTATAGACATTCATTTTTCTAATCAAAAAAAAAAAAAAAAAAAAAAAAAAAAAAAAAAAAAAAAACTTACACCTTTTTAAAAAAAATTAAATATCTCGCAAACCGTTAATCGTTACGCGAAAAAAAACATACCATCGCGACGAGAATTAAATTATCTTTCTATAGATATGCACTTCTATATATTTTTAACGATTATTTTTTCAAAATTTCGGCCTAGAAAAATTATATGTGATTTGTGAAAATCACATGTGATTCGATTTTTACAAATCACATATGATTTTTGCAAATCATATGTGATTTATAAAAATCATATATGATTTGAAAAAAATCATATATGATTTGATTTTTACAAATCACATGTGATTTTTGAAAATTATATATGATTTTTCTGGTCAGTATTTTTGAAAAAAAAAAGTTTGTCGAAAATATAGAATAGTGCATATCTATAGAAAGATAATTTAATTCTCGTCGCGATGGTGTATTTTTTTAGTTTGAAGATTTACCGTTTGCAAGATATGTTATTTTTTTTTAAAGGTGAAAAATAGTTTTTTTATTAATTTTGATAAAAAAATGAATGGTTAAGATTGATTTATTGTATCTATGATAAATATGAGATCTATATTGATCTCAACTATTTAAAGCAGGTCCAGAATCAGATGGTGTAAGTAGGTTACTACATGGGTGGCAGTTTGCATTGTGGTGAGTGGAGTTCCTCCATTATAGGCTATTACATCATTTACATGTTCTTTGTCTAACTGATGCAGTTTTGAAGAAATAAGATGGATTGGAATTGCCTTGTTTGGTTCCTTCATTGCATTCAAAGACATGTTTTTGTCTTGCGGATGACAATTAAGGGCGGGTTGACTACATAAGATAAGTTCATAAATTAAGTGGTATTCAGAAAAAACTATGGCATATGCTTTGTGTAACAGTGAATTGTTTGAAGTTGCAATATAATTTATTGTTTAGTGTTGATATTTAGTCATCTTAAGTTTGAGGTTGTCTCCGAAGGCATGTTTTCGTAGCTCTTGCAGGATACTTTATTTAGCAATAGAGGAATTGAAGGATTTTCGAGAATGTTGAAAGGAATGGAGGGACATTGTTTGATGTTGTGTTGGATAGTTTAAAAGCCAAACTGTTGACGTTGAAAGTGAAGAACTCTCCTTCTGTGGTAAGAGTTTCAAAAATGTGGAGTACTAAGATGCTGATATTTGGTAATCTGAAGATTGAGATGCATGTCAGGGTTGATAAGTTGAGTATCAAAATGATGGTCCAACCTCTATATGAATTGGAGAGCACTGATCGAGACACATGAGTATGTTGGCACAAAAGTGTTTTGAAGTTAAGAAATTGGGAAAAGAGAGATAAAAGAGCTGAGCAGCCATGGTCGCGTTGGTCACCTTGAGAATCCTTAACTTGAGTTTTGTTAGCATTGCATATGTGAGGAAGTTATATGGAGTAAGGTGTAACAATAGAAGACATGTTATTAAAGGGTTATCAATTGATTATGTATTATCAGATCTATGTGCTCTAGCTAAAGTGCAAACTGATGGAGTGAAGGTGTATAATCTCAAAAGAAATATAGAGTAGTTGTTATGGTAGGAAGATGGAAGAGAAGAAATTGTCTTACTTCATTTTGATGTTCCACTTGAAGTTTCAACGCTTTTTCAAGTCTTTCGACAATCTCATCTATACTTGGGCGTTGAGATTGTTCTTCATTCAAGCATTCATACGCTGTCTCAGCGAAAACGTTGAATGATCGTGGATCCATTTGTTTCCACATATCCCAATCAATTATTTCATCTAGTTTTTTCTCTTTGTAATGGAGAATGGCCGTCGGAGCCAGATAGTTGTTAGTGTCGTTGGCGATTATTGATTTCCTACCACACAGTAGTTCAAACAATATTATCCCAAACGAGTAGATATCCGTCTTGTGGTTCACAAGTTTTGTCTTCTCATAAGTTGGGTCTGTATACCCATTCCTAGTCCATACTTTATTAGCATGACAAGAGTGGTGCCTTTGAGATGCTTCAATTTTCACTGACTTTAAAAAGCAAGATAACTTGGGCTCGAAGTTATCATTTAATAAAACTGAGCCACTGTTGATGTCTCGATGTATTACGCTAAAATCACGTGGCTCGTCATAATGAATGTAGCTCAGCGCATGTGAAAGACCGACCGATATCTTCAACCTTTGCACCCATGTCAACGTAGCATCACTTAGATAGTGGATGAGACTTCCGTTCGTGTCATGCCTGATTATGATGATCTTTTCACCATTTTCATCGCAAAAGCCAACTAATGAAACCAGATTTTGGTGCTTGAGACAAGAAAGCATCGAAACCTCAGTCCAAAACATTTCATCTCTATCCTTATTATACCTTAGAGCACTGATTTCAATCAACCCATCGAACCACGAGAGCTGTCCCTTGTAACTCTTTTCATCTCCACCTACGCCGATAACATTTTTGTCATCAAAGTTGTTGGTCGCTGATAATATACATTCCAGGGGGATTTTTAAGTGAGCAAGGTTACCCATGCGCGAAGACATAATCTGTTAAAAAAAAAAAAAAAAAAAAAAAAGGTGAGTTACCTCAAATATAATTACAAAAGTTGTTGGTGACGGGTGTTTATGCATATATATAGACAGCTTCCACCGACCATCCACAAGGTGTTTAAAAAAAAATATTCACGCAATGACACTTGTTAGGTGTGTTGGTCTAATAATCACATTATACATTTGCTTTTCCTTAAGCTCAAGCTCAATCTCGCTATTTCGGGCCCAAAAAGTTGACCCAACTATGTCATATTTACATGACCCTATTTCATCTTAAATTTAAGAGAATTGACCGAAATAGCTAGATCAAGCTTGGGCCTAAGAAGACAACTTTTTGGCAAAACAATTTCATTAGTCTTAAGCCCAAGCTCAATCTGGCTATGTTCGGGTTTTTCTTTTCTCATTGTTTTGCCAAAAAGTTATGAGTCCTATTTTCATCTTAAATTTAAGAGAAAATGTCTTCTAACACTAACCAAGTTTCATGAGTGTTTGAATTTAATTACTTAAACTTTATATTAACCATACAAACCATCAAGTTTTAATTTCGTTCTATTGTTATGAAAATATGCGAAATGACTATTTTCTAGGTATTTATACATGCATTGTTAAGTTGTACATTATTAATAAACACTCACCCCTATATATAACTATTCCCAACCGACTTTATATACAACCAATTTATGCAGCTTGAAAAAGTAAAAAAGTCACGAAATAATAACCAATATAGAAGTGGTCTATTTAGGTCACTTGAACATAACAATTACATAACAATGAAACACTATTAAAACTGAGTGATTTTGTAATCAAAATAAAGTCAGAGTGACTAAATTGAAACAAATCATAAATTTGGTTGACATTTCATGATTTTCACCCTAAATTTAACCGAAGATGGCCTTTGCCAAATTATTTTTGTCAGCTTTTTAAAAAGAGTATGAGGTCGTTTTTATTGTGCCATTTTGAAGTAAATTGATTACTTTATTTCCAATATAATACTGATAATCAAAAGTTGTGCTTGAATATAAGATTATTGCGCATGTTTGTTAAGGATAAACACAGTTTGAAAGGACATTAACGAAACCCTCAAATACCCCTAGGCCCTAGCATTGTTTGTTCGAAGTTCGAACCCATTAAAAAGTGCTTTTTAAACTTCCTAACATGACCATCAGAATTCTATAAAGGCTACATGCTTACAATTCACTTATTATGTCGTGATTTTTAAATATAGCAATACAAAATAAATATAAACGAAAGGCAGGGCTTTTAATTGTCAATTAGGGATGAGCACGAGTTCGAAACTGGTTGAAATCAGAGTCGGACCTAATATGGATATGAGAACTGAATTTCTTGAAAAGTAGAAACTGAGAACCGAAGCAAATATAGTTTTCGGTTCCGTTTTTGTTCTGGTTCTTTGGGTCTATCTGGCTAGGAACCTATTTTCTAAAATTTAAATAAAAACCCTCATGAAGTAATGAATTAAGTCAAAAATATATATATATATATATATTTTAAGCATTTTCAACCATTTATGTTTAAAGCAATAACATATAACAACTAAAGCATAAACTCGAACAAACAATCATTTTATAGTATCACAGTGTTTCAGACTTTTAACAAAAAATTAATGACTAACAATTGAAAAACAAAATAAAATTACTTAAAAATTTGTCCAACAAAATAACCAAAAGTGTTTATGGTTTCACCGTTTGATTTCTTTAATTTCTTTCGATTAGTTTCTCTAATTGTTCTTTCGTATCTTTCACAACCTCATCATCTTTGACACGGATGAGCTATAGAACTAGACAATCGAACCAGAACTCAGTTGCGCTTTTGTTAGATCTAACCAAGAAGTGTCACTTACATGCTTATGCTTTTAGAAACAAATGTATCCTATGAAATGTTTTGAGTATGGGAAGTCAAGAAAATTGCATATTTTTAGAATTGTTGGGTATTAGTTTCGGAACTGAGAACCGGTAGACCCGAACCGAACTGATCCAAGAACCGAAAAATCTCAAACTCAGGAATCATAAGCGAAACCATTGGGTCTGGATCCGATTCATTTCTTCTTGTTCTGGGCCAGTTCTCTAGTTCTTTTGGTCACCCACTCACCCCTCTTGTTGATCAATAATAAAAGGAAAGATTCATCCATACGGTTAACATATGATTTTGGAAACAACCCATAAATTAGCAAAAATTGTCTCTGCAATTTACTTGTGATTACGAAAACAGTTCATCAGTTAAATCCATGAACAGTTTGTGTAACAAAAAATTGCATAAATAGTCTTTCCTAGTTACCTCGCTTTTCCAAAACCGTCTCTAAATGAAAAATTACATAATAATTCCTGTCACTTACTTTACTTTACGAAAACCGTCCATGTGTTCTTAAAAAGTAACTTTTAATATATTTACTAGACAATTTAATATTATTAGTTTATTACTTAATTTTTTAATATGTTTAAACATTTAATAAGTAAATACTAAAACCGATTTAAATAAGATCTTAAAATAACGTAAGCTTTTTTCATGTAGAATTATGCGTTCCACAATGGAGTGTAGGTAAAATATTTCTCGTGATAAACATTACATGAAGTAACGACGTCATTTAATAAGTAAAAGTTAGAATTGGGTTGCTATACAACAATGATCAAGTTAACCGAGTGGTTGTGTGTGAATTTGTTGGCTCCTTGACTTGGTTCGTGTCGTGTGGTTACTAGCCGTTTTTTTTTTTAATTAAGGTTAGAACGAGATATAAGCAATTGCAAAGTAGCTAATAAGAGACAGCGTTACTTGATGGTTGTGTATGCATTTCTTAAATTCCTTGACTAATGTTCGAGTCTTTCACTAGTTTTTTCTTATTGATTTTTTATTGTAGGTTATTGTATCTACAATTTTCATCTAAGCCTTCGTAACTATTAAGTTTTTCGCAATTGATTTACATTAAATGTAACGTTACAATCCTTTTATATAATAAGTGAGAATTAGAAATTTAGAATTGATTCTTTGATTGACCAATAATCCAATATGGAACTCGTTTTTTAAATTGAGCTTTTTGATTGACAATGAAAATTCAAAATTATCTACAATTGGTCAAACTATGTTAAATAGACAAAAATACAGTAAAAATACATGTTCAAAATTTTGATAAGAAGATGTTTGAAAGAGAAGTTATTTTTGGAAGTTTAGTAGTTCAATTTAAGATTAAGATAGAAAAAACACATGCTCATCAAAAAGCCACAAAAAAGTAGAGTATAAATTGCAAAAGAAACTTTTACAAAACGGAGGATAACGTTATAGTTTGATTGGCTAATGAAACTTATATTTAATGCAAACTTTATAAATAATCTAATTTAAATTTTATTTTTATAAACTTAATTGTAAGATTTTCATCATCCATAATTTTTATGGTAACTAAAATTTATAGTTGACACCTCAAGATTTGATAATAATTTTTTATAACATAATTTATTACTACATCCGTCCCATATTAATTGTCCTGTTTTGATTTTTTAAGTCTTTTTTTCTTAACTTTGACCTTAAGTATTTTTATTTGTGTTATATAATATTTAATAAATATTATACCAATAAAAAATACATTTAAAATTCAATCTATTCATATATTTTGCATCAAGTATTATATAACACAATTAAAAATATTTAAGGTCAAAGTTAGAAATGAAAGAATTAGAACATTCAAAGTGGACAGTTAATATGTGACGGAGGGAGTATTATTATTCGATTATTTATAAAAATTATTAATATTACTTTTATAGATTAAATTTCTTGTAATAACTAAAATCCGTATATACGTAAGATTATAAATATGAAAATGAAATCAATAGAGACCGTGATATGCAAATCAATGCACTACATTTTACAAGCACCAACGACTCATGTAATTTTTTCCCATTAAAAACTCCATGCACGCACAAAGATCTAAAACTAATTTCTTTGTAAACGAAAGTATTGGGTAAATTATAACGCTTTTTATAATTTTGTTAGATTTCAATCGACCAAAGGAAGCATAAAAGTTCGATATGAAAATTTCAAGTCTAATTTATCTTTCGTATCAACTTTGAGATTTGTAAATTTGGTGCAAAACGCGATCATCCCATAACTCAAAATATACATTATTTGTAGTTACGATACCCTTTTGAAGATTAGCAATTGTTTAGAGTTTCATATTACTATATGGGAGTTGATACTTCCACCACATTTTTTGATACAAATACTATTTTACACAAGTTATAAAACTCATAGTGCAACACTGTAATGCACAATCATGGTATTTGCATCAAAACATATGAAAAGAGTATCAACTCACTTACTATATTGATAACCAAAATAAAAAGAGGATGTGGACTTTGATACAGTTGAAAAGTTGTTATCTATTGGGACAATCATTTCGTGTTTTTCTTCATACGACTAAAGTACAAATGTACAATTTAGGTAGTTAATATATCCAGATCTAGACAACTAATTTGGTAAATTAGTATACTATGCCAATAGCTCAAAAAGTAGTTATTACTTCATTAACTGTTTAAAGCTTAATTAGGAGGGTTTGCTTATGAGATAAAGCTGGAAGAAATAAACATGTAAACTAATTCCGAAAAGAAGTGTTAGATAAAAAAATAAACTTATTCACCTTATACTAGATGCATCTAAGTGAAAGAGGGATACAAGAACTAAGCAAGCATGGCCTCATTGGTCACTTTGAGAAACCTAAATCTGATTTCTGTTATACATGGTAACTGGGAAGTCACATAAGGTGCGGTTTAGCAATGGAAGACATGATATCAAAGGGCTATCAGTAATGCATAGTTAGATATACGGGGTGTAGCTAAAGTGCTAACTGATGGAGTCAAGTTGTGTACTCAAACAAATATATAGAGGATAGCTTGGCTACAACTTTTGTAGCCAATTAGTTACAATCTCTCATATAAAATACACAACCAATGAATTAGGGCCCCACAAAAAATAATCAGAACTCACAAAAAGAATCAGGGACCCACATTTTTACACATAGCCAATTGGCTACAAAAAATTGTAGCTAATATATTCCCTATATAGTATAGCAGTACTTATTTCGATAGAAAGATGGAAGAGAAAAAAACTGTCTTACCGCATTTTGATGTTCCACTTGAAGTTCCAACACTTTCTCAAGTCTCGTAACAATCTCATCAATATTTGGGCGTTCCGATCATTCTTCATTTAAGCAGTCATACGCTATTTCCGCAAAAATGTTAAATGATTGAGAGTCCATTTGACTCCATAAATCCCAATCAATTATTTCTTTGAGTTTTTTCTCCCTATAAAGGGCAACGGCCACCGAAGCCAAGTACTTATTATCTTTGTCGTCGTCGATTACTGCTTTCCTACCACAGAGTAGTTCAAACATTACTATTCCAAAAGAGTACATATCAGACTTGTGGTGTGCTCTTTTGGTCTCTAAATATGTTGGGTCAGTATACCCCAGCCTGTTCGAAACTTTACTAGTATCGAAAGAAAGGTGCCTTTGAGATGCTTTGATCTTCAAGGAAAGTCTAAATTCGGCTAACTTAGGTTCCCATTTATCATTCAATAGAACTGTGCCACTGACGATGTTTCGATTTATAACGCTAAAATCACGTGCCTCGTCAAAATAAATGTAGCTCAATGCATGCGCAATATCGACACATATCTCCAGTCTTCGTAGCCATGTCAACATCAACGTGTCACTTAAATAGTTGGAAAGACTTCCGTAGGTCTCCAGCTTAATAATGGTGATCTTCTCACCATTTTCATCACAAAACCCAACTAATGAAACCAGATTTTTATGCTTGAGACAGGAAAGCATGGAAATCTCCATCCAAAACTGTTCTTCTTTTTCATCGTCATCCCATTCTTTATTTAACCGCCTCCGAGCAAGGATAAAAATAGGCTCGCCGGACAGCAAGAGCTTTCCCGAATATGCCTTTTCAAATGGATCTTCTCCGAGGAGATTTTTTTCAGCAAAGTTGTTGGTGGCTGATAGTATATTTTCAAGAGGGATTTTTAAGTGAGCAAGGTGGTGGTAATTGGGTGAAGACATTATGTTTCTGTTAATCAAGTAAATGCGTGAGCTAATAAGGACGTTTGGGTTACGAAAGGATGTGGAGGAAGAAAGAATATATTGAATGAATACCGGCAGAGCTGTGTATTATATATAGGCAATCGAAGTTGTATTTGAAATTACTTGGTATTTGAGTTTCTTTCTTTCTCATACCTACAACACTTTTACTTTTTTAATAGTTCCAAATTCAACATTGTTGTTTGAATGGTCCCAAAAGCCAAATTCAAGCTAAATCGAAACAGGTTAATATCTATGGTTTATTTTATTGAACCAACAAGTGCTTGACTTTTAATATAATATTTATAAAAAAACATCATTATTTGGTTCTTCATTTAGTTACATTGTCTTTGCACCCCGAAGATCATGAAAAATGATATATCGTAATGATCTATTTCATTCCTACTTTGTTTTCATAAATTGTCTACCAGAATGAATCGTATAAATAAATCATGAGAGAGATGGTGATAATGAAAAAAAAAATTGATATATTTTCCTACTTATTATGTCTAATTAGAAAAATTTTAAAGAGACTTAAACTTAATTACGCCTAAAACTAAGTGGCATGAACTAAGTTTAAGACCCGTTACAATTTCTCATCTAAGGCTGCCCCCAATAGAGTCGATCGTAACTCGATCGAGGGACAAGAGACGAACGATTTCAATAGATCGTCTTGTTGTGGGTTATATCGATCGCAGGGCAACTCAAACAAATAGATCGTGTGCACAATCGAAACCACAACCAACAAACCAAATCTAACCGTTTGAAAAAATCCAACCATTGCATATCCTAAAAAAAAAAAAAAAAAAAAAAAAAAAAAAAAAAAAAAACTTACCGTTTGATTTTATAAAAAGAAAAAATAAAATAAAATAAAATACTACTAAACTACCCTATAAATACACAACATATTTACACACTAAACTCACAAATCTCACAATCCTCTCTATAAAAAATCTCATAATTATCTCTATCAAAATGTCTAAGAAAACACCACAACAAAAAGGCCGAAAATCCCGTTTGGCACAAAACGCCCCGCATATTTTAACACCGGATCCGAATTTCCGGTTAACCGGTGTCTCACCAAGAATCAATTTCCAACCCCCGCTTTCGAATATCAATCCCAACAAACTCCACAACAACAAACTATCAATCCATTTTTTTTTTAATCGTCCATTTGTTCCACCGCATCAAAACATCCAACAACAACAACAACAAAGCCACTCCCGTCGAAGCCACCAATCTATGTATGGCTCACCCGAATCTTTGTACCGTCCAACAATGGATTCATCAACGTCTTCATATTCAAATTATCAACAATATTCTCCGATTAACCGTATCAATCTTGATGGTTTTGATTTCGAAGAATAATTATACAACAATCCTGATTTTTTTGTTGGAACCGGTTCGGGTTATCCGGCTCAAGAGTATCACGGTTCGGGTACCGGTTCGGCTCATGAATCGTATAAGGATTCGGTTAACATTGATGACGAAGAAGAAGAAGAAGAATGTCGAGAAGAGACGTCACCGGTGAAACCGAAGAAACGAGCTACAAAGGCGAAGAAGAAGGTTGTCGAGAAAGCAAGCAAGAATGATTCATCGCTTTGGACAAAAGAAGAAGAGATCGCCTTGTGCAATGCTTGGTGTGATGTATCCGAGAATAGTATAACGGGAAACAACCAAAATGCTAAAGGATTTTGGCAGAAAGTCATTGCTTAATTTGAGAAGGAGGTTGGTGCAGAAAGAACGTACAACTCTATCATTACAAAGTGGAAAAATAGGATTCGTCCTAGAGTTGGTCAATTTTGTGTCATTTACAACAATGCTTACAAGTATTACGGAAGTGGTGAGAATGATCTCACTGTTTATACACGAGCGTGTGATGAATACCAAGTAGTGTGTAATCATCCGTTTGTTTTGGAGCATTGTTGGAAGAGTGAGGGACCATTCGGTTTGGAATGATAATGAGATGCCGGCTTTCTTAAGCCAAGATGAGGGTCACAAAAAACCAAGGACTCCAACCTACTCTGATGTGCACTCGGATGTGCCTGCGTCTGTGCCTGATCGACCAATTGGTCGTGATACCGCTAAGAAGAATAAAAAGAAATCTTCGGAGTTTTCGAAAGCTACCTACATGGAAGGTGTTGCCGAGAAATGGAAACTCATCAAGTCCAAGGCATTCGGATAGAAGAAGGAGCTGGCAGACGGATACTATGATTTGAAGAAGAAAGAGCTAGAACAACGGCAGCTGATGTTGGAGCTGTAGCAAAAGAGATCAGAAAGGGAAGACAAAAAATTGGCACTAGAACAAGAAAAACTTGAATTTGATCGACAGAAGAAATATGATAAAGAAATCATATTCTATTGCACGCCAATCGACCCATCTTTGCCCGCACTACAACAAGAAAGAAAATCAAAGACTCGATCAAGGCACGCCACAACCTAGATTTTTAATAAGTGTTGTAATGTTTTAATAAGTTTCGTAATGTTTTTATTTTATTAGAATTATTATGTAACATTTTTTATTAATGAAATTTTAGTTTATGTAAAAAATGCTTTTTGTTAAAAAAAAAAAGAAAAAAAAAATTGAACTTGGTCGCAGCCTAATTGAATCCCCTTACTGGAGGCAGCCTAATTATCATAATATTTATATGATTTTCATAAAATAAACAGTGAAAGGAATATATTAGGAGAGAGGATTTATGCTTTGCACGTTGCATGTTGTGTTTTTGTGTGGGTTACCAAATATAAATTCAACATGTAGGTTTTGTCACATCTTGTCTACTTGCAAAATGAGCTGGAGAATGTGATGCATTAACAACAACACGATCTTGATATATTGTAATCATAGTCAACGATATCAAATTAATATTTTAAGATCATAAAAGAAGATTAAAATTTATCTCTACTACTTAAAGATTTTACGTCTTTACTTGAAATTTTGAGTTTTAAAGTTAAATCAATGTAGAACTTTAAATAATTTTTAAACTTGATAACTTTACAAAAAACTTGACAACTTAAATTATGTTTCTTCTTAATAAATTTTAAAATTGAGAACTTTTCAAAACACATACACTATATTAAATTTGTGAGGTTCCATATTAGTCAAGATCTGGCGGTCTTGAGTAATGGAAGTACTCGAAATACATGGTGTTGTTTAGTGAGAGAAAATAAAGAGAGGATGGAGAAAGAGAAACTTTATTAGATGAAACTAAATGATTAAGTTTACACACACTTTCCCAAACACATACCAAGAAATTATTCGATTCGCGGAACAGAGACCATATATAGAAACAGGGGAATCTATACCTAAACCAAACCGAAAACTTTCTCATACCAAGAAATTATTCGATCATATCACCTAAACCAATAACTTATTCAATCAAAACAATAAATAACTAAACCGAAACACATCAAAACAAACATCTTCGCACCTCAGGGAACGATCATTGTCAAGATTCGAGTTACATGACATGACTAAAGTTGGTATTTTTGTGACTACAGAGTTTTGTACGGTATTATTCATTTGGGATTGAAGTAACATTTCTCGGGTGTGCTTATTTATCTTTGAGTGAAGTTGCATGTCTCAAGAGAACTTGTATGGGTGTTTATCCACTGTGCACTTCATACTTTAAGAGTTAAGTTGTAATGCTCAATATAGGTTTTAAGTCACAAAATCATTAGTACAAGCATGAAGTCACAAAGTTGGGGTGCTTACTTCATTTTCAAAATTGGTTATATTGGGTTGTCTCCATAATGTGGTCATTACTTTTAACCGATGGATTGTTAAATGAGTATGAATGGAGATTGCATCGAGTGATAAGTATTGAGAGTATTTATCGACATATACTCATGGGCTATTGAGCTATATATTGTATCAAGATTAATTTTACGAGATGTACGTAAAATTGCTGGAGTGAAAGCATCACCACAAGCGACCCGTTATTTATAAATAAACAGGTCAGATAGTCACCTATCGGATTTGGTCAGAATGTTGGTTCGTTTGTAATGAACAGTCTTTTGAAACTCGATCTCATCTTTCCATTTTGGCTTGCAGGCTGGCATTCAAGATGTAAGGGCAGAGGTAATGCCTGTTGGGAAAGTTGATGGCATTCGTTCATTTCAAAAATACTGAATCACAGTTGCTATGGTGGGTGATGGCATCAACGACTCCCTAGCCTTAGCAGCAGCAGACATTGTGATACTATAAAAATCAATTGCCGATTATCTATTTACACTAATAAATCTGGTTCAGAGATAAAATAATCAATTTGATTACTGACCTTGATGTCAAAAGTTTTTATGGTTTTATCCATAACTATAGCATAGAACTCCTCATGAACCTTCATAAAGCATGAAATCACATTATTCATTCGGTATAGTAGATATAAGAAATCCATGGCTTCTAATCGACTAATCGTAGCCGCTAACATACATATCTAATAAACTACCTTCTAATTAAACCAACAGGAACTGACAATGTACATAACTAATAAACTACCTTCTTGTTAACAGTGACCTGGTATCATTGGATCAACATAGAATATCACTTAAATATAGGATCACAGGTTATATTATAATATAATTTGTCAACATCATACCTCACAAATATGAAGAGCTCTCTGAACATCTTTATCGTTAGCCTAATCCTCTATAATACATTTGAAAAGATATAATACATGGTGTTAATAATTTAAATCATGACAAATAAAGCTTTTGTTTCAGAGTACCAAGCTTACCTTTGTTAGTAAATTCAATCCTCACATTCCGTAATATTTACCTTAAACTCTGAATCATGGTAGTTGAATAGATAAATCCTTCTCAACTGATTTCCACATTGCCTTATGCAACAGACCATCACTCTCATCACCAAATCATTAACTAAACTTTTTATTACTCCATGTTTCTATCTCCATCATGTTCCTAAGTACTGAACGACATGGGTTTATCAAATGTTTCATCATTCTTATTGAAACTCCACCCATAAATCGTTCCATTTACCACTTATCATTGGGAGTGCCTAGTTACATTTTAAAGAATATTGATTAACCTTTAGTTGCCTATAAATACATCAAGTAATCAGATGAAAGCAAAGACTTTATAGGGTACCTTTAAATCATGTGTTCAAAGAAGACGGTTAACCTCCAAAGAAACTGCAAAAGAAACACATGGTAACAGAGTTTCATCAGTAGGGTTTGGAGGGAGAAGAGTCGTACCAGTGAAACAAAAACCCTAAAAAATGTCATGCATAGGTTTTATAGCTATTAGGAACTATACTTAAGGAAAATATATGTATCATTAATGCTTGGTAAACATTATACATTAAATTTTGTATGACATAACTCAAAAATTAAGTTGATCTAGTGGTTATCATGTTTGTTTGCGGACTAACAGACCCAGGTTCGAATGCAACATCATGCATTTTTGTACAAATTAAATCTGGATTTTATGAACGCCAAAAGATGCTCAGGTGGCATTAATTTGTGATGACATGGAATTAATTTGTATTGAATTATGACATGGCTTTATGACGTGGCATTATGGGATGACAAGTGGAATTATATGTGTCATGCCTCCTCTTATATATAATGTAGAGATATAACGCTTCTAGCAAGGCGCTAAGAAGCCAAAGAGAGTAATTACAGACTAGAAATAAAACAAGGACAACAAAATTCTAGAATCTACCCGAGGCTTTAACTGTGAGGCTTACAAAAGGGATTAAAAAACACTTGCCAATTACAGTAAAAACCGAGACAAGGGAAAAATCCCCACTCACGGAGGCCGAGCCATCGTTTTTCACTCCGGAGAGTTTTTGATGTAAACCTAAACAAGCCCCGGGGGGAAAAGCTAGACAAATAAACAAGAGAACCAAATTACTCGCAAAGTGCTCTAAACTCCCAACACCAATCAACCGGAACTCGTAAACAACAAAGGATGGTTGAATAACCCAATTGCACGATATGCGGTCCATGTGATGCAACCAAGAAAACGAAGAAGAACGGATGTTGTCAAAGATATCACTCTTTCTCATCGGGTGCGAAAAAAAAGTGATAATGTTATGGTATCTCCAAATCCACCATAAAGAAGAAGCAATGATGATGTACATACAATGAATCTTCTTTTTAGGAGCTTTCCAAGAACTCAACCAATCTCTCCAATGATCTATAGACTGAAACGAAGGAATAGAACTGTCACACCAAACACGAGCAAACCTCCAAATATCCATGGCGACATTACATTCGAAAAAAATATGAAGATTGGATTCAACATTTCCTTTGCAAGAAGCGCAAGATATCTCCTGAATTTCTATGCCATGATTAGAAAGATTGAGCCGGTGCGGAAGTCTGTCAAGCTTCAAACGCCATATAAAAATGTTTACTTTACGAGGAAAAAATTTATCCCAGTGAGTCGAGGCATCCAAAGAAGGGAAGATGTGATCATCAATGTGTTGACGAGTAAGACCAACAGTGAAAACTCCATCTTTAGCAAGAGACCAAGAGCAAGCGTCCGAATTAGAGACTATGTCGATCAGGTTGATCTCATTAAGGAGGTCTCGAAGATAAGCCAATTTAGTAACACCCAAATTAGATCTTGACCAATTCCATGACCATTGATTGTTGCGACTGCGATCAATAATCAAACAATCTTTATCTTGTTCGAGCCTAAATAATCTATTGTAGCGGAGGTAAAGCGGAGAATTACCTATCTATAAATCCTTCCAGAAACGAATAACTGTACCACACCCTACTCGAAATTGAAAAGAGTTGTGGAAAACTAGAAGGGGGGTTGAATAGTTTTACCAATTAAAACTTCCTTTTAATCTATTTAGATCGACTTATGTCAATCTATTTGGATGTGTGTGTTGGATGTTGATAAACAAGCATATAAAGGTAAGTAATGAAAAGATAAGAGTAAGAAGCACAAAACCACAACACGAGTATTTATAGTGGTTCGGCTACAAGGACACCTTCCTTTCCCTACTCCACTCCCCGAGTCACCTACTCGAGAGTTCGTAAGCACTACACCAAATCTCCTTATGGCGGAGAAGCCTTCACAACGTCGCCTACCCTTTTTCCGGTGCTAGGCTAACCACCGGGTTCTTTCACTCCAAGGTGAACCACACCTACACAACGTCGCCTACCCTTTATGAGGTACTAGGCTAAGTACCTAGTTCTTTCACTCCAAGGTGAACTACACCTTCACAACGTCGCCTACCCTTTATTAGGTACTAGGCTAAGCACCTAGTTCCATTGCAATGGAGGAACTACTACCACAGTACACCAACGACTAATCCCAAAGGAGATCTACTCCTTTACAACATCATCAAGGATATCAATATCCTTGG
Organism: Chrysanthemum seticuspe; assembly: GCA_019973895.1. NCBI lineage: Eukaryota > Viridiplantae > Streptophyta > Magnoliopsida > Asterales > Asteraceae > Chrysanthemum > Chrysanthemum seticuspe. The sequence continues at coordinate 298,366,447 of BPTQ01000001.1, forward strand.
ATCCTATCCTAATCTATCTTGTACATCGAAACACACCATATCGATTGTACATCTAAGGCACCTTTCACTAATGCCTTTGACTAGATCTATAAGACACCTTTCACTAATGTCTTGTGTCTTCACTTCTAAGCACCTTTCACTAGTGCTTCTAGTCTTGACTTCTAAGCACCTTTCACTAATGGTTCTTTGTCTTGACTTCTAAGCACCTACGACAAGTGCTTATCCTATAGACGATAGATACCCTTCACTAATATCTTCGTCTTGACACTTGAGACATCTTTCACTAATGTCTTCCACACTACACTTCTTTGAAGAAAGAAAGAGATCATCAACAAGAAGACTTCAGTAGCCTTGATGATGAGGAAGCATGGCAACTCATGGACTTGAGCTTGCTCGACTTCAAAGATGGTGATCTTGCCTTTAAGAGGAACCTAAAATATCACACAAAAACAAAACTACAAACATAGATCTGTTGGATCTAAGGTTAGTGAGATTTAACTCAGGGGAGAAAGTATGTTAGAAAGAGGCTTGAAAGGGGTAAGAAATAATGAAGAAATGGCTCACTATTTATAGAGGAAAAAGCCTACTGTTCCCCGGATCCCACGGATCCCTTCCACTTGGGATCCGGCAAGCACAAAGCTAGGGATCCGTGGAACGCTCCTCTTTACCCATGGGTATTTTTGGTTATGGGTCATGGGTTATGGGTTGATCCATGGTTTTCTTTCTAGATACAATGTACCTTAAGGATACATTGAACTTGGTTAAGTGGTATATATAAAACCATGGGTTATGGGTCAATACCATTTGCTAGTTTTTACCTAAGTATATACTTGTTTTTACCCATTTTAGTATATACATGTTTTTACCCATTTTAGTATACTTAGTTTAAGTATATGCTAACCCAATATGTAAACACTAGTTGTTGTACATATGTATCTAAATCATAAAATCACTTATACTTGTTAACCCAATATGTAAACACTAGTTGTTGTACATATATATATATCTAGATCATAAAATCACTTATACTTGTTTTAGTGTTTTATGTGAAAATGTGAATATGTTAGAAAACTATTAGTTCAAACCATTTACGTATTTTATTTGTTTCGTTAATATGATTTTACTTTTGTTATCGACAAAACATTAGAAGATCGTAAAATATAAATAAACGTTTTTACGGCTTATTTGTATTAACAATCTCCCCCTTTTTGTTGATAATAAAACATAAAATTATTTTAAGGAAAAGCTAAAATTCGTAAAAGTTTGAATTTGTAGTTTTTACTTTCTTCTCCCCCTTTTTGTCGAAACAAAAAGTGTTTGAAAGAAAGCAACACATCGTTTTTAAGAAAAACATGTGAAAGAAAATAAAAGATAAAAAGAGATAAGTAACGGGAAAGGATCTCGTCTTTACTCCCCCTTGACGAGTCCATCCCTATGTAAGGGCGTCAAGTAAGTAATACTAATCTAGTTTGTTTGCAAATAATTTTGCAAAAGATTGTGTCTAAGAGACGAATGTGCTCCCCCTTGATGATTGCAATTATGCAAGGGGATGTCATGAAATGAAAACCTAGTATTGCAAGTAATTTGCAATGTATTGCTTTGACATAAAGCTCCCCCTAGCTTTAGGATGTCAAAGTCTTCATGTGTAAATTGAATAACTACAAAACAAAGGTTAGAAAGCAAGTATAATTCACAATTTCCTGCAAATGTGATCCAAGTTAGTAGAAAGAAAGCTTTCTGTCTCACGGATCCCGCGGTTCCCTCCTAGTAGGGATCCGTCTAGGTAATTCTGAGGGATCCGTATTAGCTGATAAATTTCAGCAAAGGTGATATAACAAGTAATGTTATCACATAAATGAGATATGAATACAAAATAAACATATGATCAACAAAATAACAAGTAGCATGTAATTCCATTTAATAAGACAAGAGTTATGACATACATGACTCTAAAAACTAAGAAAATAAGAAAATACATGATTAGGAATTTCTAAACCAACTAACGCTTGATGCTAGGACACCACTAAAATCTTCTAGCTCAAGTTTTGTTTAGGTTTGATCTCGTCGAAACGTTCGAGGAGATGATAGAACATGAAACGTTGGTCTTCTCGTACTTCATGTATCAAACTTTCAACATGTTGACAATGATAGCAATCTTTGTCATGGCTAGGTAGTGGTGGTGGATGAAATGAAATGGCTTGATGCAAAGGATCAAGTGAAACGGCTTGTGGAGCTTCAAACAATGGAGGGATTGGTGGAGGCGCATTTGAGATTGGCTCGACCAAGGATGATAGTGGTGGTAGAGAAGTGTCAACTTCCATATGGTCGGGTGGTTGACTTTGATGATTTCTTATAATCCAAATGGGATTATATGATGGAAACGGCGAAAAGGAAGCCGGAGCAAGTGTTGACTCAACACCTTGATTTTGAATCATTATTACTCCTAATGAGGAGAATGTTGTCGGCGGGAGCGGATGAGACGGCCTAGGTGGCAAGTCCTCTAAATTGTAGAGGTGAGGTGATGATTGTGGGGATGTAAATGAGATAGCTCTAGGAACCAATGGTGATGGTTTAGTGGAGATGATATTGTTTGGCCTAGGAGGTATGGTGGTGTTTGGCATTGGTAGTTTTGTGGGTATTATCTTTTTAGGAGTTGGTTTGATTGGATGATGAAGGATCCTATCATTTGTTGGCATGACCGGAGATGATTCGGTTGAAGAGATTTCGTGTATAACACGAGCCTTTTTCGTGGGTGTTTCTTTGGTGGATTAGTTACTACTTGGGGTTTTCCTCATGATGAGATGATTTCAAGAGGTTGCAAGAGCTGAAAGTTAGGATGAGAGTGATGACTATGGAGGTCCTAACAAGGTGGTTTATAAACTAAGAGATTTGGCAAGTGCATTTAAGCCTTAAGCCACTAAGATTCATTGGAATGTGATGATTAATATGCACAAGAGTCAACTTCAGAGTTTGCACTGTTCTAGGAACTCATTTAAGATGAGATGGAGTGTTTGAGTTAGGAAGATGAGTTGAAATGATTGTTTTAGCAAGATTTGACCTAAACTGTCATCCGGATCCCACGGTTCCCCCCACAGAGGGATCCGCCTAGGCTAATCCTAGGGATCCGGCTATCAGCAACTATGGAAGAGTGGAAATGATGTTTCTAAGATCTAAGACCTATAACATCTTAAGTGTTTCAGTCCTTCTAAGAGTTTTAAATGAAGGGGTGCTTAAGTGCTTGAAGACAATGAATGGTGTAGGTAATGATTGTCTTTTATGGAAGGATTTGGAACTTTCAAGAGTACCAATGGATGAGCAAGGATGACACTAGAGTGTCAATTGAAACTAAATGATCCTAGAGATCAGGTTGTGTCTTAGGATAGTGTTTTGGAAGATATCCTAGAGGCTTTTGAAATGAGAAAGCTAGAATTTGATCAACTTTGACCAATTTTGATGTAAGGATGATTATGACCATAATTGAGAGACTTACAATGTTTAGATATGAGGAATCATAGGGGATATGATGTGTGAGTTTTGAGAGCGGAAGAGTGATGGATTAAAAACGAAACGATGGATCTATAAACGTCCTTGAGTATGATCTAGGTGAATTGTGAGTAGAGAGGATCTACTTATTTTGATAAGGACTTAATTTGCCTTAAGACACTATGTTTAGCAAGGTGTGAGGTGTTCTAAGGATATGTTTGAAATATAATGCTTGCAATTGCATTTTCTGTCTCACGGATCCCACGGTTCCCTAAAGTTAGGGATTCCGTCTAGTACAACGTTTGGGATCCGTCTATCTGCTAGGCAGAACCTTTACTAAAGGTATGCAATGATCTTGACAAAGCATTATATCTCAAGGATAGTCTAAAAGGAGTTCTAGTACTAAGATATCAAATGTAAGATGTTTTATTTCATGAAGGAGATTAGATTATTGATAAAGCACGAGTACAAGAGAATTGATCCTATTTGAAATATTACTAAGTTCCTTGAGTGTTTTCGCTAGATGGATCATCAAATGGTTGATGAGTGTTGGCGGATTCAGGAATGAAGAACGTCTTCATGTGAGAAATGTTCAGTGGTTCCATCATTTTGTTCACAAGTACGTACAACGGACTTTGAAATTGAGGATGGTGAAACATTAGGTTATGATAAAGGCGCGTCAAGAACATTCCATAAGGAATAAGTTTGTTCTTGGACCCTTGAAGATTTACAATTTGCCTTGCAAAAAAGTAGGCGAGATTGTATGGTTGTTGTGTTAGCAAACAATACATCATGTGAGCACAACAAGCGGGAAGAATTTCTCGATTTCCCCTAAGGCTCCAAACATTTTCACGTAGGATGAGCGCAAGGGGTTTGAACTCTTCAAGAATATCCCGTGTGTGGATGATGTTTGGATGGGAGTGATGGGGTTTGCATAATATGCGAATTAAGTCTTGTGGGGAAGGAATATGAGAGCAATACGGACTATTTTCTTCACGAAAATTGAAGAGAGAATCAAGAGACCAATCTTCAGTGAAGGCACATTGTCCGTGGTTTGGAATTCGGAGGATTTAAGCGAATTGCCCAAGAGTCAAAGCAAACTTTTGGTTTTTGATCCAAAACCAAAGGGATAGAGAGCGATCCTCGTTACGAACGAGTTCGACTTGACGGAAGAATTCCAATACAAACTTTGGACATATTTTCTCGTTTATTTCGAGAAGACATTCTAGTCCAATGGCCCGGAAGGAGGTATTGATACCTTCTTCGAATTGTAGAGAGGTGTCTACAATACGTCCTTCATGGAAGTGACGAGTTTCGAGATTGTTGAACCCACGGACATGATTGCCAGGTGTGTTGGGTTCAAGAGAAATGTTAGGAGTGTAGACGCTAGAGAGTGAAGAGTCAAACTCATATATGTGCGACATAGAGACACCTAAAAAAATGAGTTTAATAGGAAAATGATGATTGTAATCAACCTATGATAATCTAATGTTTTTACTAGATTTTTATTAACAATGGTATTTAATACTTTAACCTACTCAAGGTTTTGACTTTCTAGTGGATTATTACATTTAAAAAGATATTAGTTTTTGATCTTGCATGAAAACTGTTTTCCAGTATGACGGATCCCACGGTTCCTTTTCAAAAGGGATCCGGCTAGTATAATTTCCGGGATCCGTGAATCTGTAGTAACAGAAATAGATTTGATAAAAACATAGGTTCGTGAATCTGTAGTAACAGAAATAGATTTGATAAAAACATAGGTTTTTAGATCTAATAGTTTTATACCAAGATATGTGTTTTAGCCTACATTTTCTTTTAACATGCATACATGACTTCTAATGTATCACGAAAGAAAGCAATAACACAAAGAAACAAGATAAACATATAATAACCTAGATTACTAGACTATTAGTAGTATTTCATTTCAATACTAAGGATGATACAAAGGATTGGGTATATGACCCCAATATAGATTAATAATACAAAGTAAATGTCTCCGTATGTGAATTTCATCATAGGGAACACAAGTGCGATGAGTGTTAGGGCGATGAGCACGGGCGCGATGTAAACCATGTTGATGACGGATCTTCTTGGTTTCGGTTGAGATGGAGTGAGGAGGAAGATGAAGTTTTTGAATGAGAGGAAATTTTTTGTAAAACCCTAAAAATCATAAACGCGTGAAAAGACTATTTTGCCCCTCAATTTAATATTTATAAAATACGTAAAACACGTCAAGCTCATCAAATACCTTTATAACCTAACTAGTAAATATGTAATTTGTACAAGATAAATGAAACCGATTACGCTTACGTTTAAAAAAAAAAAAAAAAAACATTGTACACGTCTATACGTTTTTGTAATGGGCCGAATTTTTATTTAATACACAAATGCATGACAAGTAAATGTAAAAAGCCCAACTAACTTGGCCATTGGCCCATGTCTTCTTTTGTTCGGATAAAACAAACCGTGTAACCCCCCTCCCTCATTTTTTTCGTGATTTTCATTGCAACTAAGAAAAAACCCTAGTTTTCCCAAAGTGACGGCAACAAAAGTCTCTTCCCCATCCCATCCGAAATTCTAAGCAAGAAGGTGTTCAAAGGAGACCTTGGTCGTGTGGTGATTCTGTCGTGATGTTCTAGGGCAAAGAAGGCATGGTCGTGGGTCAAGAAAGCCTTGGTCGTGGGGTTTATATTGCTGTCGTGAGGATTGAAGCCAAGGAAAGGCTGTCGTGGGCTTTGGTAGCCTTGGTACTCGTCTTCTTTTCACGCACACGCCACAAGGGTAACGTACCATCACCTCGTTCCTTGTTTCCTTTGTTTCTTGGCTTTGGTCGCATGTTATCTTCCCATAAAATCACATATATATAAATGTTATCATGCCTAATAAATTCGAAACCCTAATTGGAATGGAACCCTAAGTGTAATTAATGGTCTAAACATGTGTTATGATGGCCTAATATGAACCCTAAAACTGGACAGCATCATATGTCGAATTTGTGTGTGTCATGGATCGAAATTTATAAGTGCAATAATCTGGGTTTTTATTGGAAAACTTTATTTTATGTCTTAGTTAAGTTTTCCAAGTGGTTTGGTCAAATTTGGAATTGTCTAAGTCGTATTTTTAAATTTTACAAGATCAAGTGTCAAAGCTGAGAAAACGGGTCTGAAATTTAGTTGGATTGTTTGATTTTTAATTTTCAAACCATAAAGAATTGGGAGCTCTCCTTTTTCAGAAGTGACATTTAGGATATAAATGAATTTCTGGGAGTTTTGGGAATTTTTCCAAGGTGTCTAAACAGGTCCAATAAGCGTAAACTTTTAAGGTGTATTTTCGGACCACTTTCTGGGCAGGTCTGGACTTATGATTTTCCATAGGCCATTTAGCATAGAAATAGAACCCACCAATTCTTGGAGAGTCTTTTAAATCATATGGGAACCCCTGGGATTTTGCTTGATTTCATTTGAGCTAAGTAAGTATTTTATAAAAAAATCGTTAAAGTCTGGTCCAAATATGAGTTTAAGAAAATGAAAGATAAAACATGATATCAATAAGTAACACACTTACAAAGGCATAAAAAGCTTATAAAAGGAGCTAATAAGTATTATACGAATCATAATCCGTGTAGATTCATTGAAGAAGACGTGGCGTCGTATCTTCGTGTTCGTTCATTCATTTGCTTTTCCCTCATTTGCGTTAAGGTACATATATTCTGACCTTTTTAGTAAAGGTTTTCTCATGATCTCCTTGTCTTGTCATTTCCTTATGCTTATTAGGATTCCCTATGCCATTGCTATGATTCCCTTCTGTTTATGTGAATCTCTGTTTGTCTGAACTTCTGTTTGTTGAACCTTGCTATGTTTGATTATGAATTTCTGATTATGAACTTCTGATTATGAACATCTGATTATGAACCTCTGATTATGAACGTATGATATGTGACTGTGATATGAACCTGTGATTTCTGAACATTTGATATGAACCCTTTCTGATTTGTTTGATCCGTTGCTTATCTGAAATCTATGTTTACTGAACCATGAAACATCTTATTTGAACTTATGATATGAAAACTCCGATTTGTAAATCTGTTTGACCTTTATGATGAATTATGATCTGTGTCATTTATGACAATCTGTCTGACCTAAGTTAGTTTGACACCCGAGCCAATATTTCACTAGTCATGGGGGTTCCATGTCCGTGTCAGTGATGCACAGCTGACATGACTCTAGGGCAGTAGAGTGATGTTCTGCCACGTCCCTTTCTGTTATCTGTTTATTGATAGTATGGCCACTATCTGTCTGTTGGGGCGTATGGATGCATCCTAGATCTGATCTGTTATCTGATATGATTTGTCTGGTGAATGATGTCGTGTGCAATACGCGTCTTCACAAATTCTGGGAGCTAGCTACTCCATTTGTTATTGAGGTCTCCCCTCATATTATATAAGGTATTCCGAGGTCACCCCTCCGAATAAGAAAGTTACTTCTGATATGATATGTTCTGGGCTCGTGGTAGATAACTAAATCTGTATCTGTTGTTTCTGTGTTAGATATTATGTTTATGATTCCGTATTTGTCAATGTTTCCATTTACATACTGAATTATTATATGTTTATTGAATGTGTTTATGCTTTGACATGTTTATGTGACTACCGTTTGCCATGCTAGGATATGATTAATATGCTTAAATGTGATTCGCATGTTGTCATCTGATTATATGTTAGTTTACCATTATGTGACCTTGTTGATCTGTATGATGATTATGCTAGTGTATAATTGATTGTTCTGTAAGTTCATTATGTATAATTGTTCAGATAATTCGTGAACTTTGATTATCCGTTGGTGTTCGTATCTGCTTATGTTTGATCTGCCATGTTTAAATTCTGTCTATACTAAAGTTTGATCTGGGAAATGGTTTAACTTATGATATCTGACTTGATAACTTGCTAATTTCTATGCTATGTCTTTTGCTTATTTAGTTATAGTTTTCCTACTATGTTTTCTATTTGTATGTGTGACTGCCACGTTTGACTGCTATTGTTCCGCTGCAACGATATTGGATAAGTGTGTTAAATGTAGATTAATTGACTTGTGTAAAGGACATGTTTACTTCTGGTAGTTGTTTCTGCTAGCTTTCGGTATTTCGTTTGACTTATATGTACTTAAATTGCCTGATTCATTAATTGCCTGTTGATTATGATGTGCTTCAGTTTGTGTCATCAATATGCTAGGTGTTTGTTCTTATTTGTTGTTTGTTCTTCCGGATTTCTGTGTGTCTGTGTTTCCGCAGAATCCTCAGTGATTCATTATCCTCATTCCGCTGTGACTTCGTTATTCGTTTCTTTATTTCATTTCGTATTTCTGTTTTTGTTTAGTTTTCGTTTTGTTATATATGTTCACTGGGCTTTGTAAGCTCAGCCGCATTTCTTTTCCTGCGGCAGGTATTAGGCGTTCAAGATGAGCTTATGGGATGGCTGATCTGGGTTGAGAGTAGAACTGAGAGCAGGATTTGAATATAGGGATCTTAGATTTATTTTGATTATTAAGTTATTTATGTTTTCTTTTGTAAGTTTTGTAAAGGCTTCCGTTTTTGTATGGTATTTAAAGTTCTGATATGATACCGTATTGTGATATCTTTACCCTTGTCGGGTTGGGGTGTTACATTTTTGAAATTGGAAAATTTGAAAAAGTGATGGTTTGATAGAAGGGTCGACGGTGGGAGTATTTATGGGGAAGGAGGAATTTTGAGATTTGTGTTTTGTTTTATTTTTTAGAAGGTATGATTTTTGGATTAAGTGAGACAAAACACGAGTTTTATAAACCATGATTTTTAGACGGAGGAGTGACACGTATGTGAGAAAAAGCTTCCTAATGAAGCTACAAGTAAAACATGTGTAAACACAAAAATCTACTCAACTAGATGTCTAACAAATAACACTTATTTATTAAACTAATATCATTTAGCTATAAGTGGAAAGTCATACCTCGAATGCACTTGGGAATGTCTTTACAAATGACCCAACAAATGTCACTTAGACGATTCCCGCTCCTTTGCGTTTAAGATACCTTCTTAAGGAAGGTATTATTGTTACCAAGCAACTCCTAAAGCTTGGTGGGTATGAGCTTTGACACATCAACATGACAAGGAAGATTAGTGCAATTAAATGGAAAAGAGAATAAAAAATGTTGTTATCAAATCAACATCCAAACATATAGTTTTTGAAAAACATGGTGTTTGTTTTATAAAAAAACCTTCTTTGTAGTTTTCAATTAACTATGGATCGTATCAAGTTTTTAAAGTACAATATACTTCAAGAAACTTGGTAACGAAGCTCCGATGCCAATTGTGGAAAACTAGAAGGGGGTTGAATAGTTTTACCAATTAAAACTTCCTTTTAATCTATTTAGATCGACTTATGTCAATCTATTTGGACGTGTGTGTTGGATGTTGATAAACAAGCATATAAAGGTAAGTAATGAAAAGATAAGAGTAAGAAGCACAAAACCACAACACGAGTATTTATAGTGGTTTGGCTACAAGGACACCTTCCTTGCCCTACTCCACTCCCCGAGTCACCTACTCGAGAGTTTGTAAGCACTACACCAAATCTCCTTATGGCGGAGAAGCCTTCACAACGTCGCCTACCCTTTTTCCGGTGCTAGGCTAACCACCGGGTTCTTTCACTCCAAGGTGAACCACACCTACACAACGTCGCCTACCCTTTATGAGGTACTAGGCTAAGTACCTAGTTCTTTCACTCCAAGGTGAACTACACCTTCACAACGTCGCCTACCCTTTATTAGGTACTAGGCTAAGCACCTAGTTCCATTGCAATGGAGGAACTACTACCACACTACACCAACGACTAATCCCAAAGGAGATCTACTCCTTTACAACATCATCAAGGATATCAATATCCTTGGATCCTATACTAGTCTATCTTGTACATCAAAACATACCATATCGATTGTACATCTAAGGCACCTTCCACTAATGCCTTTGACTAGATCTACAAGACACCTTTCACTAATGTCTTATGTCTTCACTTCTAAGCACCTTTCACTAGTGCTTCTAGTCTTGACTTCTAAGCACCTTTCACTAATGCTTCTTTGTCTTGACTTCTAAGCACCTACCACAAGTGCTTATCCTATAGACGATAGATACCCTTCACTAATATCTTCGTCTTGACACTTGAGACATCTTTCACTAATGTCTTCAACACTACACTTCTTTGAAGAAATAAAAAGATCATCAACAAGAAGGCTTCAGTAGCCTTGATGATGAGGAAGCATGGCAACTCATGGACTTGAGCTTGCTCGACTTCAAAGATGGTGATCTTGCCTTTAAGAGGAACCTAAAAGATCACACAAAAACAAAACTACAAACATAGATATCTTGGATCTAAGGTTAGTGAGATTTAACTAAGGGGAGAAAGTGTGTTAGAAAGAGGCTTGAAAGGGGTAAGAAATAATGAAGAAATGGCTCACTATTTATAGAGGAAAAAGCCTACTGTTCCCCGGATCCCACGGATCCCTTCCACTTGGGATCCGGCTAGCACAAAGCTAGGGATCCGTGGAACGCTCCTCTTTACCCATGGGTATTTTTAGTTATGGGTCATGGGTCATGGGTTATGGGTTGATCCATGATTTTCTTTCTAGATACAATGTACCTTAAGGATACATTGAACTTGGTTAAGTGGTATATATAAAACCATGGGTTATGGGTCAATACCATTTGCTAGTTTTTACCTTAGTATATACTTGTTTTTACCCATTTTAGTATATACATGTTTTTACCCATTTTAGTATACTTAGTTTAAGTATATGCTAACCCAATATGTAAACACTAGTTGTTGTACATATGTATATAAATCATAAAATCACTTATACTTGTTAACCCAATATGTAAACACTAGTTGTTGTACATATATATATCTAGATCATAAAATCACTTATACTTGTTTTAGTGTTTTATGTGAAAATGTGAATATGTTAGAAAACTATTAGTTCAAATCATTTACGTATTTTATTTGTTTCGTTAATATGATTTTACGTTTGTTATCGACAAAACATTAGAAGATCGTAAAATACAAAGAAACGTTTTTACGGCTTATTTGTATTAACAAGAGTCATTATGAATTATAACATTCGAGTGCAAATAATTAGAAGTACCGACAATCTTAGCCCATATACCATTCGAACTAGAACCAATCTGACCAAAGCCACCATCATGACCATGAAAAGATTTGATAACTTTAACCCAAAGAGCATTAGGATTAGAGAACAACCTCCATCGCCATTTTTGAAGGAGAGCCAGGGTGAACGATTTAAGACTCCCGATGCCTAGCCCGCCTTTATCTAGAGAAGCTAAAACAATGGGCCATTTTACCCATGCTAGCTTTTTAGAGTCTTGAGAACCACCCCAAAAGAAAGAAGCGCAACGTCTCTCTAAGGAATTCAAAATGCATTATGGAGCTTTGAAAATAGAAAGATAATAAATCCTGAGGCTTCCAAGAACAACCTTACCTTAAATATTTTTGTTTGTATTATATAATACTTGATATAAAATATATAAATGGATTGAGTTTTAAATGTATTTTCATTGATATAAGCTTCATTAAATATTATATAATACAAACAAAAATATATAAGGTCAAAGTTTGATTCCATAAGTCAAAATAGACTTATATTTTTGGTCGGAAAACCGAAGTCCATTATATCTAGCATTAATTTTGGAACCACGTACATTTAATGCACCTTTTATTAAGAAGAACGTAGTTGTGTGTAAACACAGAATAATAGCATGATAAAACAAAAAGTCTCCAACTAATCTCAACAAACCTAACCAACTGGGCTAGTTCAGTTGGCCACCAAAGGTAACTTTGGGGAGGTTTCCTTGGAGAGGTCTCAAGTTCGAGTCTCACCATTGACCCTCAGGGGCTTGAAATAAATAGAAGCAGGAGTGGGGTTTATCCCCTAAGGAGAAAGGTTCGAGGCTTGCATACTGCCCAATTGAATGTCACTGTGGGCTCGGATCACTAACTACTGACTCGTCATTCAAACAAAAAAAAAAAAAAAAAAAAAAAAAAAAAAAGAAAAAAAAATCTCAACAAACCTAAAAAAGGTAGCAACCGGTTGTATTTTGATTAAATAACCCCACTTAAATGAACGTTTTGAGACTGTAATGCTTAGTTAGGGCCATGTATAGTTTCTTGTGTATAAAAAAATGGGACCATGTTTACCCAAATAAGGTTTGGGTAATGAAATTGTATGCTTTTGACATAAATAGATTAAGTTGGAAACACAATGTTGGATGGTAACTTGGTTTGCTGGTAAGAATGGTGCCTTTTATACAAAAGGTCCTAAGTTCAATTCTCAGTAGCCCTTCTTACCGTTTTTATACAATTTGATTCTTGCTTACTACTACATTGCATGTTTTCTCAAATTTGATTTTTTATCCCTGTATTTTGGTTTCATTCAAAACAAGTATTCACTAGTGAATTCTCTGTTGTAAAAATCGTCCCAGGCAGCCGATTAATCCTCGCATAATCGCTGATCGCTCACTAAGCGCCTTGATTTATCATAATCGGCCTATTTAATCTTTTTGGTCAAAGATCGCTTAAAAATCGGTCAACAAACCGACTAATCCGACAAAATCGGTATAATCAGATTAATTGAAAAAAATCGCTTAAAATTAGTCAACAAAATCGCTTAAAAATCGGACAAAATCGCTTAAAAATCAGTCAACAAACCAATTAATCGGTCAAAGATCGCTTAAAATGGTCAACAAACCGACTAATATCTATTTTTGACTTTGAACTTTGAAGAATTATTTATTATGTTTATATTTAAACACATAAAATATTTGAACTTTGATGCACTATGCTTGTCTCTTACATATAATATAGTATAATATATAAAATTACAATTTTGTGCATAAAAATTCTAATCCGATTAATCCCCGCCTAACCGATTAATCGCTAGGCCCTACCCGACCGCCTCACAAGCGCCTAGCGGTTTTTACAACCTTGAGTGAATTACAACTAACTATATTAGCTTTAAATGTAGACATGAAGTATGTATTAACATTTTGAACGGAGACATCATTATTTAAGATTTGAGTATAAGATGCATAATACACATTTTGACACCCTTCACGTTTTCATCTTCTGTTGCTCGTAGGGATGAGCACGGTATCAGAATGCTACTGAACCCGTACCGAATTAGTGGTACTGATTTTTTCCCGATGATGAAAATGGGTAACGGTACCGAACCGAACGGATTCGGTACCGGTACTCCGTACCGGGAAATCGGTATCTATACGGTTCTTCCCGTGTTTTGTTAAACCAAAAGAGATTTCAATAAAATGCAAAAAAAAAAAAAAGAAGGAAAATACATGCATTTTCAAGTGATTTCAAACTACGACGTCTCACAAAACGCAACCAACACTTAAATAAATATATCACCAATATATTCGTAACATACAAACGTACCAAAACTTATAAAATAGGTTCGAATTTAATTTTTGTGAGCGGTTATGAAGGATTTATAGTTGACACAATAAGTTTTTCAAACGTTTGGTTTCTTTTCATATGTTTTACGTGACTACTGTTTGACATGGAACGGGTCAAATGAGTGTTTGAATAAGTTATTTAATTCAAAAATATGACTACTCATTTTTCGGGATTTTTTTGGGTACTTTCCGCTTTGGTACCGGTACCCTATTAGGCTGGACACAGTCGTGACCGAGCATGACCCTGCCACATCAGCTTTCTCTCTCCAATGACTAGACACGACCAAATTGTCACATTCGGTGACCAAGTAAAAAAAAAAGAAAGAAAACAAGAAAGAAAGAAAGAATGAATCGGTCGAAAATTTGACCGATACTCCACATCCGTATGACCGATTAAAAAATCGGTCAAATGTCATGACCAACCGATGTTAACAAATGGACTGTGACTAGCCTTAATGGTACCGAATTTTTTTTGGGTTCAATTCATGGTACTGATACCATATCGTGTATTAGGAGTCGGTACCGTTTCGGTACGGTACCGATTCGGTACCAAGATTCGGGTCCAAATGCTCATCCCTAGTTCCTTGTAAACAATAACTCGGATCTATTTGTATGTCAACTCAAAATTAACACAAACTATGCAAAATGATGAAAGCTAGTAATCTTCTTGTCTCAAAGACATTAAAGAGCATTGGATCCTTCTTCATCAGCTTTTTATTCCAAATCTATCAAATTTTCTACATGGTTTTCCCCTCCAAATCAACTCTTGTATTTGAAGTTTAGACCCAAAAAAAAAAGTTACCATGCATTACCAGGACATTTAACTTACGTCGTGGCATGTAATTGGAGAAACACAACATGTTGCATTATCGCCAATTGTTTCCTCAGCCACAAACAAACAAAAAAGAATGAAAAAAAAAAAAGTAAACCCATATGAAACTGGTGATAAAATTTATACACCGTAGATGATATCCGAATTCAATTTCCCTTGTCACTTAATTACCGTATTTAAACTTTTGCATTAATTATTAGAGTAGCTTCAAAATACAAACGCTTTATAAACTAGCATGGACGGTTACTATTATTTGATTAAATTCAATTTAACCTTACATCCCATATCCCACATTGTTAAAGAAGTAATCTTGCTTGGATATATAGATAATACAATTGCTATACTATCTATAATATATTATAAAGCATTTGGGAAATTCTTAAAAAAGAAGGCTTAAAAATTAAGATTAACACATGCTTATAATGACAAATTTTAATAAATACATCTATAAAAGCATTTGTTACAACAGTTTAAAACACTTTTTGTAGATATGTTTAAAAAAAATAAAAAGTAATTTAATATAAGAAAAAAACGTCTATAACATTAAATACCTAATAAATGTTATTTTCAAAATACCCCTAATATGAAAAATACTTGTTCTTGTACATATTGTACAAACTAATAAAACACATGAATCTACATACAATTTATATGTAAACAAGTTGATGGTATATATGTTTTTAAAAAATGGATCGGACCAACGGGTTCAACGGGGAACCGGAGTCACCACCGGTTTGGCTATCCCATAAAAGTCGTCCGAAAATGATATTATTAAATCAATAGAGTATAAAAATGCATACTAAATTAAAATGTTCAAAAAATATTATTAAATCGCAAGAGTGCCTCGAGAATCAACATATACACCTTTTAGAATTTTTTAATAAAACTTTCCAAAACAACAAAAAACTTTGTTTTATAAAAATCGAACGATTTTATCAAAGCAAATGATGCAAAATGCTAAGTGCTAATTATATATATTAGTATAATAATAATTATACTATTTAAAGTAACCCACATGATTTCTTGAATATTTATTTTTTCTTTATCTTTATAAATAATCTTTTACTTGTATCATCCATCTATGTGGGACAAATTTAACAAATATTGTTTTTGAGAACTAAATTTTCTTAGTATAATGTAAGTGTTTTTTTAAAATTCGATATGGTGTTATTATTTAATGATAACTTACGACTACGAGCCATTGTCAACTACTTTTACCTCATACATTTACAATATAACTGCTACCAACTCAGTATTGTCACAACATCACGTGGATAATCTACAGTTTTTATATAAAAACTTTTGTTATTGCATAAAATTGTTCAAAACTAAATTTTTAGTCATCCGTATATCTATTGTATTGTAAGATATATAACTAAAAAAATTTTCGCTGAATATTTTAATTGTATGGTACCCCGTCGCTGCAACGCGCGGGTTTCCTTCTATTTATAACAAAGGAATGAATATCTCTACTCATAATCTTAAAATTAAGACTTACAAAATATAAAGCCTATTGTACAATACATAATCCACTATTAATGATCTTTCTCATCAATCTAAATTTTAAGACTTACAAGTCTTAAAAGTTAATGTACAAAATACAAAACACTATTAATGTGGTCAAGATATTTAATGTAGTTAATTAATTAACTGGTCAATAAATATAATTAATGCAACTATTAAAACACCCCTTACACAAGAAATACAATTTATCAAGCATATTGTACAACCAACTTAAACATAATTTATGCAATAAAATGTCACTAATACAAATAATAAAAAACATTATACAAATATTCAAGCCCGAACGGGCAACGGTCCAAATGGGCCCGAGCCCGAACGGGTATGATCCAAACGGGCACGGGCCGAGTTCGAGCCCGAGTGGGCACGGGCCAAATGGGCTCGAGCCCGAACGGACACGAGCTAAACGAAATTCTTGAAATCCATAAATTTATTATCAAAAAGAACATAATAAACTAAAATACATGATTCACTAGAAAATTTTATTTCAGGGTATCCGCTGCCGCAACGCGCGGGAACCCTGCATTAAATGTCACTAATACAAATAATAAAGCACATTATACATATATTCAAGCCCGAACGGTCAAGAGGCAAAATGGGTTTAAGCCCGAACTGGTGCGGGCCAAACGGGCTCGAGCCCGAACGGGCATGGGCCAAACAGGCACGGGTCAACGGGCTCGAGCCTGAACGGGCATGGGCTAAACGAAATTTTTGATATCCGTAAATTTATTGTTAAAAAGAACATAATAAACTAAAATACATTATTCACCGGAAAATTTTATTTCAGGATACCCATCGCCGCAACGCGTGGGTACCCTGCTAGTAAACAATGACACTTTCGTGAATCTGATTTTACTTTTCTTAAATATCATTTGAGTTGTTTCTAAGCCGGAGTGCAGACGAAGTGGGCCATAACTCAACATGCAAGTATGTACGTTATTATGTACTAGTTATAATATCTATGCACGTACAGTGTTTTGACAATTTTTTTTTAATATAGTTATAAGTTTCGTGCGAAGTTTACAAATAAATCAAATTTATAGTAACATTTTAGTTCAGTATATACATATATAAGAAGGAAAATGATTGGGAAGACTAATTATGTGCTTAAAGATGTGATTAAAAACATGTGGCATGATCCTGGTGGTTTATAAAAAAGCGGGTCCCATTGCTGTAGCCATCAGGATGATGCCACATATGGTTAGTCATATCTTTAGGCATATGAGTTAGGTCTCCCAATCACTACTCATATCAGAATTTGCCCATGAAGATTGTGATATAAGTACAACTAATACTTATGCATGAGTTTTTCATTTTGCATTTAATATTCATTAGAAATTGGTAAAATATTTGTAAAAATTTCTGTTAGGTAACTCAATATTTAATTTTATTAAACTAACAAAGATGTTGATATTGTTATTCAAATTTCACTACTGATGTTATGTTGTACACATGATGCAAGTTCAATAGCACATAATGAACATTGATAAAGTTAAAATATACTTGATAAGTCAATTATTATATAAAAATATCAAATACGAAATAAGCGATAGATTCGACGAATCGTCCGTTTAGGAAAAAGGTCGACACGCAAAACCCGCGAATACTCGATAAGTGATACCGGGCAAGTGATTACCCGGGTCGTTTCCCAACGAGGTGTGAATTGACGGTGACGTTTGAGGTTTTGGATTGAATGCTTGAATACAAAGAATTTTAAATTTTGGATTTTTAAACTAAATGACGGGAATTTAAATAAAGCAAGTAAACTAAGCTAAAGCTACTACGGGAAATTAAAAACTAATCTAAGGCAACAATAAACGTAAAGAGAAACTTAAAATTAACTAAAGTGCAATAAAACGTAAAACGGGGATTTAAACAATTTAAACTAATTGACGAAAATTTAAAGGAAAGCAATAAAACTACACTAAGGAAATCTAAGGGAGTCCTAAAATTAATCTAAAATACTAAGGGAAACTACGGGAAACTTAAAGCTAATTAAAAACGTAATTAACATAAAATTGGGCACGTGCGGGTCTCGCACGCGCTTTAAAAAGTGAAAATGTAAAAATATTAACCCTACAAACTTAAAATTAATTTTCTTACATTCTAAATGACAAAAAATGATTTTAGAAAAAAGCCGGGTATTTTTTTAGCTTTTATTTTATTTATTACGAATTAAAAACTAATTTAAGCTAATAAATTAATTAAAAATACTAAACAATTTTGGAAAATTCTAAGAAAATTACAATAAATACTTTAAATGAAACTTGATTTACGAAAAATGAAAAAACATGCAACTGCTTTTTTAAAAGAAGCTGTAAAAAAACTTCTAAGCTTATTAAGCTAAAACTGAAAAGTTATCTAAATAATTAACAAGGGAAATAATTAACATGAGATAGGTACTAGTGCAGATGGTCATGCGTCGTCTGGTTCAGTAAGTTAGCTGGAGGTCGTGGGTTCAATTCCCACCTCCTCCCTTTTTCTTATTTATTTTGTTTTTTGGATTTTCTTTTGAGATTTGAAGAGGATGTTTAAATAAGCATTTTTTTCTCAAAACACAACTTATGAAAAGCTTGGAAACAAGCTGTTGAACAGCTTATTTACAACAGACATGAAAGGGAAAAAAAAAAAAAAAAAAAAAAAAAAACATGAATGGACTGTTTGGTTTTAATGGCTGCTAAAGGACACTAAGCTACAAAAAGCTAAGACAAGACTTTAAATAAGCTTCAAATAAGAACTAAACTAAAGTATTACTACTAATAAATCATAAGTAAGCTGAAGATAAAAAAGAGTGAACTTAAATAAAAGAAACATGAGCAGTTTTGGCAAAAGCAAAAGGTAAATGAAACCTAAAGCTACAAAAGCAACAAATAAGCTAATTATAAGCTAACCTAATATAATATGCATAAAAAGTACAAGATGAACCTAAATAAGCCAAGACAAGGGAAAGTAAACTAAAAAGAACCTATGTCTAATACTACTTGTTGCTGTGACAGTAAAAAAAAGGCAGATGGGGGTTTATTCTAAAGCAAAAATAAGCAACTAAATGCCCTTAAAAATCTGAAATAAGCTAAGCTACATGGAACTCAAACCATTAACTAATTGCAAAACCAAAAGTTGATCCTAATCCTAAGTCTATCTTACCTATAATTAAGCATAAATTGGACAGTGGGGACTGCTGCAACTGTTAAAAAAAAAACACTTGAAAATCTTTTGAAACATGGTTCTAACTTTTGTACAACTTAACCAAACCTTGCACATGAACTCTAAAACTAGTTTAGGCCAATGAACTTGGGTGAAACTGAGATATAACCACATTCAAAGGCTAATCCAAACACCCCTTAAAGGGCAGAAAAAGGAAGTTGAAAACTGATTTGAGGTGAAGACATTTTAAAAACTATTTTGTGAACATTAGCAAAAGCTCATGTGAGCTTAAAACAACTTGCAACAAACATTTTAACTAAACTTCAAGCAAAACAGATTTTCAGAACATAAACCAATTAAAAACTGCATTAACTAAAGAAAATGGAATTAACAAGTAAAATAAAATTGCATTTGAAAATTAAAATTACAAGAAATTTAAATGACAATAAAAGTAAAATTGGTACTAGAATGGGAATTTCTAGACAAGTGTTATACAAATTCTTCAATCCTATTTATACTAAGATATGAAAGAGTCACATGTTCTTGTCTTCTTTCTTGCTGTGTTACTTGTGTAAGAGAGACTTGAGCTTGTGAACATTTGTGCTTGTTTCCTTTAATCTCACCCATTGGATTTCTCCTTGGTGCCCAAGGTGAGCATCACAACCATCCATTCAATTGTGTGTTGTGGATTGCCACGCTGGCAATGAAGAGCATGTGACATTTGCTTGGACTCTTCTGGGTCTGAGAATGACAGGAGTGAGAGAGGGAATTTTGGCGCCAAAGGGTTCCATTAGGTTTCTGGGTTTATCAGGTTTTCAGGGTAAGAGGGATGGGTAAAAATGTTTTAGGTTGGGTGGTTCAAGGGTTTAGGTTAGGAAAGGGTGGTTTTAAAATGTTTTAGGATTTGTATTTTTTTTATTTTTTAGTTAAAGGTTTTTAGTGTAAAAATGTTTAAGTAAAATGTATTTTTCTGTTTTTTTTTTGTTTTAATTTTTTATTTATTTATTTACTTTTTTTTAGAGAGAAAAATATTTTTAATAAAAATAAAAATAATTGTTGTAAAATAAAAATAGTTAAAAATAAAAATAATTGTTTTTAGTGAAAAATGTTTTATGGGTAAAATGGTAAATTGGGTTCGGGTAAATGGTAGAAAGGTAATTATGGGTTTAGGGTTCGGTTTTGATTTTGTTTTCCCAATCTCACTCCAAAAACACGTCCCGGGCTCCAAAAATGTAGAATATCCACTTCCGGCTCCGTCCGCAAAGCACGTTTGTCATTCCAAGCTCATTTCTGTCCGTTTTTGCCCTGTTTTCGATCCTTTGTACCTGAAACACATAAAAACACATTCCAAGGATATCTGCAGTATAATTAGGTATATTTCAGTGTTTTTAGACCTTTTTGTGGGTTTTTCGGGCTTATAATGATGAGTAAAAGGCCACTCATCAATACTCCTTGAAGTTTTTTAGAAATTATTTTTCTAGATATTCTTATATAAATAAATAAGAATTGCATGAGTCATATTTTTATTTGTTAATATAAAAATAAGAATTACACGAGTTTACATTTTTAATATAAAAATAAAAAATGACTCATGTAATTCTTATTTATTTATATCAAGATATCTAAAAAAAAAAATTTTAAAAACTTTAAGGAGTATACTTTAACTTTATCAACGCTCATTATGTGCTATTAAACTTAGATCATACGTACAACATAATATCAGCAGTAAAATTTAAATAACAACATCAACAACTTTGTCAGCTAAATAAAATTAAATCTTGACTTATCTAACAGAAATTTTTACAAATATTTTACCAAATTCTAATGGATATAAATGCATAATGAAAAACTCGTGCATAAGTATTAGTCGTACTTATAGAGTTATATCACAGTTTTCATGGGCAAATTCTTGTATGTGTATATACTGAACTAAAATGTTAAAATAAATTTGATTTGTGTGTAAACTTCGTGCGTGCACGAAACTTATAACTATATAATTATATGCAATTACGTTTAAAGACACAATATTCAGTATTAATACAGGATAATTTTTTTATCAAAACCTCATGCGTGCACAGATATCATAACTAGTTTAGCCTTTAAAAGAACATTTGTGAATAATATTAACAGATCAAGGTATCCTTTGGTTCATTAGTTTGGTTTAGCCGTTTAAGTGAACCAAACTCTATGGCGTTTGATGGGTATTTTGGTAGGACTGGGAGCATTTACATTAGTAACGCCCTCACCGGCGTTAACATTCAAATTTTCGGCGTTATATGGCGTTAGCCAATGGAGACCCGACGTGATAACGACGTTATTGGGGCAATGTTAAGCCCCTAACGGGCGTTATTTGCTTTTTTTTTTTTTTTTTTTTTTTTTTTTTTTGGTTTCTTTTCTTTTTTCGTTTATGCCCCTAAATGAGGGGTTGTTTTTGTAAATTATTGGAGGGTTAAAGTTTAACTTGGAATGTTATTGTTGTGGGTGTTTTTTTGGAGTTGTTAAGGTGAAATGTTAAAGCTGATGTGGCGCTGACGTGACACGGTGTTAAACTTTAACTTGTGTTATTGATGTACATGCACTGACCCCATATCTATTCATTTTGGATAGCTATGGTGACACGTGGTCGTTGGTACCTTGTGATCGATTGAGTAGTACATTGGTATGATGAAGTCGTCTGTCTCTTGATGCTTTTGCTAGAAATGTAGGCAACAATTGATAATTATATTACCGTTTTCAGTAATTTAGTCGTATTTAAAATTTAAACTCGTGTTCACATAGGTTAAACTTTTAAAAATGAAATAAATGAGTCCTTATTGAACGTATATAGTAAAAAAAAATTGATACTTATAATCTTATGCAAATTTATATGTTGTTATTTTAAAACATATATATTGTATTATTTAAGATATAAAGTATAAAGGGTATAAAGTATAAGGGGGTATTTGTTTATAATCCAAAGTTATTAAAAAACATGGAGGTTTTATAATATTACACTTAACTCTATATAATTTTTAAAACTTCAACCACTAAAGTTTTATTAATTACCTCCACTTTTGTTAAGTTTTTGTTTTCACAAATTTGACACCTATATTTTTATGTGTTTTTTTTATCAACCAAATTTATTAATGTTTGACCAAACTCAATTTCACTTTTGACTTTTATCAACCAATCACATCACACGATTTTGCTTACGTGGCGAAATCGAGCTCTCCTATTGGCCCAATTGTTTTTTCAACAAGAATGAATTGACAAAATCACTCCAAAATAATGTAATTTCTTTATTATATAAAAGATATCCCTTGATTAAAAAGTACTTCTTTGAGATCTTTACCTCTATTTGTAAACATCGAGCTAGGTGTTTTTAACGGCAGTTGCATAACTGGAAAACCAGACGCCTTATTACTCATAAAAATGAAAGTAAATGAAATCCTTATACCAATTTCTATGACAGTAAATGTGGTTCACAAGGTTTACTTGAGTTTGAAACTTAAAAAATATATTATACAATCACTTTAGTTTGTCATAAGTTTTATCAGCAATTAAACACTTTTTGCAGTGTTCAACATTCAATATTTGCAATTTTATGGGAAGGAGGAATTTTGAGATGGCGATTTATTTTTTTAAATGCATCCTTCAGTGTTCTAAGATTTTCATGTATATTTTAGATGGAATACGAAACTACGCCGGAGTAGAAGATTGATATCTCATCTGTTAGGAACTACTCTGATCACCTGAAGGCTGCATGTCAGTAGATATGACAAATTTTATGATTAAATTAGGTATATATGGCATTATGAGTTTTTCTTAGAAAATTTGACATTAAAGAGTTCTAATTGGGGTTATATGGAATTAACCCTTGATTAGGGGCCGAGTGTTTGGCTAAGCTTATTAGTTGGGGTTATACTTATGTTATATAAATAGTTTATGGCTTGTATATTGTAAGCTCATAAGCACATATTGAGTGTTTAGATTAGCTTATGTTTAATAATTTAATAACCTCAAATGCTTGGTTTAGTTTAAATTGGTAAATGACTATAAAGGGCATAGGTTGAAAACTCTGAATGTTAGATTAGGTATAATTAAGTTATAATGCAACATGTTATACATGCTCAACCCCATTAAAAAAAAGGGAAAATAAGCCACACTTCTTGATCTTATCAAAAACCCTTTATATAATCTCATAAGCCCATTCATATAAGTTTAACCAAACAATTAGTTTAGGCTTATTTGACAGATATAAGCTAATAAGCTTATTAGCTCATCATATAAGCTTAGACGAACACCGCGTAATTTTTATCTAAACATGCAATCGTAATGGTTAAGAACTTAAGATAAATTCAATTACACAAAATGCTTAAGATCAATTGGGTTTTGACTTTTCGGTATCCCACATCACATGGTGAGGGAATGTAGCTTTGTGGAAGGTGGTTATAAATAAAAAGGGAAGGATACACTTTGAACTAAGGCTGAGCGTCGGTCCAAAACCGAACCGAACCGACAAAACCGAAAATCGAAAACCATAAAAAACCTAAACCGAAACCGAACCGAATATGTTCGGGTCGGTTCGGTTTAGTGTCGGGTCCGTCGGTTCGGTTCGGTTTACTTGTGTTTGTGCATGTTTTTGTCGGTTTTGGGTCGGACCGAACCGAACCGAAACCGAAAATCGTAAAAAACCAAAACCGAAACCGAACCGAAGGGTTGTCGGTTCGGTTCGGTCGGTTTTTTCGGTCCGGTTCGATTTTAAACCTTCCATGCTCAGCTCTACTTTGAACTAGGCATGTTGAATTCTTTAAAAGCCTATGATGCACTAGTAACCAAGCTTATAAAATAAGCTTGCCAAGTTGGTGTTCGTAGCTTTTATAATATTTGACAAGCTCATAATTATATGTATAAGTTTTTTTAAATTAAATATTTATATTTTGACAGTTGCTTATTATATTTGACAAGCTTACAAATATTAAATGCAGCTTGTAAGAGGAGATTGGATTTGAGATCAAACGGAACCTTAGAGGACAAAAATGTTTACTTCTATTATAAATTCAAATCCAAGAGTGAGATTGGATTATGTTTAGTCATTTAGCGCGTATCTGTTTGGTAGGCCATTCAAGTTTTTTTAAGGCAACTAAAGTAGGCCATTCAAAGTTTTTTGGGTTAGTTGGTTGTTAAGTTTAAGTTTATTATCAAAGTAATTCATTTTGTGTTATTTACATCGACTTAAGCTGTGATAGTATTTTTCCAGACGACTTACATGTACTCTATGAGTGCAATCCAAACTATGAGATCTGATTGTACATGGTTGACTTCAAATACACTAGTGTACTATGTACAAATTTGCTTAGAGCACTAGGTATAGTCTCGTGCCAAGGATGGTGCCATGGGAAAAAGTGATGCCACCTCAGCACTTTTTCTGTATAACACCAGTTTTGTCTATGACACCAAAACCCTCCTCCCTAACATAACACCAATTTTTTGGTGCCATGGTGCATATTATTATTATTTTTTTCATTTTTTAAATAAAACAATGCATACTTTTAGACCATTTTTTTTTCAATTTCTTTAAAACTTCAAAAATTCACCCTATGTAACTTCAAAAGATTCAAATTTACGAATATCAACTTGTACATTGTCAAATTTCGCAACCCAAGAAAAATATGGTAGCCTAACACCAAATTCGGATAGAAAGCCCAATGCAAAACTTCATACCCACTATAAAGTTTTTTTAACCCTTCGCCTCCCATCTTCTCTTCTCTGTTAATACATCTTGCAGTCAACCACACCCTTCAAACCATGGACTGAAAAAAAAAACACAGACAAACCATAAACACAAACCACAAACAAAAAAGAAAAGAAAAAAAAAAGAAATTACCTTCCGCGTGAGCTGGTGGCTATGGCGCCACAGCCCACCAGCCGAGCTCCAGTGTGGTTCCTCGCGTCATCGACTCGTGCCATCGTTGATGGCTTGAGCCATCAGCCACCGTACCCTGCTCTCTTAGAGTCGATTGGGTGTTGACTTTTGAGCATCCCACATCGCTTCGGGAAGGCAAACAAGGAATTTATAATTTCGTATATAGGGAATTTATAATTTCGTATACTAGGAATTTTCCTAGCTCGACGTCTTGCACTTGCTTGTAAACCACTTGCGAAAAGGATTGTGGGTGCAAGAGACCAACCCGACTTCCCATTCCGTCCCAACGTGCCAATCTTTACTCAACACTTATGACACCTACACGAAACCAGGATTAGTAGCTATGAAGCAACAAATAATAGTCATATATGCTCATTTATCATCATGTATTAGCATCAATCTCATCGTTGGTCTTAAACATATACAAATCACTAACTTGAACATCATAAATAAACACACATACATGTAAAAATAAAACTTTTATTAATCAATTCTCACCGACACCTGCAAAATTAAACACACCTTAAAAAGAAAACCCATGTTGCTACCGCGACCACCCAATGCCACATGAACCTTGAAAAGAAAACCCACGAAAGAGCGCCTTCAACACCTCTTCACGACCAATGTAACTTATAGCTCCAAGTCTTCAACCATTCGATAATCAGCTCGTGAATTCACTTTTGGAAAAAAGAGTTTCGAGTAACTCTATCAGCCAGTAAACCCACAACCAATGCGGCCTTCATAACATCATGGGGTGCGGATTAAGCACCTTTCGTCCATAGCAACCAATATAACATCATTAAACTATGGGAAATAAAACTAGAGAAAGTATAACATCATAACATACATTAATTATACTTGTAATAGTTAAGATAAACTAAAATATACCAAATGCTTAAAAATCAATTGGGTTTTGAGTTTTGGCTTCCCACATCGCAAATAGATGGAAAATAGCTTTGTGGGAGGTGGTTATAAACAAGGAGGAAAGGACCCGATAAGTCTTAGGCATGTTGAATTCCTTTAAAAGCCTGGTCAACATTTGCGGCTTGCAACCTTACTAGTATTATTTAAGTTATAAGCTTGTAAGCTGAAGATGTTATCTTTGTTTTATATGATACTAGTTTAAGACCCGTGTAACACACGGACATTTTCATGTATTTTAATTATAAAAGCAAGTAAAAAGTAATAAAGTATTCATTTGAAGGATCACGGCATTTGTAGTTGGTTGTGTTGTAAAATACTACATTGTTAGTGGATATTTACAGTTTAGGTAACCCAAATAACACCTGAGCAAAGATATAGATATAAGGCTAGACGTAATGGTGATCATTCCCCTCAGTTTTACATTAGCGTTACATCATCACTTTGTATCACTTTTTCATCACTATTAAAGATACTCACTTAAAAAAGTGAATGGTAAGGGTGGTCACCACTTTATCTTTTTTTCCTTATCTCATGCGTGAAAGATACCCACTTTAGCCATGGTGGCTCGTGAGGTGTGAGGGTGATGGCTCGCCCTCCATTGCACATAGTCTAAGACTTAACATTGAAATAAATAAGGAGACAAAATAATTATATCAAGCCAAACAATCCATACAAAATTACAACCATAATCCACAATTAAACATTCACCAACCAATATATCTGAAGAAAAAGTGAAGAAGTAACTATCTAACATATGTATCCTTTAATAAACCTAAGCTTGAAAGATTGAAGTATACTTTTTTCTCACTTTTTGTACCACTAATTTCTTCACTTCATTTGCATAATTGCCCGCAACAAAACAGTAAAACCTTATATAAAGAAATAAGTTGATAGCTTTGGACCCATTTTCCTTGAGCTTAACAAAGAATTCATAGCTTTGGAGCCATTTTATTGAGCTTGTTCATGGCTTGAATTCAAAACATTGTTTTGAAATCAACATTTTAGCCAAATGTACAATTTCACCACTATTGAAATCAACATTTTGTAATACTTTTGTTTGGCTAAACATATTATACAATAGCCGCATCAAAGAAACCAGAATGCTAATCCGACTCATGCTTTTCAAAAAGCATGTTTTAATTTCTAAACCTTCAAAACAAAATTATGTCTTGACCTTAATACAGAGGTGGATAGAAAAGCATCTGGTCAATGTTCTTTTGTCAAACTGTGTGAGGACAGATAGCGTATACTTGAACCAAACACATGCTGTGTATATTCTTTTCAAACAAAAGGTTGCGTATATTCTTTTCAAACAACAGGTTGCGTATAGTCGTAACTTGTTTGCTCGAAGACATAGCAGAATGCCAATACTTACAATGCAACTTTTTCACATGGTGACAAAATTTAAAAGGGTAAGATGAACACCAATCTGGTTTTTTCATTACTTCTTTTACATGACTAAAGGTGTACATGACTAAAGGCTCCATATGTTTGGATTATGCCCACTATCTTCATGCTCAATGTCCAACGTCAAGATCTCACGCGACATATTATTTCTAATTTTTTCAATGCTAACATTTCAGTTTTCATACCAAAAGGGCACATTGCAAAATTAAGTAACATGGTTTAGTTGAATTGATAAAAAGGAAGCACCGTCTCTACAAAAGCAAACCATAATCTCGCCTTTTTCCGTAACTTCAAGGAGCAGGTGCATGTCCTTCTGAAAATTATAAGTCAAATATATTTCTTCGCATACAAAATGATATGAATACTGTACCATATTCTTCTTCGCATGACTGAACCATGCCAGAAAATAGATTTCGAAAGACATGCTTAGGATAGGCGTCCTTGATCACACTCCTCAAGTTCTTGCAGTGGGTGGACGTGCATGGATTGCACTACTAAATGAGTCAAAATTTTCACCTTAATTATAAGATAAAAAATGAAAAGAAGACAGGTGACCTGGTCTAATTTCCCAGGTCATGCTCCAATAAAATGAATAGGTACCTGCAATGAAAATAACATATTAAGGTTGTGTAAAGAAGTGAAAACATAACTACTGTTCCTACTACATATAAGCAATGAAAATGTAACACTGAGAGAGAGTACAAATAAGAAGTGTCAAAGCTTTACTGATAGAAGTTGAAAAATAAAAACTTTATATGGACAACTAAGTAGCAATATTTAGAAGATTGTCATGTCAAGGTATAAGTGAAATCAAACCCTTGCAAATATTAGTAGAAGATTGTCATGTTTAATGGCCCGAGAGAGTTATTAGGCTGAGAGTTTATATGAAAAAAACATATTTGTGATGTCGTTTTGAAAAGGGACAACTTTTTAAAACATATTTATGATGTAAACAAAAAAAAAATAGAAATAAAAATTAATACCTCGTTTACATTTATCGTAGGGCAAATGTTTTTTAAAATATATCATACTTAACACCATTTGCTTTTATGGGTAGCGAACAATTTTTTTTGCTTTTGTAGGTACTTTTCTTTCAAATTCATCCTTTTTAGGGTACTATGTGACATTTTTGCCTTTCGGGGAAAAAAATTTTCTATTAGCTAAGAGGGGAAAAATGTCCAAATTTTTTATAAAATACCCAAAAATGATGCATTTAAATGAAAAGTACCTACAAAAGCAAAAAAATTTGTTCGCTACCCACAAAAGCAAATGATGGCAAGTATGATACATTTTAAAAAAACATTTGCCATTTATCATATTATAATCTTTTCATTAGGCTGGAAATTTGAATTAAAAACCTAAGTTGCTTATTAAATTACTTATCTTAAACCTTATAACATAAATATTTGGGCAGTTTAGTACAACTTTCTATCTCAAAGATATGGTGCAAGTCTACTTATTTGTGTGTACAAAAACCTATATAACTAAAACTATACTAAAAACCATGTACCTTTATGATCATATGCTTTACTTGCCACACTTAGATGATGATAAACTTTATTAAGTACAAAAGCTTTAGTATTTAATAAGACAAAACATAGTGATAAAGATGGAAATAAAAGAATGTAACTCAAGAAAGTTTAACATTATAAGGCACCACAATAGTTGCATACTTCAGTTAATAGATGACATAGTAGACCAATGCTCAAGCAATAATTAACGTAGTTGACTATTAATCCTACACTAATAACAAACATATTAGTGGTAAAAATTTCTTTAAAAGTACCTCTTCCTTAATGGAGCTCTTTCTCATTTTTATTAAAACCCTATCAAAAACATCAACATAAAAGCAAGTGAAAGAAATTTGATTTTTCATGCAGAACTACAATATAAACAACAAAGAAATTCAAAATGATAAAGTAAGAAGCAATAAGCTGGAAAAATCAAAAAAGAAACCATGAACTTGCCATCGTAGATTGGAAGAAATCAAAGAAGAAGATTATGATGAAGAAATCACAAAAGATAATAACTCAAGTTTAATGCATGATAGATGATGATAGGCGATCGATATGTTATTTGAACAATTTCCATGCTGCATAAAGAAGATCAGATTAGAATATGAAACATTACATAAGAAGGATACCTCATGAAGAAGAGATTCATGGAAATACACAACTTGAAAGAGAAAGAGCTATAAAATCTAAAAGAAAAAAAAAGCCACTCGCTTCTTCCGATGCACCTCACAAGATAACCAATAGTAGATGAGCATGCTTGATATTACTCTCGGGAGCTGAAAATAAAAAGGCACACTCTGTTTTGTTATATTTTCTTCAAGAAGCTTTTTGAGTTTTCAAAAGTAGACTATTTTCACAATTAAAGAGAATTTGTTTAATATTTTATGACATCATCATTTTATTATTTTTAATTGATTGACCTATAGAAGATGTCCATCTAGTAGAAGATGACAATAGCAAAAACCTTGTTTTAATAGTATTAATAGAAGATTTAACAAGCTCACAGCTATGTATATGTAAATTTATTTTATTTAACTAAGAATATAAAGTTATCCAAACATTAACACGCCATAAATTTTGACCATTGCTTTTACAGGATAAGAATGTTTACTAAGAGTGAGACAGATTTTATCTAGCTCTCTAGAGTGTCAAATTCCCTTTCTTGTATCTATATCAGCATATAACTTTCTCAGTTCGAGCTTTTCTTTAAAAAGTACTCATAAGCTCGTACTGGTTGAAGTCATTATTGTTACAATGGGACATTTCATCGGAGGGTTGAATTCCATCAATGAAAATCTTGTGGCTAGTACTGTGGTACAATCATTGTGCAAACTAGGGATCTAGATAAGCTAAGTGAGGAATTACAAAATGCGCTTAATGAACACATGCTTAACGATGCTTGGAACTATACATGAACAACACATGAACATGGAAGGGTTTTCGGTGAAATCCATTGCCAGCAATTTTCTAGCAACTTTTGCACAAAATCTAGAGCTTAAGTTGCTTAATAGAGCTTATGATAAAGTACAAAAGGTTCTTAATGAACACAAACACAACTCTTTAAAAAGAGACACTCTTATATACTCATCACTATGTATTGCAAAATACATTTAACACGTGAATGCATATTTCGTATAAATAAACTAGTTGAACCGAACCGTTTCCTCCAGTTACAAGATTTTTATGGTTTTCTTGGACGTAATACTAATTTTTAGTCTTTTTGGCAGAATCAAAGGTGTTTCGAATTTTGTCTATGTTGATCTTTACAAACTGTACAACTTTAGCATTGGTTACAAAGAGTTATCGTCTTATATCAGTAACGTATGTTTTAGAATGTCAAAATTACTTAAAGACAATTCTAAAACTATGAGAAATAAAACTAGTGCAAGTATATCATCGAAACATACATTAATTATTGTTTATCTAAACATGTACTCGTAATGGGTAAGATAAATTCAAATACACCAGTGAACTACAAAGTGCTTAAATTAAGTTGGGTTTTTACTTTTGAGCATCCCAAATCGCCTTGTGATTGAAAGTAGCTTTGTGGGTGGTGGTTACAAATAAGAAGGGAATGATACAATAGTATGCAGGCGTGTTGAATTCTTTCAAAACCCCATCGCCAACAATTGCTTGCAAGTTTATGAGTTGAGTTTTATAAGCCTGCAGGCACAAATGTTGTCCATGGCTATTATTAAATTTGACAAGCTCATAATAATATACATAATTTATTTTTGAACTAATTATATAAAGTTATCTAAACGTTAAAACGCCATAAAATTTGACCATCGGTTTTATGATATCTGAAAACTCACATTATTAGAATTGGGTTGTAAGAAGAGATTGGATGTGAGATTTACTGTGGAAGAGAATTGCTTACTTATATTATAAATCCATAAGTGAGACAGATTTTATCTAGCCATCTAGTGTGTCTCTCCTTGGTGGTTGTAGGTCGAACCAAACTTCATGTCTATAATTCCAAGTGCCCGAAAAGGTGGTTTGAGTTGTATATTGATTTGCACACATATACTTTTTATCAGGACAATGCACATCATGTTTTAAGTTGTTGTATCAAGCTCATTCTTTGCTAGAACTGATTGTATCGTAAAGTGTGTAAATCAATAAGAAAAAAAAAAGAATGATAATCAGGTGGAAGAGTGATGTTCTAAGACAAAGATTTTATCTAGCCATCTAGAGTCTCTCCTTGGTGGTTGTAAGTCTAAACAAACTCCATGTCTATAATTCGACATGCCCAGAAACGTGGTTTGAGTTACCTCATTAGTGTATGTATATAGCTTATACTTTGCTAAAACTGATTGTACACCGCAGTTTTCAAATCAATACAAAAAAGTATGCAAATTATCTCCTTTTGGATATTAGGTGGAAGATTGATGTTTTATGACAACTAAATGAGGCCATCCAAGTTTTTTTTAGTAGCCGGTTGTTAAGTTTAAGTTGTATTGTCAAAGTAATTCATTAATCTTTTTTGTCATTTACATCAACTTTAAGTTACAAAAGTACTTTTCAACGCGATTTACATGTGCTCTTTAAGTTCAATCCAAATTATGAAAAGGTTGAATTTTATGGGGAATAAATAATAGCTGGGGCCTTTTTTTTTTCTTTTTTTTTCCTTTTTTTTTATCGGTAATTTTTGGGTTATTTTTAACGTATAACTTACAACACTCTATAATGGTTAGTTAGGATAAGAACACGACGAAGTATTTTTTCCTTTAAGTTAAATCCAAGATATTCTATGGTTGTGTTCTCTTGTTTAATACATTAAATAAAGTTTTTAAAGGGGTTTTTTCTAGTCATTTCATGAAGATCTAAAATATGAACTTTCAAATGTCATTTTTTAAAAACTTTGGATAGACGGAACATATGCAATTTTGCATAAGAGACAATTTATGTAATTTACTCAGTATAATTTATATGTTTACTTTAAATGTTTTTAATTTATAAATTTGAGGATGTTCAAGTCTTTTATGACGCCATGTCTCTCCACTTAGCCAGTGTACTTAATTTTCCCAGATCGATGTCTTGTTCTTGCTCGTAAACCACTTGCAAAAAGGATTGTGGGTGTACGAGACCAACCCGGATTCCCATTCCGTCCCAACCAGCCAATCTCCTCTCAACACTTATGACACCTAAGATTAATCAGTAGCTATGAAGCAACAAAAAATAGTCATGTATGCTCATTTATCATCATGTATTAGCGTCAATCTCATCGTTGGCCTAAAACATAAACAAATGAATAACTTGAACATCATAATTGAACACACATACATGTAAAAATAAAGCTTCATATTAATCAATTCTCACCAACACCAACAAAATTAACATACACACCTTAGCTACCAAGACCACATTCACATGTTGCCACACAAACCTTGAAAAGAAAACAAATGAAGTCACGCTTTCAACACATCTCCACAACGAACGTAACTCATAACTCCGAGTAGTCTTCAACAATTCCATAATCAACATCCATTCCTTATACATGATCACTCACTTTTGGAAAGAAGAGCTTCGCGTAGCTATATCAACTGGTAAAACCACAACCAATGCGGCCTTCGATGATATGCGTTAGACACGCATAATATGTCTAACTTAAACCTCATGAGGGTATTCAAATACACTAGTGTACTAGAAATTGCTTAAAATCAATTGGGTTTTGAGTTTTAGTATCCCACATCGCATTATGAAAGAAAGTAACTTGTGGGAGGTGGTTATATATATGGAGAGATGGATTCCGTCAAACGCAGGCATGTTGAATTTTTAAAAAAAAACCAATTGACAACATTTCAGCTTGCAAGCTTATGATTTGAGTTTTATAAGTTTTCAATCATGAGATTTTGTCATTGGTTTTTATATTATTTGACACGCTTACTATTTTATATATAAATTATCTAAACCATTACCTGCAATTTTGACCATTGCTTATTATATTTGAGTAGCTCACAATATTAAACGCTGATTGGATTTGAGATCCAATTGATCCATTGAGGACGAGAAGGTTTACTTCTATTATCAATCCAAATGACACAAAGATTTTATTTTAAGGTACTGGCCTTTTTTATTATCAATCCAAATCGCATAAAAAGGTACCAAACTTATGTCCAATTTCAATTTAAGGTACTGGCCTTTTTTATTTTCAATTTAGTGTATCAGACTTTTTT
This sequence comes from Chrysanthemum seticuspe, assembly GCA_019973895.1. Taxonomy (NCBI): domain Eukaryota; kingdom Viridiplantae; phylum Streptophyta; class Magnoliopsida; order Asterales; family Asteraceae; genus Chrysanthemum; species Chrysanthemum seticuspe. Next base: position 298,400,368 of record BPTQ01000001.1, read on the forward strand.
TTTGTTGCAATGTTGGGAGACTTTTACCCACACAATCGGTAGCAGGTAACCACCACCTCTCTTCATCTTCTCCGACTAGTTTCCGGTCAACTTTCCGACCAGAACAAACAATTTAGATTTTTACTCAATAATTCTGATTGCTTGAAATACGGATATCTTTGGCCCATTATACAATTTCACCATAAAATGTTATTTTCAAAGCTCATAAAAAAATGTTTCGTTTTTTTTGCTTAACCCCACACAGAAACAAATTTCACAAACCTTTAACATATTTCATCAATTGATAATGTTCAAAAGGGCTCGGGAGTACGAACAATATAAAAGTGGGTAAATTATTCAAAAAAATCTAGTTTAATCCATATAAAAAATATATTGTTGTTGATTGTTCTATTTTAACCATATGATGATGTCCGTTGTTACTGGCATTAACTGATTTCAGCAATAAATAGAGGAACAAACCATCTCGATATCATTTTTGTTAAGCAGTCTTTAAAAAAACAGAGTATTGGAAAATAGAGTGGATAAGTGGGTGACCTGCTAACTTTGTGTTTTAACCTGATAACCTGTAAACTGTCCAACATTGCAGCAAAAAAAAAGTTCGATACCCTAAATTGAGAGAAAAAAAGATAAGTACCTTAAATTGAAATTGGACATAAGTTTGGTACCTTTTTATGCGATTTGCCCTTTTATCTATAGTGTCTCTCGTTGATGGTTGTAGTTCGAAACAAACTCGATGTCTAAAATTCCAAATGCCGGAAACATGGTTTTAGTTACCTCATCAAAGTATGTTATTAAGGTCAAGTTGTATTGTCAATGTTATTTCATTTTATTTGTCATTTACATTGATTTTAAGTCATGATAGTAGTATTTTTCAGCACAATTTATTTGTACACTATAAGTTCGGTTTAACTTATGAATTTGGCCGTAGATGATTGACGTTAAAGGGGGGATAAATTAGGACTTTAGTTTGGCTTTCTCTGAGTCTTTTTAAAAGTGTCATTTTAAACTTTGGATAGACGAAAAATATGCAATTTTGACCATGAGAGACAACTTATGTAATTTCTAGTCAAATTCATGCATAATGTTAGACATCAAGTTTTCTCAAAAACATTTATCATAAGAACATCAAGTTTTCATGTCTTTTATGACGGATCTTAACTTCACTCAATCAGTCGTCCACTAAGATTTCCCCCGCCTGATGTCTCGTTCCTGCTCGGAAGTCACATGGAAGAATATTTTGGGTGACACGCACTTGGCTTCCCACTCCGTCCCGATCGGCCAATTCCCCTCCCAACTTTTCTAATAGTCCCCAATGTTAATCCTCTTAAACAAACACTTATGACCCCAATGTCAAATCTCGTTGAAAATTACTTTTGCAAGTTAAAGTTGATGTAAATGATAAAAATAAAAAAATGAATTACTTTGACAATACTACTTAAACTTAACAACTGATTGGAAAGACACTCCGTTCCTTACTATGACGATGAGCCGTTACGGACTCTGAGAGGTGGCTCTGAAGGTATTGCTCCGATACTGGAGTCTTTTTTTTTTGGGTAAAAGGTCAATGACCCGGTAAATATATTACTCCAAAAAACGTTTAAGTACAAAGGATATGGGTATCCGATACTGGAGTCTCTAGAGGAATAGAATGTAAAAGAAGTTGATGAAGAGTTTTAAGGCTTTTTTTTCTGGGGTGTTTTTCTTGTTAATTTACCAATCTTATATAAAAAAGAATTAATGTGCCTTTTACTTTAAAATTTCGAGGATTTGAGGATGTTCACGTCTTTTATGATGGCATGCCACTCAGCTTGGCCAGTCCACCTAATCTTCCCAGCTGAACTATTGTTCTTGTTCGAAAACCACTTGCAAAAATGATTGTGGGTGTACGAGACCAACCTGTTTTCCCATTCCGTTCCAACCAGCCTATCTCCTCTATACACTTACGACACCTACACAAGACCAAGATTAGTAGCTATGAAGCAACCAAAAGAGTAACATCTGCTCATTTATCATCAGGTATCGGCATCAATCCCATCATTAGTCTAAAACATAAACAATCACTATCATGAACATCGTAAATAAAACACATACATGTAAACATAAAACTTCATATTAATCATCTCTCACCAACACCTGCAAAATTAAACACACCTTAGCTACCACGACCACACATTGCCACACGAACATGGAGAAAAACCCATGAAGCCGCGCCTTCAACAGCTCTCTCCACGACCAAAATAACTCATAACTCCAAGTTTTCAACCATTCGATAATCAACTCGTGAAGTACAAGATCCATTCATTCCTTATACGTGATCACTCACTTTGGAAAAATGAGCTTCGAGTAAAAGTATCAGCTTGTAATCCGCCACCAACACGGCTTTCGATAATTTGTGTCAGACACGAAAAATATGTCTAACTTAAACCTCATGGGTACGGATTGAGCACCTTTCATTGCATAGTAAAACCCATATTTATGAGAACTAAAACTAGTGCAAGTATAACATTCATAACATACATTAACTGGAGTTCATCCCACATCGCCTTCTGAAGGAAAGTAGTTTTTGGGAGTTGGTTATAAATAAGGAGGGAAGGATACTTGTAGAAGCAAGCATGTTTAATTATAAAAGCCTTGGGTCAACTTTTTATTTACTTGCAAGCTTATGATTTGATTTTTATAAGTTTGCTAGTTGATGAAGGTTGTACTTAATTTTTATATCGTTGGACAAGCTTACAATTTTAGTACAAAAAGTTATCTAAATTATAACGCATCATAAATTTTGATCATTTTGGATTAGATTTGAGATCCAATGGATCTACTGAAGACCAAAATATTTACTTCTATAATAAATCCAAGATTAAGAAAAATTTCAATCCTCACATTATCAAATTAGTAATATTTTGGGTTGCTTCTTGATCTAACATTTTCACCTTCATTATCCAATAAACTCCAAAACCATACTCCAGGTAATTGTAGCTATTATGTCTCCAAGCAATCTCAAAGCTCATCCATCTAACATTGTATCCGGTCATTTTCAATTCATCACGTGTCATCTATCAATCACGGTAAAAAAAAGGGATTCAACAGTTCCATGAGCATGGTATACCCACAAAAAACTGTCTACGGTAACATAGTTGAGTTACACGTACATTTCCTAACATGTTATGCATGCCAATGCTGGTTTTGTCCGAGTTTTAATGGCATGGCAACACGTTGGGAAGTTGTTCTTATACGTAAGACATTGTTGAATACATGAGCGGTGGAAGTGGTGGTGAGTACTGGTGACATGGTAGTCGTGTGATCTTGTTACGGTCGTAAAGATCGTCAATGCAGACTACACTCATAGTGGTTGGTGATGGTGGTAGAGGGTATAAACACTCGTTTGTCTATTTAGTTGACTTAATATAAGTGGTTGTATGTCTATTATTTATATGTGTATGTTTCAGTGTGTGTTCGTAATGTGTGTATTACGTGTGTATAACTTGCTGTACGTCTTGCTTCATCATCAAGGATTTAGAACTTTTTTGATGTTTCAATTCATCGTCAAACTATTATTTAGTAAAAGTAAATAGTGTTCAAATTCAATACTCGAGCATTGCTAATTCGGTAGTATTATTTAGTAAAAGTACGTTGCTATTGTACGACTAAAACCTAATATAAAACTTGTGCAAGTATAACATCATAACATACATTAATTTGTGTTTATGGAAACATGAACTCGTATCGGTTAAGATAAACTCATATGGGGTTTTGAATTTTGGCATCCCACATCGCCTTGTGAGAGAAAGTAGCTTTGTGAGACGTGGTTATAAATAAGAAGTGAAGGATACCATTAAAAGTAGGCATGTTGAATTTCTATAAAAGCCTATGGTAATGGCTTTTCCATGCAAGCTTATGATTTGAAATTCATAAATTTGCATAGATGAAATGTCACCGTAGTTTTTTAATTTTTTTGACAATCTTACAATTTTACACATTAAGATAAAAAAACCTTGACATGTCACGAATATGAATGGTTAATCATGTCTAACTTAATCATAACCTTCCAGAGCCACTTCTTTGAAATATAGATATTTTGTAGTTTGAATTCTCGTAGGGGTTATATCAAGGATTATTCTATAAAACGAGTTTGAGGTGTCCCAAGGTGTCACGGAACATGATGAAATTATGTTATGTAGTGTTAATTTTCGTAAAGAACTTTGGTAGTTTCTAATCGTCGTCCTTTAATAATATTTGACAAGCTCATAATTTTATATATAACCTTTTTGAATCAATTGTATAAGGTTATTTGAACTTTAACAAGATTGCTTCTTAATTATTGACAAACTCACAGTATTAGACATGGGTTGTAAGAAGAGATTGGATTTGAGCTCAAAGGATCTGTTAAGGACGACGAGAATGTTTACTTCTATTATAAATTCATAGGTGAGACAGAAAAATTATCTAGCCATTTAGAGTGTTTCTCCTTGGTGGTTGTAGGTCGAAACAAACTCGATGTGTATAATTCCAAATGCCCAGAAAAGTGGTTTGAGTTACCTCATCAGAGTATGTTGATTTGCACACATATACTTTTTATTGGGACACTCCACCTCATGTTTAAGTAGTTGTATGAAGCTTATACTTTGCTAAAACTGACTGTAAATAATCTTCTTTTGGATATATGTGGAAAAGAAGAGTTTTAAGACAGCTACTCTTTGAGTTCAATCCAAATTACGAAATTTGACTATACAGGGTTGACTTTTAATGGGGATAATATAAGGACAGGGCCTTAGTTTAGCTTTCTTTTGATCGTTCTACAATTGGACTTATGAGCCGATACGAGCCTAGTATGTGATATGTTCGTATCAACGGGTCTCAAATTACCGCCTCTAGGCTGTAGGAAGCAATGCTTTCTAATGATTTCAAAGTCACTTTTTTTTTGCTCTTATAATCACTATGCCATTTACATATACTAAAGTTGGGGGCAACGTCATTGCTTATAATAAGCAGGTTATATCACACATTAATTAGTTAGTGTTTACCTAAACTTATAATCTTAGAAGTGTAGCAAATTGCTTAAAATCAACTGGGTCTTGTCCATCCCACATCGCACTTGGAACAGAAGGAAAGATGTTTGTAAATACAGAGGAAATGATAGATGCAAAATGGACCTTTTAAAAGTTACAAAAATGCTACAAACTCAACAGGACTATAACTTTGGTGATGATCATTAGCAAGTCCTAATAATATTTTTAGAATGCATCTTTTGAAATGACGGAGATACAGTTGATTGATTCTTATGGTATTGTCAACTGTTTACAAGAAAATGGTATTTAAACCCAATATGGACCTCTAAATGTCATTTTAAAACTTTGGTTAGAAGATATTTAAATAAAAACTACTAATGCAAATTTTTTTCCAGTAACCCTTTTTTTTCTGAAGTATTTTCTTGTTAATTACCAATCTTATGTAAAAAACTAGCGTTTCTTTTACTTTAGAACTTTGAGGATGTTCAAGTCTTTTATGATGACATGCCACTCCGATCCGCATAGCCCATCCACCTAATCTTCCAAGTTCAAACTCTTCTTCTTGTTCAGAAACTACTTGCGAAAATGATTGTGGGTGTACAAGACCAACCCGACTTCCAAATTAAATCCGTCTCAATCGGCCAATTATCTTAACTAATTGGCGGCCAATCTCTAAGGTTAATCATATTTTAAACAACACTTATGACACAACAAAAAATAGTCACATATTCTCAATTATCATCATGTATCAGCATTAATCTCATCGATAGTCTAAAACATAAACAAATCGCTAAGTTGAACATCATAAATAAACACACATACATGTAAAAAATAAAACTTCATATTAAATCAATTCTCGTCGAGACATCAACACATGCAAACTTAACCCTTAGCTACCGCGGCCACCCGTTGCCACACAAGCCATGATAAGTAAACCCAGGAAGCCGAGCCTTCAACACCTCTCCACGACTAACATAACTCATAACTCCAAGTCTTTAACAATTCGTAATCAACTCGTGAATACAAGCACCATCCATTCCTTATACATGGTCACTCACTTTTGAAAAAAGAGCTTCGAGTAACTCTCTCAGCCGGTAAACCCACTACCAACGTGGCGTTCGATTATAAGCGTTACTGCGCTAGACACACATATATGTGTAACTTAAACCGGGCTGAGCACCTTTCATTGCGTAAGAGCTGGTATAACATCCTAAAACTTTAGGAAATAAATTTCTTAAACCGGATTGAGCACCTTTCATTGATTTTTGAGTATCCCACATCGCATTATGAAGAAAAGTAACTTGTGGGGAGTTGATTATAAACAAGGAGGGAAGGACCCAATCAGGCATTTTGAATTCCATAAGAGCTGATGTGAATTTTCTGTTTCTTGCAAGTTTATGATTTGTGTTTAATAAGTTTACAGAAAGGGAACATTTACTTCGGCTTTTATATTATTTGAAAGGCTTACAATTCCAAACATAAAGTTAGAAAACATTGACACGTAACAAATATAAATGGTTAATGTTATAAATTTAGTAGTTTCATTCTATGTTTTTGCTTGGGCGATTATACTTTTTAAATACTGTTAAATGTATTATAGTTAACCGGTTTTAATGCTTGTGCATTTCAAGGTTCAAACTCTGAGTACAACTAATACTTGTTAGATCGTATGAATTTAGAAGTTTCATTATTCATGAATTTGATTACTTCCAAAATCTTTTATATGTTCATTTATCATCATGTATCAACATCAATCCCATCGTTAGTCCAAAACATAAACAAAATCACTAACTTGAAAAATTATAAATAAACACACATACATGTAAACATAAAACTTCTTATTAATCAATTCTCACCAACACCTGCAAACTCAAACACACCTTAGCTTAGCTACGTACCGCGGCCACCCGTTGTCACACAAACCTTGAACGAAACATAACTCATAACTCCCAAGTCTTCAACCATTCAATAATCAACTCGTGAAGTACAAGCACCATCCCTTCATTATACATGATCACTCACTTTTGGAAAAAAGAGCTTCGAGTAACTATCAGCTAGTAAACCCACAATCAACACAGCTTTCGATAATATGCATTAGACACGTATATGTGTCTAACTTAAATCTCATGGGTGTTGATTGAGCACCTTTCATTGCATAACAACCATTATAACATCATAAAACTAGTGCAAGTATAACATCATAACATACATTAATTAGTGTTTATCTAACATCATAAATAACATACTTTTGGCATCCCACATCGCATTGTGAAGGAAAGTAGCTTGTGAGAGGTGGTTATAAATATGGAAGGAAGGATATAGTTAAAAGTAAGCATGTTTGATTCCTTAAAAGCCTTTGGCAACGTTGCTTGCAAGCTTATGACATAAGTTTATAAGCTTGCAAATCATGTTGTCGAGCTCTTTTTTAATATTTGACAAGCTTATTGTTATAAATTTAAATTTATTGTTGAACTTAAATATATATTAAGTTATATCTAAACCTGAACACACCATCCATTTTGACCATTTCTTTTATAATATTTGACAAACTCACAATATAAAACAAGGGCCGCAAGAAAAGATTGGATTTGAGATGCAGCGGATCATATTGAGGACAGGAATGTTTACTTAGATTAAAACATTTTATCTGGCCATATTGAGCGTCTCTCCTTAGTGGTTGCAAGTTGAAACAAACTCGATGTAACGTGGTTTGAGTTACCTCATCAGAGTATGTGTTGATTTGTACAAATATGCTTTTTATTCGGACACTTCACCGCATGTTTTAAGTAGTTGTTTTCAGCTCATACTTTGCTAAAACTGTTGTACTGTGTGCAAATCATCTCCTTTTCGATACATTGGAAGAGTGGAGTTTAAAGACAACTAAATAAAGTGCACAATGCATCTCAATTTCGATATAGGTAGAGAAGTAGAGTTTAAAGACAACTAAACCAGACCCTCCAAGTTTTTTTTGGGAGGTTTTTATGTTGCGATAGAATTTTTCAATGCGACTTACAAGTTACATATACTCGTTGGGTTCAATCTAAATTATGAAATCTGAAAAATATGGTTGACTTTAAAGGTGATAAATAAGGACGGGGTCGTCTTTTGGCTTTCTTTTTACTTTTTTATCGGTATATTCTTGGGTATGTTTGACATAACTTACACAACTTGATGTTGGTTAACCTACTTAGATTTCCCAGCTCGAATGTACTACACATTGCTTAACATCAATTGGGTTTTGACTTTTGGCATCCCACATCGCCTTTAGGAGGAAAGTAGCTTTGTGAGAGGAGGTTATATATAAGGAGGGAATGACTAGTTTTATGTTAGGCATGTTAAATTCCTTAAAAGCCTGCAGCCCACAGTTTGTCAAGCTTATCAAATTATTCTTTAAGCTTTTCAAGCTGTTGTCCGTAGCTTTTATAATATTTGACAAGCTCTTAATATATGTCCAAGTTTATTGAACTCAATGTTATAACGTAATTTAAACCTTAATAAGCCATAAATTTTGACCGTTGCTTTTCTAATATTTGATAAGCTTACAATATTAAATGCACAGCTTGTAAGAGGAGATATATTGGATTTGAGATCCAACGGTTCAGTCAAAGACGATAATGTTTATATACTTCTATTATATAATTCAAATCCAAGAGACAGATTTTATTTAGCCATTTAGAGCGTCTCTCTTTGGTGGTTGAAGGTCGAAACAAACTCGATCTTTATAATTTCAAATAATCGATCTTTATAATTTCAAATAATCAGAAACATGATTTGAGTTACCTCATCAAAGTATGTGTTGATTTGTAAAAATATACTTTATTGAGACACTCCTCCTCACGTTTTAAGTAGTTGTATTAAGCTCATACATTTTTTTAAGAACGACCATTTTAATCATCTCACAACATTTACATCACAAATTTGTCTCACATGTTCTAAGCATGAATTGAATACACAACTATTTGGTTAGGAGCTTCTCATACAACATGAGGTTTTATTGGGACACAAGTCCTTTTGTTATTAAGCTCATACTTTGCTAAAATTCTTGTAGAGTGAAGTGTGCCAATCTTTAAATAAAAAAGTGCAAAGCATCTCTTTTGATATAGGTGGAAGAGTGGAGTTTTAAGACATCTAAAGTATGCGATCCAATTTTTTTTGGTTATCAACTCATGAATTACAAACACTAACCATTCCTTATAAATGAGCACTCACTTTTGGAAAAAAGAGCTTTGAGTAATTCTATCGGCCGGTAAAGACACAACCAACGCGGCTTACGAAATATGCGTTAGACGTGCATATATGTCTAACTTAAACCCTGGGTGCGGATTGAGCATCTTTCATTGCATAACAACCAGTATAACATCATAAAACCATGGGAAATAAAACTAGTGCAAGTATAACATCATAACATACATCAATTAGTGTTTATCTAACATCATAAGTAACATACTTTTGGCATCCCACATCGCATTGTGAAGAAAAGTAGCTTGTGGGCGTTGTTTATAAATAAAGAGGGAAGGATACAATTCTAAGCAAGCATGTTGAATTCGTTAAAAGCCAACATTTACATTCTCTGCCTGCAAGCTTATGATTTGAATATAAGTTTGCATGCATGAAATGTAATTGTTGCTTTATATATTTTTTGACAAGCTTACAATTTTAAGCATAAACATAGAATAAACTTGACATGTCAAAAGCGTAAATGATTAATGTCCGATGTATATATTTAACTATTTATATTGGGGAAAATGATAAATTTAGGCATCAAAGTTGCCACGTTTTCCTTTTCTGAGCATCGAACTTTTTTTTTTCCTATTGTAGCACTGAACTTGCTTAATTTTCCTTTTGTGACACAAAATCAAACTTCGATGCCCAGAAAATGAAAAATAGGCAAGTTCAGTGCTACAATAGGAAAAAAAAAGTTCGATGCCCAGAAAAGGAAAAAAAGTTCGATGCCCAGAAAAGGAAAAAAAGTTCGATGCCTAGAAAAAAAAAGTTCGACCGTTTATTTTTTTATTGCACCGTTAGTCCTTTTCGTCCGTTTTTGCACATTTTCGTCCGCTTTTGCACGTTTTCGTCTGTTTTTGCACAGTTTCGTCCGTTTTTACACATTTTCTTCCGTTTTTACACGTTTTCGTCCGTTTTTGCACAGTTTCGTCCTTTTTTGCACGTTTTCGTCCCGTTTTTGCACGTTTTCGTCCGCTTTTGCACGTTTTCGTATGTTTTTACACAGTTTCGTCCATTTTTACACATTTCTTCCGTTATTGCACAGTTTTGTCCGTTTTTGCACGTTTTCGTCCGACGTAAACGTGCAAAAGCGGAAGAAAACGTGTAAAAACGGACGAAACTGTGCAAAAACATACGAAAACGTGCAAAAGCGGACGAAAACGTGCAAAAACGGGTAAAAACGGACGAAACTGTGCAAAAACAGACGAAAACGTGCAAAAGCGGACGAAAACGTGCAAAAACGGGACGCAACTGTGCAAAAGCGGACGAAAACGTGCAAAACCGGACGAAAACGTGCAGAAACAGACGAAAACATGAAAAAACGGGAAAAAACGGGATGAAAACGTGTAAAAACGGACGAAAACCGTGTAAGAACGGACGAAAACGTGTAAGAACGGGCGAAAAGGACTAACGGTGCAATAATATAATAACGATCGTTAAAAACAGACGAAAAGGACTAACGGTGCAATATAAAAATTAACGGTCGAACTTTTTTTTTTCTGGGCATCGAACTTTTTTTCCTTTTCTGGGCATCAAACTTTTTTTTTTTCCTATTGTAGCACTGAACTTGCCTAATTTTCCTTTTGTGACACAAAATCAAACTTCGATGCCCAGAAAAGGAAAATTAAGCAAGTTCAGTGCTACAATAGGAAAAAAAAAAAAGTTTGATGCCCAGAAAAGGAAAACGTAACAACTTTGATGCCTAAATTTATCATTTTCCCATTTATATTGCTTGTGCACTCACTTTTTTCAAACTATGAGTGCCATGGCCCCTATCGCCTTAGACAAGACTCGAACTTGAGACCTTACCTAGGAGGGTAAAACCTCCATACCGCTGAACTAGAGGCCCGTTGGTATTATCTAGCCATCTAGAGTGTCTCTCCTTGGTGGTTGTAGGTTGAAACAAACTCGATGTATAGAAACATGGTTTGAGTTTGAGTTACCTCATTAGAGTAAGTGTTGATTTGCACACATATACTTTTTATTAGGACACTCCACCTCATGTTATAAGTAATTGTATCAAGCTCATATTTTGCTAAACATGATCGTATAATAAAGTGTGCAAATAAATAAATAAAGTGTGCAAATCATCTCCTTTTGGATATATGTGGAAGAGTGGAGTTTTAAGAGAACTAAACCAAGCCATCCAAATTATTTTCTTGTCAATTACCAATCTTACGTATATTCAGGAATATGTTTGATGCGTAACTTACACGACTTTATGTTCGTTAGGATAAAGAACATGATGATTTTTTTTATAATCTTATTTTTATACGAGGAAGATACAGTTGATTGATGGATATGCTTTAAGGAGGTTATGTTCGGTTAGAGGAAATTTATAGAACACCACTAATGCAAAAAAGTTTATACTAACCCTTTTTATCCAAATTATTTTCTTGTCAATTACCAATCTTACGTAAATAAAAACTAATGTGTCTTTTACTTTATAATTTTGAGGATTTAAGGATGTTCAAGTCTTTTATGATGGCATACCGCATAGCCAATCCACCTAATCTTCCCAGCTCGACCTCTTGTTCTTGTTCGAAAACCACTTTCGAAAATGATTGTGGGTGAACGAGACCAAATCGGCTTCACATTCCGTCCCAACCAACCAATCTCCTTGATCTCAAAACTTATGAAACCTACACAATACCAAGATTAGTAGCTAAGAAATACTCATATATGGCTCATTTATCATCATGTATCCGCATCAATCTCATTGTTGGCCTAAAACATAAACAAATCACTAACTTGAACATCATAATTGAACACACATACATGTAAAAATAAAGCTTCATGTTAATCAATTCTCACCAACACCTACAAAATTTAACATACACACCTTAGCTACCAAGACCACATTCACCCGTTGCCACACAAACCTTGAAAAGAAAACAAATGAAGTCACGCTTTCAACACATCTCCACAACGAACGTAACTCATAACTCCGAGTAGTCTTCAACAATTCGATAATCAACATCCATTCCTTATACATGATCACTCACTTTTGGAAAGAAGAGCTTCGCGTAGCTATATCAACTGGTAAAACCACAACCAATGCGGCCTTCGATGATATGCGTTAGACACGCATAATATGTCTAACTTAAACCTCATGAGTGTATTCAAATACACTAGTGTACTAGAAATTGCTTAAAATCAATTGGGTTTTGAGTTTTAGTATCCCACGTCGCATTATGAAAGAAAGTAGCTTGTGGGGGGATTCAGTCAAACGCAGGCATGTTGATTTTTTTTTAAAAAGCCAATTGACATCATTTCAGCTTGCAAGCTTATGATTTGAGTTTTATAAGTTTGCAAGCATGAGATTTGGTCATTGGTTTTTATATTATTTGACAAGCTTGCAATTATATATATAAATTATCTAAACCTTTACATGCCATTTTGACCATTGCTTTTATAATATTTTATTTGAGAAGCTCACAAAATTAAACGCCCATTGGATTTGAGATCCAATCGATCCATTGAGGACGAGAACGTTTACTTCTATTATAAATCCAAACGACACAAAGATTTTATCTAGCCATCTATAGTGTCTCTCGTTGATGGTCGTAGGTCGAAACAAACTCAATGTCTAAATTTCCAAATACCGGAACATGGTTTTAGTTACCTCATCAAAGTATGTATTAATTTACCAAACTCATGCTTTGCTTTATTTATAATTACAGTAAAGTATGCAAATCAATAAATAGAGTGTGAAAATCACCTCACTGTGTATACATGTGAAAAAGTGAGTTTTAGGACAACTAAACCAAGCCATCCAAGTTTTTTGGGTAGTCTGTTATTAAGGTCAAGTTGTATTGTCAATGTTATTTCATTTTGTTTGTCATTTACATTGATTTTAAGTCATGATAGTACTACTAGTATTTTTCAACACAATTTATTTGTACACTATGAGTTCGGTTTAACTTATGAATTTGGACGTACATGATTGACTTTAAAGGGGATAAATTAGGAATTCAGTTTGGATTTCTCTCGAGTCTTTAAAAGTGTAATTTTAAACTTTGGATAGGCGAAACATATGCAATTTTGACCAAGAGAGACAACTTATGTGATTTCTCGTCAAATTCATGTATATTGTTAGACCTCGAGTTTCCTCAAAAACAATTATCATAAAAACATCCAGTTTTCATGTCTTTTATGAAGGATTTTAACTTCACTCAATCAGTCGTCCACTAAGATGTCCCCCGCCTGATGTCTCGTTCCTGCTCGAAAGCCACTTGTAAGAAGGATTTTGGGTGTAGACGAACTAGGCTTCCCACTCCGTCCGCACCGGCCAATTCCCCTACCAACTATTTTAGTAGTCCCCAATGTTAATCTTCTCTAAAAAAACACTTATGACACCTACACAAGACAAATATGGTTACATAAAACAAGTTAAGCAATCATTCAGTTCATTTCAGTACCTATCACGCAACACAAATAGTCATAATTTGGATTGGACTCAAAGTGTACATGTAAATCGCGTTGAAAAATACTCTCGCAACTTAAAGTCGATGTAAGTGATAAAAAAATGAACTACTTAGACAATACAACTTAAAATTAACAACCGATTGGAAAGACGCTTTGTTCCTTAATATCAACAATAACCAAAACAACCTCCAGCCTTACAAACTTTCCGAAGATTCAGATTCTGTTTCTACAACACCAAATCGAATCAAAAAGTTATAAAATTGAAAGCTTACGATGACGATGAGCCGTTACGGACTTTGAGAGGTGGCTCTGGAGGTATTGCTCCGATACTGGAGTCTCTAGAGGTATAGAATGTACTCCGTAAAAAAAGTTGATGAAGAGTTTTAAGGCTTTTTTTTTTTTTTTTTTTTTTTTTTTTTTTTTTTTTTTTTTTTTTTTTTCTGGGTTGTTTTTCTTGTTAATTTACTAATCTTAAGTAAAAAAGAATTAATGTATCTTTTACTCAGCTTGGCCAGTCTATCTAATCTTCCCAGCTCGAACTATTGTTCTTGTTCGAAAACCCACTTGCAAAAATGATTGTGGGTGTACGAGACCAACCCGTTTTCCCATTCCGTCCCAACCAGCCAGTCTCCTCTAAACACTTACGACACCTACACAAGACCAAGATTAGTAGCTATGAAGCAACAAAAATAGTCATATATGCTCATTTATCATCATGTATCAGCATCAATCCCATCGTTAGTCTAAAACATAAACAAAATCACAAATCTGAACATCATAAGTGAAACACGTAAGTGTAAAAATAAAACTTCATATTAATCAGTTCTCACCAACTGGGCAAAATTAGACACACCTTAGCTACTGCGAACACCTGTTGCCACACGAACCTTGAAAAGAAAACCACAAAGCCGCGCCATCAACACCTCTCCACGACCAACATAACTCATAACTCCAAGTCTTCAACCATTCAATAATCAACTCGTGAAGTACAAGCACCATCCATTCCTTATACATGATCACTCACTTTTGGAAAAAAGAGCTTCAAGTAACAGCTAGTAAACCCACAACCAACGCGGCCTTTAATAATATGTGTTAGACACGCATATACGTCAGGGTGCGGATTGAGCACCTTTCATTGCATAACAGCCCGTATATCATCAATAACATACATTAATTAGTGTTTATCTAAACATGTATGGTCAAGATAATTAGCATCCCACATCGTCTTGTGAGGGAAAGTAGCTTGTGGGAGGTAGTTGAATTCTTTAAAAGCCATTGGTAACTTTTCATGGTTGCAAAATCCGCCAGCAAAAAGTTTAGCACGTAAGCGAACTTTCGAAGCTGCATTCGTGTTCGCAGGTTGCGCGGGCTCGCATGAGGTCAAAAACTTCAAACCCATTTTGGCCCAGACACCTCCATGCGTGTAGGTGTTTGAAGTAAAACCAACTAAGCCAGTGGTAACTTTTCATGGTTGCAAAATCCGCCAGCAAAAAGATTAGCACGTAAGCGAACTTTCGAAGCTGCATTCGTGTCCGCAGGTCGCGCGAGCTCGCATGAGGTCAAAAAATTCAAACCCATTTTGGCCCAGACACCTGCATGCGTGTAGGTGTTTGAAGTAAAACCAACTAAGCCAATGGTAACTTTTCATGGTTGCAAAATCCGCCAGCAAAAAGATTAGCACGTAAGCGAACTTTCGAAGCTGCATTCGTGTCCGCAGGTCGGGCGAGCTCGCATGAGGTCAAAAACATCAAACCCATTTTGGCCCAGACACCTGCATGCGTGTAGGTGTTTGAAGTAAAACCAACTAAGCAATTTTGTTATTTAGCACCAAGACTTCTTTATAAACAACTTCCCACTTCTTTTTCTAGGCGATGTGGGATGCACCATTTTTCCAAAATTTTGTGTTTCACGTGCCTCACTTTGAGACACGATATCTTATTCATACCAACTCTATTTTTGACACATTTTAGCACGTTACGAAACTCTCATCAAGGAGAACGCAAAGCTACCAAGAAATATAAATATATATAACATATACATATATTAAATTGTGTCCAAAATTTGCGAAAACTCACTTTGCAAAACCATTTTTCGGCATATATGGACCGTCACAGACCTGTGTTGCAGTATCTACATGAACAAACATAATGCAGATTAGTTAGCAGAGGGGAAACTTAACCTACTATACGAATGTGTCCAGTAGGCTTGTGTTTTATCTCTAATGGGTTGATTTAAAAAAAAAGGATTAGCTAGATAAGAACTTGTTGAATGGGTTTAAAGTCGCCCGCTACAACTACAACCTCAATTCTCTTGTTCAGATAGAATAGAACATTTTCCATTTTGACCTGTTCTAACCTCAATCCTCTTGTTCAGATAAAATGGTAAGATATCTGGTCAGATTCTGCTTTAAACCAAATCCATTTTGAACCGTCTTAAAAATTACTACTACCGTTTAAAGCCAAATCCATTGACCCGTAACCGAACGTGCCTGACCTGGCCAGCTTTCTACTTTTGCTTATTCGGTCGTCGAATACTAGAATCATCAATCAATATCTGTCTTATGCAAAGACTGACATGCGTAAACATACTCTAGGAGAATCCATTGAAAAACATTAACTTCACTTACAGGCACAAAGTCTGTATTGCCTGCACGAGCTGAAAATCTAAGATGCCATAAAGGAACACCACGATGAGATAGTAGAAGATGTATACATGGTATCAGCAAAACATGGATTACGCACAGTTACGCACAACCAGGGTATAACAAAGGGTACTTGATTTTTTATAATCACATATTATAAATCGGGGTATCACATAAAGTGATCAAAGTATAGTTATAATCAACAACAACCGTTTCTCACAATAGTTTACACAAATTTCAAATTACAAAATAAAGTTTTAACATAGTAAATATTAATAACGGTAATCATGTTTCTCAGGTCCTTTTCTTTTTGTTGGCATTAGCACTTGATTGCCTATAATCTTTTTCCTTACCAAACATTCCATGACCATACGTCGAAGATACTAGCTCCACAAGCAACGGTTCGTGTTATGGAATTGAAGACTACGTGGAAGATAACGTGAGTCTGATGTGGTTCTTCATTGCAAGTGTTATGGAATTCATTTAAATGCTTTTCTTGTAGTGTTTAGTTGGCTGTTTCGTGTTTGAGTTTGTTTTCAAGCTCGAATGTTTTTTATTTTTCAGAGAGTGGCTCATCACCATTCTTTCATGTACACAACTTTCTTATTTTTAATATACTTCACCGGGTATAATCCCTTTACCCAAAGAATAGAACCGTTGGAAATAAAACTAGTGCAAGTATAACTAGGGGTGAGCATCGGTCCCGGACCGCTAAGACCGAGGACCGAATTAGCCAAAAAGCCTATACCGAGGACCGGACCGAATGTGGTCGGTCCGGTCCGGTCTTGGTCGGTCCGGTCCAACAAGGCCAAAATAGTCGGTTTGTGGTCCGGACCGACCGGACCGAGGACCAAATTAGCCCAAAATCCTAGACCGAGGGCAAAATAGTCGGTTTGTGGTCCGGACCGACCGGACCGAGGACCAAATTAGCCCAAAATCCTAGACCGAGGGCCAGACCGAATGTGCTCGGTCCAGTTCGGTCTCGGTCGGTCCGGTCCGTTTGCTCACCCCTAAGTATAACATCATAACATACTTTTGGCATCCCACATCGTATTGTGAAGGAAAGTAGTTATGGATGATTTCAAAGAGACACTTTTCTGCTCTTACAGGCACTATATATGGTTTTTACATATACTTAAGTTGGGGGCAACATCATTGCTTTTATAAAGTAGGTTATATCACACATTAATTAGTGTTTACGTAAACTTATAATCTTAGAAGAAGTGCAGCGAATTGCTTATAATCAACTTGGTCTTGACCATCCCACATCACACTTCAAAGGAAAGATGTTTGTATTTGTAAATACTGAGGAAATATGATAGATACAAGATGGGCATGTATAAATTATGACAGGCCAACACTCTTATGTCTTTTGCTTCATTTAAAACTTGTAGCAAAAACACTGAAGAGTATTGTCTTTTTCAAATTTCAGAAATGTTACAATTGTTACAAACTCAACAGGACTATAACTTTGGTGACGATCATTTGTAAATCTTAATATTCCTTAATTACAAGAAACACAAATGCTAAAAAAAAAAAAAAAAAAAAAAAAAAAAAAAAAAAAGTTCTTGGTTATGATTCGTGTTTACTTTTGTAACTCATAACATGAACTATTGACTTATTTTAGTAACTTATGTACTAAAATGTTACCAGTGACATTAAAAAACAAACAAACGACCATTTTAAATAAAACTAATGCAATTTTAAAAGCATAGTCTTTATCTAAACATGTAATGTAGTTAGATAACTAAATAACACATATCTATACTACCTTATATAATGTATTTGGGACTTTCTATGAAAAGAAGTATTAACAAAATAAGCCTACACACATAGTATAAAATGAAGTCTCACATTTCAAAATAACTCAGACTACAAAAACTGTATTAATCTTTCTATTAATTGTATTAAATTTGCTATTAATTCAATACATAGCTTTAAAATTCAGCTATGTTCCTTGAAATTAAATATACAACATTGTAACAGCACCAATTCAAAACACTGTAACAACACACACCAATTCATTCATTCGTACAATTATTTAAAAAAAAATGTGTAATCGAATAACATTTGCTTGCCGCAAAGTATAGTCACAGGGTACCCGCCGCCACATTGCGCGTGTACCCTGCTAGTGTTATTAAATTCACTTTATTGCATTACCAACATATAACTTTCTCAATCGAGGTTCTTTTAAGCTTTTTTTAAGAGTTCATAAGTTGTTATTTGGTTCTAGGATTTGAGTTTTTCAAATTTCAATAGGCTAACTACTTACATAGATCAATTTACTTACTAAGACGTCATTATTGTTACAATGGGACAGTTCATCGAAGGGTTGAAGTCCATCAATAGAAATCTTGTGGCTCGTACAATCCTTGTGCAAACTAGGGATCCAGATAAGCTATGTGAGGCGATGAACACATGCTTGACGATGCTTCGGAACTTACATTAACAATACATGATCATGGAAGGGTTTACGAAGAAATCTATTCGCAAAATTTTCTTCCATCTTTTGCACAAAGTCTAGAGTTAAGTGGCTTAATAGAGTTTATGATAAAGTACATAAGGCTCTTAATGAGCACAAACACAACTTGTTAAAAAGCAACACTCATATATAGTTATCACTATATATGTATGTCTTGCAAAGTATAATTAACCTGTGAATACAACTTTTATTATAAAGAAACCGTACAACTTTAGGGTTGATCAGAAAGAGCTATGGACTTGTATCAGTAACTTATGGTCTTATGCTTTTGAATTTCACAGTTACTTAAAGACAAATATAAAAGTATGGAAAATAAAACTAGTGCAAGTATAACCTACATTAATTGAATTTTGACTTTTGGGCATCCCACATCCCTTTGTGAGGGAATGTAGCTTTGTGGAAGGTGGTTATTAATAAGGAGGGATACATTCTATTACATGTAAGCTTATTGAATTCTGTAAAAGCTTATGGACCACAAGTTGGCAAGCTTATGATATAAGTTTTATAAGCTTGTCAGTAGTTGTACGTAGCTTTTATGATACTTGACAGGCTAATAATTACTATAAGTATACTTTTTTTTATTCGATATATAAAGTTATTTAAATCATATTACGGCATAAATTTTGACCGTTTCTTTTATATTATATTACAATTTCGCAATATTAAACGCAGGTTGTAAGAGGAGATTGGATTTGAGATCCAATGAGACATATTTTATCTAGCCGTAATTTCAAACTCGATATATATAATTTCAAATTATTTACCTCATCAAAGTATGTGTTGATTTGTACACATATACTTTTATTGAGTTGCCTCATCAGAGTATTTGTTGATTGTAAACATATACTCCCTCCGTCGCATTTTATAAGTCTATGTTTGAAAAGTCAAAGTCTTTTTCCTCAAAGTTTGACCGTAATTATTTTTTTTCATTTTATATTATACTTGATGAAAAGTATATCAATGAAAATATATTTAAAACACAAATCAATTTACATATTTTGTATCAAGTATTATATAACACAAAAAAAATAATTACGGTCAAACCCTGAAGAAAAAGATTTTGGCTTTTTAAACATGGGACTTATAAAACATGGACTTATCTTCAGCTCCTTGAGCGTGCTCAAATGACAAACTGTAACCCCTCTCGCACTCCAGTTGACACGGACTCCAAACTGGTCCCGAAGGGGTTCCAGTTCAGGATCCTACTTTATATCGCAGCCTTGCAGGTGGTTTACAGTATCTCACGTTCACACGACCATATCTATCTTATGTAGTCCAACATATTTGTTTATACATGCATGATCCTCGTGAGCCACATTTAGCCGCTCAGGGAACTTTGGATTTTGGTCTTCACTTATACTCATCCGCTACCACCTCCCTTGTCGTTTATACAGATGCAGATTGGGCAGGGTGCCCCTATACACGACGATCCACATCATGTTATTGTGTTTTTCTGGGTGATAACTTACTATCGTGGTCTCTAGAGGAATAGAATGAAGAAGAAGTAGATGAAGAATTTTAAGGATTGTGGGTGTACATAATCGACCAACCAGGCTTCCCATTTAGTCCCAACCAGCCAATTTCCTCTAAATTCAAATTAGCGATCTCTGATGTTAATCATCTTTGTAACAACATTTATGACATCTAAACAATGCCAAGATTAGTAGATATGAAGCAACATAAATATTAAACAATCATATATGCTCATTTATGATCATGTATCAACATGAATCCTATCGTTAGTTCAAAACATAAACAAATCACTATCTTGAACATCATAAATAAAACACATACATGTAAACATAAAACTTCATATTAATCAACTCTCACCAACACCTGCAAAATTAAACACACCTTTGCTACCACGACCACACGTTGCGACACGAACATGGAAAAAAACCCATGAAGCCGCGCCTTCAACACCTCTCCACTACCAAAATAACTCTTAATTCCAAGTTTTCAACCATTCATTAATCAACTCGTGAAGTACAAGATCCATCAATTCCTTATACGTGATCACTCACTTTGTAAAAATGAGCTTCGAGTAAAAGTATCAGCTTGTAACCCGCAACCAAGGCGGCCTTCGATAATATGCGCCAGACACGAAAATATGTCTTACATAAACCTCATAGGTACGGATTGAGCACCTTTCATTGTATAGTACTAGTTAGCAAAACCCATATCATAAAACTATGAGAACTACAACTAGTGCATGTATAACATTCATAACATACATTAACTAGAGTTCATCCCACATCACCTTGTGAAGGAAAGTAGCTTTTTGGGAGTTGGTTATAAGTAAGGAGGGAAGGATACTTTCCATAGTAGGCATGTTTAGTTATAAAAGCCTTGGGTCAGCTTTTTGTTTACTTTCAAGCTTATGATTTGATTTTTATAAGTTTGCGTGTAGAAGAAAGTTAGACCTTTGATTTTTATGACCAGCTTACAACTTTAGTATAAACAGTTGGGTTTTGCTAACAACATCTTTTAGGGTTGTTGTTAACAACAATTTTTTCACTTTTTATTAAAAAAAATAATCCATTGTCCAAACAAAATCATCATGAATTAGCTATTAGCTCATTATTTCTCAAACACATTTGTAATTCATTTCATTCATTGGTTGTATAAGCGAAAAAGGTGGCACATGTTTTTATTCATGTCTTAATGTTAACGACAACCCTTGGGTATGTTTGGTAGAGGGAAATGGAAATGGAGAAATGGAAATGAATCAAATTCTTTTGTTTGGTACGTTAGAGAAATAAAAAGATGGAGAATTTGTGAAGAATTGGTAGTGTAATTTTGTAACTTTCATTTCCACTACTTTTGTTAGGAATTGGAAAATCCATAGTGAAGAGTCGGTCACCCCAACTCTAGTCTAGCATATGCTAGCTCGTAGACATTACGTTATTTATAAGTTATTTAGTTTAGTGCAACACCGTGGAGGACGGACGGGTCGTTACCCACTGTATGTCTGATCCATAGTCTGAAGGAGGACGTGTAGTATGTAACTATAAATACCCTCTACCTCCCAAGGTAGAGGGTTGGACCTTTCACTCAATCTAACTTTTCTTTATTTGTTTACTTTCTCTCTCTAGAAAGGCTCCCACCTTCTACTTTCTCTCTCTAAACTCTTAAACCATACGCCTAATATTATTATGTTATGATGTGTTTGTGAAATCCAATATCCCACAATTGGTATCAAGAGCCATGGTTTGATCATCTCTCTTTCATATCTTTGGATTTCTAGTGGTTTTAGATGGTTTTTGAGTTTGAAAAAGTTTAGTGGTTTTTGCATCATATGGATCATTTCTAGTGTTAAAGTTTAAATTTTGGGTGTACTTTTATGTTTAGAACCATTGTAAGTGCTTGGGTTTTGATTTGGTAAGCTTGAATCACTGTGGTTGAGCTTGTTTTGGATTGAAAAGTGTGTTTTTGAAGTTTTTCTTGCTAGCGACTTGGTTCTCGTAGTGTTTTTCATCGTAGCGACTTGCTTCAGTAAAAGGTAGCGAGTTGTAGTGTTAATTGTTAGCGATTTGGTCCTAGCGACTTGTCTATTGAGACAAGCCGACAAACAGTACAACTTAGTGGATTCTCCACTACGGCTAGCGACTTGGTGAAGTTAGCGACTTGCTTTCAATTTTGTTAGCGACTTGTACTTAGTATTCTTAGCGACTTGGTGTTAGCGACTTGGACCTTAGCGAGTTGCTCTTTAGCGACTTGACCGTGTAGCGACTTGGTTCGTTAGCGACTTGTGTTTAGCGACTTGGTTCATAGCGACTTGTGTTTAGCGACTTGGTGACTTAGCGACTTGTCTTCATAGCGTTTTGTTGACTTTTCCCGATAAAACTTCAAACGGCCATAACTTTTGAACCGTAACTCCGTTTTCAGCGTTCTACCCATCAAAACGACCGTGAGAACGAGGAGAATGGCACGCCAAATAAACTAGGTCAATATTCGAGGCCTAAATAAACGAAAGTTTAAACCCTAAACTAAAGTTTATTATGGTCAATCTTCGAGGCCTAAATCCGCTTCGAACAAAAGTTATTAAGGTTTTTATGTTTTTAGACCTAAATTTCTTAGTAAAAACGGGCATAAACCAATCCAAATCTCAACCAAACAACATCTCTGCTAATCCTACAAACAATCATATGTCCTAACACACAATTTTCTATCATTGTGTCGATCCATCAATCATCTTAACACATTCCATTGGTCATTGCTTAACAGTTTGGTCTTGATTTTAGTTAAATCCCGTGAAAGATTCTATTTCTCGGTTTAAATCATAGACTTGTAAAATCCCGTGCATTCTACCACATCATGTCTTACTCTACTGACCCAGTGATTTCAGAAGTGCTTAAACTGTATGATACTGTGGACAACAATGATAATGTATGCTACACTGATCGATTAGAGATGATTGATTTAAGCAATGAGGATGTGAGATCTCCGTGTTCTGAATCTAAAGAGAGAGAATTGCACCAGTTTAGGCTACAAAATGCCATGCTAATGGAAAGTAACATTGAACCTTATCAGTTACTTCACTCTCACCTCGTACAGCTTTTGTCCACAATTAGGGATCGAACATGTAGTGCCATCTTCCGTCAGGATTTACCTACACTGACTAGAAACTTGATGTTGAACTTAGAACAATTGGAACAACAACTTGATAAAGAAAAGGTTCAAAAGGATAGTTCCAGTGTTGCACTTCAGGTGATCCACAAACAATTTCAGTCAGTCATTAGCGGGGAATTTACATCAGATTATGATCAAGACATGACTGAAGTGTCTTTCAAGAAACACACTGGAATGTAAATTAGCGTGTTCATAGAGACACTTATCCATCTCATGGATAATGTGGAGAAGTATATTGAGGAAGTTACTCAGACAGATGAAAAAGTGGATGAGTGTCTGGTGCAGTTGAGAGATTGTTGTGATAAGTTGGGTAATGTATCTGTTGAAGAATCGGGTGTTGCTGAATGCAGAATGTCAGAGACAACAAATAATGATGAGTCGGGTAAAGCACCAGATGATGGATCAGTTGACACTGAATACAAAGGCTCAGAGATAGATAAGCTTGACACAGCCAGCGGTCCGGTGACTCTTGTTACACATGATGTGGATGCATATATCAGACCAGAAATTGAGCAGGTGTCATATGATGAGGTACCCTTAACTGTTCAACATAGTGCATCTGCTAATGTACCTAAACATACTGATCTTAATGCTGAACATGATTCTGATAAATGTTCCTTGGTTGAGGCTGAGTCTAATAATTTCAAAACAAATGATATGGTTGACAAAAAGGCTTTTGATGAACTTTCAAACAAATTCTCAAAACTTGAAAAACATTGCATTTAACTTGAAATTGCGATACAGAGTAAAGAAGAAAGTTTTCAACTTAACAAACCATGTAAAAATCCGAAACTTCCTGAATTCCGTGAACTTTTTAAAATTAACACTTTGAAAGCTCAGCTTCAAGACAAAGAGTCAACTATCAACAATTTGAAGAAACATATTTCTAATATGCATGTGAAAAGTAATTTGGTTACAAGTAATTCTGATATTAATACTATTGATGATATTCAAACGAGAAATGATGAATTAGCGGTTTGTGTGGCCAAATTACTAAAGGAAAATGAGTCTTTGAGAAAGCATCACATAGAACTAAGTGACTCTGTCAAAGAAGCTAGAACTAAGTCAATGGAGCAAACAAACTCTTTGATAGCAAAAAATTGATGAACTCAAAGCTCAACTTCAGGAAAAGAGTTTCGCTATTGTTGCCTTAAAAAATGAGCTTAGGAAAACTGTAGGGAAAAGTGTGAACACTAAGTTTACAAAACCATCAACCTTGGGGAAACCAGTTTCTCATCCCATTAGAAACCGGTCCATTGTTAGGCAGTCTACTGCGTTTATATCAGAAAGACCAAAATTTTCAAAAACACGGTTTGCCTCCCAAGTTGATGAGAAACAAGTTTTGTCAAAACCAGTCACTTCACCAGAGTTACCTAAGAATAAGGCTTCTAGCTCCGTTAACTCTCAACACGTAGCCACTTCTACTCCCATCACCTCTAGGATTAGTTCGAAAATAGTGTCAAAACCAAGCATTAAAACCCAGAATTCATATGATATGAATGACTTGTGGAAGAACTATTATCTAGAAAAAGCTAGGAAAAAGGCACAGATTCGAAAAGACGGAATTTTAGGCGCAAGACCTAGGGTGAGGAATTCTACAAGATTTCAAGGCACTGCTAGTAGTTGTAAACCACTACCTAGGAACACTCAAAAGACTAGGGATTGGCGTGCATCTAAGAGTAGTTATGTGCATAAGAATGCTAAGCATGTAGAAAACAAAACTAGAAATTCTGAGTCTTTTCCACATAAGAAACATTTTCCTAATTCACATGCCAAGGTACAATCCACTAAGACTACCTACATGGCTAAGGTTCAACATGTTATGATGCAAAACAAACCTAAAACTTTGTCTAGATGGATCCAAACTGCTAAATCTTTGGAGTCTAGGAATAACGATAAGTCTTCCAATTTGCATAAGAATATCAACAATCGTAGACCTTGCCATAAGTGGATGTCGTCTGGTAGAATGTTTAAGGATGCTGGACTTAGGTGGATACCTACCAGAAAACTGTTTACCGATGACAAAATCAAGGTTGCCTGTGAAACCCCAAAGGGTCTGGATACTAATGTCACTAACCAAAATATATGCAATCAAGTTTGTAATATTAGTGTAGGTAGTCATTACTCTGTTGCAGATACTTCAATCCTTCACTACATGGACTGGCTTAAAGTAAGGATTACAAATGGATTGATATCTCATAACTCACGGGTTCAAGTAACTCAATCTTGATATTCTTTCGGCAATGACGTCTGTTCAAATCAGTTCAGGCCTCGTACTTCATCATTATGGTGTCTGCAGATATCTCTTCAGGCCCCGATCCTCAAAGAAAATAAAGGTGTACGCTTCAGTGCGCTTTATCTTCAGAAGAAGAGAAATCTTCATATTTATGACCATTCTCATCGACATTCTTCATCAACATACTTCATGTTTCTCCCATGCTCATTCAGTCATCAAGTGGATCTACGTTCATTGGTGTATACTCTTATTCACTTGTTAAATCAAAAATGGCAACTTCGGATGCAATTTTTGAGGGGGAGAAGAGTGAATATACTACATGATGATGGATGTTTGAATAATGGTCATACGACTTAATTTTTGACGACGATGACTCTCCTCCAAAGCCTAATGCTTCACTTACTAAGGATAAGTGGGATTCATTGTTTGGGATTCATTGTTTTTCAAAGATATGTTTGATGAGTACTTCCAACCTCCGACGAATGTTGATCATCCAACTTCTGAAGCTCATGCTCCGGTTTCTACTGACTCAACTAGTTCACCATCTAAGAAGTACTTCTCAGAATTCTCAAGTAACCATATCTCCAGTTACTTCACAATGCGTTGATAATGACTATCATGATTGATGAGTGTCTAAATACTCATCATTTTTGTACAATCTAAACTGCAAAATCATCTGAAAACACTCAGAAACACATCAAAATGATCAAAATATCACAAGTCAGTGTTTTATGTGTTTTAAATGCAAAAAGATCAAAATCAGATGAAAAATATATCAAGTTTGCAAAATTGGCAGTTCTAGTCCCCCAAGTTTTAAAAGTTGTCAAATCTAGTCCCTGGAATTCAAAAATGTGGAATTTTATCATTCAAGGTCCTTAAAATATTCTAAGTTGTAAAAAATGATCCTTGAATGATTCTTTGGTCAATTGGCAAGAAAGGTCCCTAAACTTTGAAATTTTGCAAAATTAGTCCT
The DNA here is from genome assembly GCA_019973895.1 of Chrysanthemum seticuspe. Classification (NCBI taxonomy): domain Eukaryota; kingdom Viridiplantae; phylum Streptophyta; class Magnoliopsida; order Asterales; family Asteraceae; genus Chrysanthemum; species Chrysanthemum seticuspe. The sequence continues at coordinate 298,426,990 of BPTQ01000001.1, forward strand.
TGGACTTTTAAAAAATGGATTTTATGCAAAATGGGTCCTTGTTTTATCAATGTTTGTCAAGTTTGGTCCTTGTGAGAAGTTTGGAAAGTGTCAAGTTCAGTCCTTGAAGTTTGGATAAATTGCAAATTTGGTCCTTGTGCTTATTCTTAACCAAACGGACACCTTATCATATATCAAGCCCAAATCCACCTTGGCCCAACCTTAGCCCAACCCCCTTGACCCTTTGGCTGACCCTTGAGCCAGGCCAATACATTTTGGCCCCAGTCACAACCCCTTTTTGACCTCCCCCGTATTATTAAAGCTACGGTCAAATAAAGTCAAACAAGAGAAAAAACCACCCTACTGTTCACTTGTCTCCTCAACCCCTGAATCCTCAAAACCAGTCATGGTTTTCCCATTTTTTCTTCACCCCCCCTTACCTTGTCCCCTCCACCTCCACTAACACCCAAATTCCTTTAATTGACTCAAACCACTCCATTTAATGTCAAAACCTGCTAATAAGAAAATTGGCGCCAAAAAGCAAAATGGACGGTTTTGATGATTTTGTGCAATCCAATGGCTCAGAAGTGGTGGGAAAGATTCAGAGGTTAAGGAGAAGTCCTAAAAGTCTATAAAGAGGAGCTAAGAGACATTGTATCAAGATATCTAGTGTAACTTTAATTTCTTAATGTCGTTTTTATTATTTTAAGAATTCTAGTGTAATTTTAAAGCTTTCAAGTAATGTTCTAGCCATTTCAGTGTATTATTAAGCTTTTTCAATTATCAAATTCAAGGTTTAATCACATTTCAAGTTTATGCAAAATTTCAAGTTTATGCAAAATTTCATATGATTCGAATGTTGTTGTTGGTTGTTTGTATGGACTAAAATAGATCATATAGGTTCCTAGATAGCTTCTAAAAGCTATTAGATATCATAAAATTCAGTTTAGCATCAAAAATCAAAAATCACCAAAAATACAAATTAAATAGTAGAAAAATCAAAAATCACATGGAGAAGGTGTTCACAGCTGGAGCAGGGTAAATCTTGGATGGCCTTGGGTTAGTGGCTTAGTGGTAAGCCTATAGGATTGGTCTTGTGATCTTGGTTCTCTGTTTTCAGTTGGAAAGCTTTTGTAAGCCTTTTTGTCTATTTTGCATTTTACTGTTATAATTGTTCATAGGCTTAAATTTCTGTTTATTTGTGTTAATTAGTTATATTTAAGTGTAGTTAATCATTAAAATAAGTTGGTTGTACTTTTTAATTTGAAGTTTATAAAAATTTCCTTTTAACAGTTAAAACTGCATCTTGGTCAATTCTTAGTTTGATGTTGTTATGGTTGTTGTTTAAGGGTTCATTAGTCCTATAAAGAGATTATATAAGGTCTGAAATCAGTTTCATGGTTTAACTTTGTGATCTGTTTTGAAAAGGTTCCATATCAGACACTTAAAGGGTGTTTGGATTTGCTTGCTTAAACTGATCAGGTCTTGTTTGTGTTGAGTGCTTGTACTGTCTTTGTGTCTCACTAGTCCTTTATAACTCAAGTAAACCAAGAAAAACCAGTGGTCATTTAGTAAAAGTCAAAATCTCAAGTGATCTCATTTTCCTTGTTTACTGTTGGAATTACAAGTTTAATGCTCATGTATTTGTGTTTATAAGTTGTTAATACAGGTCAAATCAGTTTTAATATACCTCAAAACAACAAAATCAGTGATTAGTAGTGAATCAAAGTTCATCGTGGTCAACTCTCTTGGTTTTCAATAAAAGTCAAAATTTTCACTTGGGTCGTTTTTGAATAAAAAAGATAATTTCACTGTGGGCTTAATAATAAGTTTTAGCTTAAAAGCTCTTAGGGTATTAAAGTCTAGTTGCTAAAAAAAAATATAAAAATGTTAGTTCTCTGTTCATCAGCTTTTTAAGTGCTTATTTTCCTGCTTCTTTTGGGTACCTAGTCTGAAAAGTGCCCTGTGCACAGTGAATGGCACCATCTTGAAAAGCTTGCACAGAGCTTAATTTTTGGTCTTAGATTGTGATACTTGGTTCTTTGAGTAGCCAACCAAGCCATCTTGAGGTCTCAAGCATTGTTTTTCATTTTGAAGCTTGTTTGGTAGGGCTGCTATTAGCTTATACTTTGTCCCATTTCTGTGTTGATCATTAGAGCTTATCTGCTTTTTCCTAGCTTTTCAGTGTGCTTATCTGTATCTTTTAGCTTCATTTCAGTTCATATAGCTTGTTTGCATCTTATTTGAGCTTTTGTTTCAGCTTTTGAGCTTGTTTGAGCTTATTTCATCATAATAAGCTCATAAACATAACTGTTGGGATCATAAGCTAATCAAACTGCTTATTTGTGATTTGTAAAATTTTTGTGTTTGTTAAAGTTTAATAAAATCAGTAGTAAAGTAGTTTTCAAAAAGAAAATCCAGAAAAAGATCAATTTAAAATCAATGATAGTGTTTATTTAATAGGTTTTAGCTTTTTGATTTTTCTTTCTAGCTTATTAATAAGCAAATCTTGTTTTTCTATTTTTCTTAGTTTTCTGTCATCATATAGTATTTTTAGAAAAAGTTTCATAATTTTCCTAATCTTTTTAGTATTTATTATAATTTTAAATAGTTAAAAATAGTAATTAATTAGTAATAAATAATTAAAAAGCATAAAAAATATCTTTTCAGTTTTAAAATTAGTTTTATCATATTTTAGATTTTTCAAAGTTAAAATTTTATTTTTCCAGGTTTATTTTATATTTTCTAGTATTTAAGTGTATTTTTAATAATAATTAATTAATAATAATTAGATAAAAAGTGTAAAAAATATATTTTTAATTTTAAAATTAGTTTTATAGTATTTTAGATTTTTCTGAATCATAAGTTTATTTTTCTATCCTTATTTTGTATTTTCTTCTATTTTAGAGTATTTATTAAATAGTTAAAATAGTTTTTAATTAATAATAATTAATTAAATAGTGTAAAAAATAATTTTCTTTTTCTAATAATTTTCTTTTATTTTTAGGATTCCAAAAATGTCATTTTTATATTTTTAGGTCTTTTATTTCTTAGATTTCACTTTTTATTTTGTACGTGTACGTAGTTTTTAAACGTACGTATTTACGTTTCTTTTATCTGATTGTTGTGCTTTCCAATTCTGTATTCCATTCCATTCCAATCAATCAGTAGTGTAATTTCTCATCAAAACCTTTACTGATCACTATCCTTAGTGATCATTCTATCCTCTGAGTTTGCTTTGACACACCATTGAGTCTCCGTGGGACTAAACGACCCGGGAATTCATTCTATTCTCCAGGACTTCATTGTATTTGTGTTTTAAGCAGTTTTAAGCTTCTTACGGTTAGCCATTCACAAGTGGCTAGCTTGTGTGAGGTAGCTTGACGGTTTAGCACAGATCAAATTTTGGCGCCGCTGCCGGGGAGGCTTTAGCGTGTGTTTAGCCATTTTCAGACCCATTCTTGCACATAACCCACCATTTTTTGTAAAAAGTTTTTTGTAAAGTTATAAGAATCTCAAAAAGTTCATTAACACTTTTCCTAAAGTGTTAAAAACACCAAAACAAATATAAAACAACAAAACAATCGTAGCGTTTTCTATCTTGTATTATTTTTAAGGTGATTCTTAAAACAGTACGATTTGGTTAAACGAGACGATACCAAAATATTGTCCAAAAGTTTTTGAACCCATCTGCACAAATCTTACCTACGTCTTTTCAGTGGTACTTAATATATACAGAAAAATCAACCACCGCAAATCAAGGCAGTGCACTACCTAACTGGGGGTGCGACCATAATAAGTTCCCGAACATAAGATTTAAAACTTGCCTTTGTGTCACTTGTGATTTGGTGTACCTTTTTCAAAGAAGCCATTTCATTTGTGATTATTGGTTAAGTTCACTTGTTGTTTTGCCTCATTTGTTTTGAAAATTGATTTTTATACTTAGTGCATGCGCACTCGTTCTTCCAGCTCTACAAGTCCACTTTCTGAACTTGGAAACATTCCTCGTAGACGTAGAGGACGTTCAGCTCCTTCAGCCGTGACTGAGGAACGTCTACCACCACCACCTCCTGTCGAAATGGCAGAAGACAAACCCATGAATGAGCTTCTCCAAGCACCCATCGAGGGTTACGGAGATGCCATTGTTGTCCCAGCCATCGTGGCTGACACTTTCGAGCTCAAAACCGGGTTGCTTAATCTAGTAACCCAAAGCCAATTCTATGGTTTTGAGCGGGATGATCCTCATGCACACATTCGATGGTTTAACAAGATTGCATCTACCATCAAGTACAAGAATGTCCCACATGAAGCTATCAAGCTTCTTCTGTTCCCATTTTCTCTAGAGGGACAACAACCCCCTCGTTCTATTGAGACATGGGAAGATCTAGTCACCAAGTTCGTTAACGAGTTCTATCCTCCATCCCGAACCACAAGTCTTAAGAATGAGATAATGAAATTTTCTCAGAGATTTGATGAATCATTCGGGGAGGCATGGGATCGTTACAAAGAGTTGCTTCGCAAGTGTCCGCATCACGGTTTTACCGAGTTAATGCAAATGGATACTTTCTACAATGGTCTCAATCAGACTAATCAAGACTCTTTGAATGCCTCCGCGGGAGGTAATTTCCTGAGCAAGACTACCAAAGAGGCCTTGCAAATCATTGAGAACAAATCTCAGGTCCGTCCTTTCAGAGCAAAGACATATCCGTCTCATGCTGGACCTTCTTCTTCTTCATCCCCCGTGAGTACATCTAGCACCGATGCTAAGATTGACAAACTCACAGACATTGTTCAGGCTTTGGTTCTTGCTAACCAGAAGAAAGTGACCTTCACTCAGACACCAACACATGCTGAAGTGAAGAAAGTCGAGAGTTGTGTTACTTGTGGTGGTCCTCATGCATACTACAATTGTACTGCCACCGATGGTAGTCCATTTGAGGCCAATGCTCTAGCCGGTAGTTCACAACAAGGAGGTATTCAATACCGTCCTCAAAATGAACCACACTACCGTGCTAACACTAATCAGGCACCACCCGGGTTTAACCAAAATCATAACATGCAAAACCGGAACCAAAACCAACCAAGAATGAACAAAGGTTATCAAAACCAAGGTAATTTCTATCCTGGACTCAATCAAGGTTTCCAACATCAAGGAAACCCTAATCAAAACAATTTCAATCGAGGGAATCAATTTCAGGGGAATATGAATCCTAATCAAGGGAATTTTGGCTATAATCAAAACATACGGCCTCAAATTATCCCTCCAGCTCCTCCCGCCATTATTCCTCCAGGACCATCATCTGATGAGTTACTGAAACAATTCATGAAGTCCCAAGATGAAATGAACAGGTTGTTGGTCAGTCAGATCGCTGATCTTAAGAAGTCTTTAAATGATCAACCCTCGGGCTTAGGAAAACTTCCGAGCAACACGATCGCTAACCCGAGGGGCGATGCAAAGGCGATCACAACCAGAAGTGGTGTTTCATATGATGGACCTGCTGTTCCTACTACCTCTTCTTCTTCTTCTCTCCCAAAGGTAGTGGAAAGTGAACCTAGGACACACAATGGACCTACGACTCCAATGCCTCCTCCTCTTGTGGCAATGAGTCAAGTTACCAAGGAAACAACGGACAAGGTGCATTATTCAAGCCCACGAAGTACCACACACGTCCAACCTTCGGTAGTCCAACCTCAAGTTGTCCAGAAACCCAAGTCAAATCAAGGAGTTGTTTTTGAACCTCCTGTAGCTCCTGTTGAGAATCAGAAATCCAAATCTTCTATTCCTTACCCATCACGTTTGAATGAGCAAAAGCTCCGCGAAAAAGCCAGTCATCAAATGGACAAATTTTTTCAAATTTTCCAAGAATTACACTTTGACATAAGCTTTGCGGATGCTATCATGCTGATGCCCAAGTTCGCATCGACTCTCAAACACATGTTAAGCAATAAGGAAAAGCTGTTTGAAATGGCAAAAACTCCTCTTAACGAGAACTGCTCAGCAGTTATTCTGAAGAAGCTTCCAGAAAAACTTGGAGATCCTGGAAAATTTCTCTTACCTTGTATATTCCCAGGAATGGTTGAATGCTTTGCCCTAGCAGATCTTGGTGCAAGCATAAACCTTATGCCTTATTCAGTGTGGAAGAAACTTTCTCTTCCGGAACTTACTCCTACATGCATGACTCTCGAGCTTGCAGATCGTTCCATATCCCGTCCTCTTGGCATTGCCGAGGACATATTTGTGAAAGTAGGAAAGTTCCATTTTCCAGCTGACTTCGTGGTTGTTGATTTTGATGCCGATCATCGGGTTCCTCTCATTGTTGGTCGAGGATTCCTGAGAACGGGCCGTGCTCTCATTGATGTATTTGAGCAGGAAATCACATTGCGTGTTGGTAATGAAGCTGTCACTTTTAACCTTGATCAGACTTCGAGGTACTCCGCAAATTATGATTCTGAATCGGTTAACCGAATAAATATCATTGATGTTGCCTCTGAAGAGTACTCTCAAGAAGTTCTTGGTTATTCTCATAATTCTGTGAGTGGGGATTCCACCACATCTTCTCAACCTATCATAGCCAATTCTACTCCTTCTCTCACTCTGTTTGAGGGAAGCAACTTCATCTTAGATGAGATTGAAGCATACTTGGCTAGTGACTCTGTTCCTTGGGAAATTGATCACGCTCCTATTGATATTGAGGGGGACATACTTCTTATTGAGAAGTTGCTCAATGATGATCCATCATTAGCTCCTTACCCTAGTGATTCAATCCCAGATGAGATTAATCAAAATGAGATTAATCTGGAGGGAGATATTCTTCTTGAGAAATTGTTAAATCTGGACACTTCTCCTCCTCTCCCTCCCATCAAACTTCATAACAAGGAAGTCAAGTCAGTTGAGAAAACTGAAGAATTTCCTGAGGTTGAACTTAAGGACTTACCTCCTCATCTCGAGTATGCATTTCTTGAGGGTGATGATAAATTACCCGTCATTATTGCTCGAGATTTGAGTAAAGATGAAAAAGCTGCTCTCATAAAAATCTTGAAGTCACACAAGCAAGCAATTGCTTGGAAACTCTCTGACATTAAGGGTATCAACCCTGAGTTTTGTACTCATAAAATCTTGATGGAGGATGACTTTAAACCAGCAGTTCAACATCAGAGACGAGTAAATCCAAAAATCCATGATGTTATCAAACAGGAGGTTATCAAACTTCTTGATGCAGGATTGATTTACCCGATCTCAGATAGTCTTTGGGTTAGCCCAATTCATTGTGTTCCTAAAAAGGGTGGCATAACTGTTATCACAAGTGAAGATAACGAGTTAATTCCAACTCGATTGGTTACGGGATGACGTGTGTGTATTGACTATCGTAAGTTGAATGACGCCACCCGTAAAGACCATTTTCCTCTACCCTTTATGGACCAGATGCTTGAGAGATTAGCAGGGAATGAATACTATTGTTTCCTTGATGGTTTCTCGGGTTACTTTCAGATCCCTATTGATCCACAGGATCAAGAGAAGACTACATTCACCTACCCATACGGAACTTTTGCCTACAAATGTATGCCTTTTGGCTTATGTAATGCTCCTGGCACGTTCCAACGATGTATGATGGCCATTTTCCACGACATGATCGGGGAAACAATGGAGGTGTTTATGGATGACTTCTCGGTCATTGGGGATTCTTTTCAAACTTGTCTCTCCCATTTAGAAAAAATGCTTCAAAGGTGTGAAGACACCAATCTTTGTCTAAATTGGGAGAAAAGCCATTTTATGGTCAAAGAAGGCATAGTCCTTGGCCATAAAATTTCAAAGAACGGGATTGAGGTTGATAGAGCAAAAGTCGATGTTATTGCTAAATTACCTCATCCTACTACCGTCAAAGGTATTAGGAGTTTTTTAGGTCATGCCGGTTTCTATCGTAGATTCATACAAGATTTTTCAAAAATCGCCCGGCCTATGACCCATCTTCTTGAAAAGGATGCTCCTTTTATCTTCTCACCCGAGTGCATACAAGCTTTTGAAACATTAAAGAAAAAGCTTACTGAAGCACCCATTCTCGTTGCTCCCGACTGGGATTTACCCTTTGAGCTCATGTGCGATGCAAGTGATTTTGCTATCGGTGCAGTCTTAGGGCAACGTAGAAACAAGCATTTTCAGCCTATTCACTACGCAAGTAAGACTATGACTGAAGCTCAAACTCATTACACCACCACAGAAAAAGAGCTATTAGCCGTGGTGTATGCATTTGAGAAGTTTCGACCGTACTTAATCTTGACCAAATGCGTGGTGTATACGGATCACTCGGCTCTCAAATATCTCTTTGCAAAACAAGATGCAAAGCCGAGATTGCTCCGTTGGATTCTCCTCCTCCAAGAATTTGATATCATCATACGTGATAAAAAAGGAGCTGAGAATCTAGCTGCTGATCATCTGTCCAGATTAGAAAACCCTCACCAAGATGTTTTCGAGAAAAAGGAAATAAATGAAACATTTCCTCTCGAGATACTCAATGCGGTTTCTTTTCGTGGAAATTCTACCACCCCATGGTTTGCTGACTTTGCAAATTACCATGCGGGTAACTTCATTGTGAAAGGGATGTCGACCCAGCAGAAGAACAAATTCTTCAAAGATGTTAAACATTATTTCTGGGACGACCCTTTCTTATTCAAAATTTGTGCGGATCAAGTCATCCGACGGTGTGTTTATGGACAGGAAGCTATTGACATTCTCACAGCTTGCCATGCTGGAACCAACCGGGGGCCATCATAGTCCAAACTACACCGCCAAAAAGGTGTTTGATTCCGGGTTTTATTGGCCCACAATCTATAAGGATGCCCACGAATTTGTCAAAACTTGTGACGCTTGTCAACGTCACGGAAATATATCTCAAAGAAATGAAATGCCACAAAATGTCATTCAAATTTGTGAGATATTTGACATATGGGGTATTGATTTTATGGGGCCATTTCCTTCGTCTCGTGGAAACAAGTACATACTCGTGGCTGTTGACTATTTGTCAAAATGGGTTGAAGCAAAAGCTTTACCCACCAATGATGCCCGAGTTGTTGTGAAGTTTTTGAAATCTCTTTTTGCCAGGTTTGGAACTCCGAGAGCGATAATCAGTGATCGCGGTACACATTTTTGCAATGACCAATTTGAAAGAGTCATGCAAAAGTATGGTGTTACCCACCGTCTCTCTACTGCATACCACCCCCAAAAAAGTGGGCAGGTGGAAGTTTCCAACCGTGGTATTAAAAGGATTCTTGAAAGGACAGTAGGCGAAAATCGTGCATCCTGGTCGGATAAGCTAGATGACGCACTCTGGGCCTTCCGTACAGCTTACAAAACACCCATCGGGTGTACTCCATACAAGCTAGTATACGGAAAGGCATGTCATCTACCGATTGAGCTAGAGCACAAGGCATACTGGGCCTTAAAACATGCCAATTTCGATATTCAGACAGCTGGTGATCATAGAAAAGTTCAAATGAACGAATTAAATGAACTTCGTGATCAAGCTTACGAGAACTCTTTGATCTACAAGCAAAAGACAAAGAAGATTCATGACTCTAAAATCAAGAACCGCGTTTTCAACGTTGGTGATCGAGTCCTTCTTTTCAATTCAAGATTGAAGATTTTCTCGGGAAAGCTCAAGTCCCACTGGTCTGGTCCATTTATTATCGCTAAGGTCTATCCTTATGGTACCGTTGAGTTATCTCAACCCGATGGTCCTAATTTTAAAGTGAATGGTCATCGAGTGAAGCATTATTTTGGAGAGGACATTCCCCCTGTGATTGTCCCGGATCTACAAACTTTCCCCATGAACCAATGAATGCGGGAATCGAGTCAAGCTAGTGACTCGGGAATTAAAAACTTTAGCACACACCATATGGGTTTTCACCCATATTTCTGTCTTCTTACCCTCTTTGTATCACCCTAGTGTGGGGGGGGGGGGGTTGCCCCACATATTGTGTATATATATAAGTTTGAAAAAAAAAAAAAAAAAAAAAAAAAATCTTTTAAAATAATGACCGTAGTATTTTCCTTTTACGTTCTCAGTTTCGGCATAACCGCCGGTACTTTGAATATTGAGGGCAATATTCATTTCTAAGTGTGGGGGGGAATTCTCACGAATTTTATCATATATTATCCACCCAATTCCCCCGTTTTTGGCCAAATTTTTTTTTTGGAGTAAGTGTTCTACACTTACTCAGCTTGGTTATCAGTCCGCCATGTCTAATAAACAAAAGGATTGGCTAATCCATGAGCAAACGGCTCTTGGTAAAGATTTCTCAAATCCGTTTATATGGCTTGCAATTTGCCCAAAATTGTATGGTTCTCAGCTCACCATATCCTAAAAAGTGAAGAGTTGGTTAGCCCGCAAGATTATGCCTTGTGGTAAAGGCAGTGGAAAATCCATAATTGGTATTCAGCTCACCAAAGATAATTCTGATAATTTATCTAAGAGTTGGCTAGTCCAGAAGCAAACGGCTTCTGGTAAAGACAAATCAAATCCGTTTACAGCTTATGATTTGCTCAAAATCATTTGGTTATCAGTGTACCAAGGTTCTTACTTGAATCAAAACATTTGGCTACTCCAGAAGTGATGGCTTTTGGTAAAGAGTTTTTCAAATCCATTAAGTTTTCTCAAATCATTGCTAGGGACTAGCAATATCTCAGTGTGGGGGATTGATGAGTGTCTAAATAATCATCATTTTTGTACAATCTAAACTGCAAAATCATCTGAAAACACTCAGAAACACATCAAAATTATCAAAATATCACAAGTCAGTGTTTTATGTGTTTTAAATGCAAAAAGATCAAAATCAGATGAAAAATGTATCAAGTTTTCAAAATTGGCAGTTTTAGTCCCCCAAGTTTTAAAAGTTGTCAAATCTAGTCCCTGGAATTCAAAAATGTGGAATTTTATCATTCAAGGTCCTTAAAATATTCTAAGTTGTAAAAAATGATCCTTGAATGATTCTTTGGTCAATTGGCAAGAAAGGTCCCTAAACTTTGAAATTTTGCAAAATTAGTCCTTGGACTTTTAAAAAATGGATTTTATGCAAAAGGGTTTCTTAGTAAGTTCCTAGTAAAAAATGTTGAATCTTATAAAATTCCTGGAACTTACTATTTTAAGGTGTAAAAACTTAAGGTCCCTGATCTAAACTGTTGAAAATTTTGAACCCCCTGATTTTGACGGTTAAAACTTTTGAACTATGTAAAAAGTAGACTAAAACTAGAAAAACGTAAATTTTGTGTATTTTGTGACTGAACACTATAAAACTATTAAAACTACACAAAGACTCACAAAAGTCTACTAAAACGTCAAATCTAACATGTTTTTACTACTAATAAATCTGTGAGTAGTTAGGGGGTGTGACTCTATAACGATCAGGGATCGTTACTAAACTCTTTTGAATTACCTAAACTTTTTGAGAAATGG
>BPTQ01000001.1:298439677-298657230 GCA_019973895.1 Chrysanthemum seticuspe
AATATTTGAAGTTTAATTTTTCATGTTGGTTGAATAAAATTACTAATTGATGTGAATTTATAAAATAAGTTGGTTGTACTTTTTAATTTGAAGTTTATAAAAATTTCCTTTTAACAGTTAAAACTGCATCTTGGTCAATTCTTAGTTTGATGTTGTTATGGTTGTTGTTTAAGGGTTCATTAGTCCTATAAAGAGATTATATAAGGTCTGAAATCAGTTTCATGGTTTAACTTTGTGATCTGTTTTGAAAAGGTTCCATATCAGACACTTAAAGGGTGTTTGGATTTGCTTGCTTAAACTGATCAGGTCTTGTTTGTGTTGAGTGCTTGTACTGTCTTTGTGTCTCACTAGTCCTTTATAACTCAAGTAAACCAAGAAAAACCAGTGGTCATTTAGTAAAAGTCAAAATCTCAAGTGATCTCATTTTCCTTGTTTACTGTTGGAATTACAAGTTTAATGCTCATGTATTTGTGTTTATAAGTTGTTAATACAGGTCAAATCAGTTTTAATATACCTCAAAACAACAAAATCAGTGATTAGTAGTGAATCAAAGTTCATCTTGGTCAACTCTCTTGGTTTTCAATAAAAGTCAAAATTTTCACTTGGGTCGTTTTTGAATAAAAAAGATAATTTCACTGTGGGCTTAATAATAAGTTTTAGCTTAAAAGCTCTTAGGGTATTAAAGTCTAGTTGCTAAAAAAAAATATAAAAATGTTAGTTCTCTGTTCATCAGCTTTTTAAGTGCTTATTTTCCTGCTTCTTTTGGGTACCTAGTCTGAAAAGTGCCCTGTGCACAGTGAATGGCACCATCTTGAAAAGCTTGCACAGAGCTTAATTTTTGGTCTTAGATTGTGATACTTGGTTCTTTGAGTAGCCAACCAAGCCATCTTGAGGTCTCAAGCATTGTTTTTCATTTTGAAGCTTGTTTGGTAGGGCTGCTATTAGCTTATACTTTGTCCCATTTATGTGTTGATCATTAGAGCTTATCTGCTTTTTCCTAGCTTTTCAGTGTGCTTATCTGTATCTTTTAGCTTCATTTCAGTTCATATAGCTTGTTTGCATCTTATTTGAGCTTTTGTTTCAGCTTTTGAGCTTGTTTGAGCTTATTTCATCATAATAAGCTCATAAACATAACTGTTGGGATCATAAGCTAATCAAACTGCTTATTTGTGATTTGTAAAATTTTTGTGTTTGTTAAAGTTTCATAAAATCAGTAGTAAAGTAGTTTTCAAAAAGAAAATCCAGAAAAAGATCAATTTAAAATCAATGATAGTGTTTATTTAATAGGTTTTAGCTTTTTGATTTTTCTTTCTAGCTTATTAATAAGCAAATCTTGTTTTTCTATTTTTCTTAGTTTTCTGTCATCATATAGTATTTTTAGAAAAAGTTTCATAATTTTCCTAATCTTTTTAGTATTTATTATAATTTTAAATAGTTAAAAATAGTAATTAATTAGTAATAAATAATTAAAAAGCATAAAAAATATCTTTTCAGTTTTAAAATTAGTTTTATCATATTTTAGATTTTTCAAAGTTAAAATTTTATTTTTCCAGGTTTATTTTATATTTTCTAGTATTTAAGTGTATTTTAAATAATAATTAATTAATAATAATTAGATAAAAAGTGTGAAAAATATATTTTTAATTTTAAAATTAGTTTTATAGTATTTTAGATTTTTCTGAATCATAAGTTTATTTTTCTAGCCTTATTTTGTATTTTCTTCTATTTTAGAGTATTTATTAAATAGTTAAAATAGTTTTTAATTAATAATAATTAATTAAATAGTGTAAAAAATAATTTTCTTTTTCTAATAATTTTCTTTTATTTTTAGGATTCCAAAAATGTCATTTTTATATTTTTAGGTCTTTTATTTCTTAGATTTCACTTTTTATTTTGTACGTGTACGTAGTTTTTAAACGTACGTATTTACGTTTCTTTTATCTGATTGTTGTGCTTTCCAATTCTGTATTCCATTTCATTCCAATCAATCAGTAGTGTAACCTTTACTGATCACTATCCTTAGTGATCATTCTATCCTCTGAGTTTGCTTTGACACACCATTGAGTCTCCGTGGGACTAAACGACCCGGGAATTCATTCTATTCTCCAGGACTTCATTGTATTTGTGTTTTAAGCAGTTTTAAGCTTCTTACGGTTAGCCATTCACAAGTGGCTAGCTTGTGTGAGGTAGCTTGACGGTTTAGCACAGATCAATGATATTATAGTTGCACTACTGAATAATGATCCGCTCTTTGGTATTCCTTTGCCAAATCTTCACGGATTATTGTTCATGAATAATGATCCGCTCTTTGTATTCCTTTGCCAAATCTTCACGGATTATTGTTCCTCTCATTGTGCACGCTATAAATCAACCACATGAACATTAAGGAAAATGACTACCTCATCCTCTAGAAGACATTTTTGGTAAATCTTCCAAATCAGCTTCTACATGTATACCTTGAGGAAGAATGCATTGATGTTGAGGAATCATTTGCTCCGGTTCATTCAGTGGGTCAATGTTCATCCGATTGTATGTTTATTCACGTGTTGGACATTTGACACAAGTTGATTACTTCGAAGTTACTCTTTTATCACTTATTTGAGGTTGAAGTTGACATTCACAAAGGCGTGTTCTTATTTGATAACTTGCTCGGGCTTAAGAATTTGAGTTGAAGTCTTGGGTTATCTAGTTACCAGCAGTCGAGGTGGATGGTTGAAGACCTGGTTAACTATCACTATTAGGAGTTACTTTGTTTTACTCAGTGTCACACGCATATGACGGTGTGGATAATCACAAGAGGTGTTAATGTCTCATACTTTGCTTGAGTAGTGAGTACTTAGAAATTTGCTTGAAGCATAAATTCTCGACACCGTTCTTCCATTATTAAGTGCAAGCTTAAGATACAAATGTGGGAATTTGACCTCAGTTTCAAGTTTGGTATATCGGATATTCTTCATCAGTGGTCACTTCAAATTGTCTACATATGGGTTGATAAAGATAGTCAGAGAGAGTTTCCATTGCAGTTGATTCTCACAGGATTCATTTGGGCTATTTGAGTTCTTCTTACAAGATTTCGAGTTTTTGGGTACATTATGTTTTGCTGAATCTGAGGTATCAAAACCAGCAAGGGGGAAGGAGACATATATCTAAAAGCACAACGAGTACACATGATGAACTTAACACTTCTACCTGATTGAAGTTATCCGAGAAAGACAATGGTCATAACCGTAGAGAAACTCAGTGTTTAACTCGTAGCCTTTGGTGTATTATTCCAACTAATTGGGGGAAATGGTCACTGGAGACTTTTGGTATGTGTTACTTCAGCGTTCAGTTAGAAGAAATGTGAAAAGAATATTTGGTTCGTGAGATGATATTGCGTATCGACATCTTCTATATGATTTATGATAAAGTGCTTCCGGTTAGTGCTTCATGTACACAATGTAATGATGATTCTGATGAGATCGCAACGATCAGGGGAGATATATGTGTACATCAGGGTCGGACAACATATACACATGATCGAGCTTAATCAGTTATTCTAGAGTTGACATCCGTAGAGGAGATCAGTGATTCAACCAGTTAGTGTGATGTTGTTGTTTCTACTCTGGTTAGGTACTTGTGTAAATTATGGGCTGATTGGTTATATGGAAGATAACTGGAATGCATTTGATAAAATGAAGATGTTGATGTTTTGTTCCCCTGAATAAGACAACTGGTCAATCTCGAAGAGTAATGTGTACATTGGGGACGCACAACATGTTCATGTGATCGGTCTTCATCAGTTATTCCGGATTTGATAACCGCTAAGACGATCAATGTCTTAACTTTTTACCTCGGTGTTCTCATGTTCTTCGGGGTGCTGAGCTTCATTCAATGAGACTGTTTCTCTTCTCATTCTTCTTCTTGGGAAAATGGTCTTTATTCGAAGATTGTCGGTATGGGGGGAAGCTACCAAAGTCTCACTTTCTGTAGGCTCAATTTCTGACGTCCATTCAAGAGCCTCGGAAGCTTTGGTGGTGAAAGTTTTAGGGATGATGACTTCTATCTTCTACAACGGGGCTGCTCGATATCCTTATCTCGATACTCGTATCATCATCTTCTTAAACTATATCATCTAATCTATCTGTGTATATATTTTTCAAAAAGCAATATATAAAAATATAAAACCAACAAAATCAAAATAGAAAACTATAAAACCAACAAAAACCCATAAAAATCAGAAAATTTAAAAATACCAAAAATATGTTTTCTCAAGACATGTCTTCTGGTATCGATAACATCTACGGTCTTAGAAATGTCATTCAATAATGGCACGGGACTTTAGATGAAGTTCGAGCAGGAGGTGTAAATATTTATTTCTAAACATGTCTCAAAATATGGCTTACAGTTATTTCAGACTGTAACCCGCGCTTCAAAAATGGCTTGCAGTTACTTCAGACTGTAACCCGTGTTTAAACTATGGTTTGCTATTATTTCAGATAGCAACCCGCTCTTCAAGAAAGGAAAGTGTTGCGCTAAACCAACTTTCAAATATTTCGTGCAGTTATCCTAAAAGTTATTGAGGAAAGTATGTCGAAGGACTGCTGTTCCTACACAAATGTTTTTCCGTCTAAAATTTTTCAGAAAAATATTTGTTGTTTTCAAAAATGGTGGTAAATGAGTTGCTTGAAAATCAATCTTATTCAGAGTTTTTGAAATAAATTGAAAACTCAATCAATGACTTCAGCGCTTTTAAACTTTCCAAAAAATGAGTCATTGATTGAGAGGGATAATGTTTTCAAATCTATATCATCTAACGGGCTTTCTTAATTATCCTACGTGCTTAATTAAATATGATATTTGCCTATGTCGAAGGACTAGAAATTTAGGATATGATTGTTAGGATTAGATGATTATAGTTTGATGAAACTCATTATTCTCGTGCCTTATATGAACTGATTGATATGTTGGATTGACTTTTATTAGTCGATTGTTGTTTGGGTGTTATCGACCACCATATATCTGTTTGTATATTTTCTAACGCATGCAGATATCATGGTTCATAAGAATGTTCCCGATCCGGATCCCACAAAATATGTTGATTGGATGCCGAAAGGAAAGGGTAACTATATCTTGGGTTGAAAAATGAAGAAATGGAACTTAATTTGACTTCTATGGAAAGTTGGCATGATAAAGTGCAACGTAAGAGGTCTCACTGCATCAGCAGATGGTTTTCTTCATCATCAAATGAAGAAACGGAGCTTAATTGGACCTCTATGGAGAGTTGGCATAACAAATGCAACGTCAGAAGTCTCACTGCATCAGCAGACGGTTTTCTTCCTGCCTTACAGCAACAACAACAAAAGCAGCTCAACCACCTAACGTATCCTTGTGCAGAGATAATCTTTTATATAATAAAGGAATTACATCATTTCAGAGTGATTTTGTCAATTCATTCTTATTGAAAAAACAATTGGGCCAATAGGAGAGCTCGATTTCGCCACGTAAGCAAAATAGTGTGATGTGATTGGTTAATAAAAGTCAAAATTAAATTGATTTTGGTCAACCTTTAATTAATTTGGTGGAGAAATTTAGTTGAGAAGAAAAACACATAAAAACATAGGTGTCAAATTTGTGAAAACAAAAACTTAAAAAAAGAGGGGGTAATTAATAAAACTTTAGTGGTTAAAATTTTAAAAATTGTATAGAGTTAAGTGTAATATTATAATTTTCCATATTTTTAAATAACTTTGAAAATTAAACAAATACCCCCTTATACTTTATACCCCCTATACTTTATAAATTAAAAATATAATATATACGTTGTTTTAAAACTCCAACATATAAATATACATAAGATTATAAATATCATTTTTTTACTATATATGTTTACTAAGGATTCATTTACTTCATATTAAAAGTATGACAAATGTGGACACGAATTTAAATATGAAATATGGATAAATTATTGAAAACGAGAATATAATTATCAAATTGTAAGAACGAGTTACTGTAATATGAAAAAAACGTGATTGTACGTACTTATAACAATTACTCATGTAATTTTTATTTATTTATATAAGGATATGTAGAAAAATATTTTTTAAAAACTTTAAGGAGTATATTTTAATTTCATCAACGTTTATTATGTGCAGCTAAACTCGCATCTTGTGCACATCATAATATCAGTAGTGAAATTATTTTACCAGGGTGAAAAATCCCTTTTACCCAAAAAAAATATCAGTAGTGAAATTTAAATAGGAACACCAACAACTATATCAGCTAAATATAGTTGAATCTTGAGTTATCTAACAAATTTTTTTACAGAATTTGATTATACAAAATTCTAATGGATATTAATGGATAATGAAAAACTCGTGCATAAGTATATAATTATTTGTAATTACTTTTAAAGAAACAATATTCAACATTGATACAAAATAATTTTTTTTGTCAAAATCCTGTGCGTGCACAGGTATTATAACTAGTAGTGATGATACCATTTTTCTAAAACTTTGAAAAATATTGTTTTGAAAATGGAAAAATATTGTTTTGAAAATAAATCGGATTCAAAGTTTTGAAATCAACCGGACTTTATTTTGTCAAATCTTCAATGATTTCAAATTAAATATTTTCAAACGATATTTCATCAAAAAGTCCGTTTGTACGTTATAATGTGGTGATCTAAAGATTTAATGTTATGTCATGGTATGATTTTCTTTAAAAATCAAGGTCTTTCAAAATGAAATTTTTTCTGTTCTTGTTTGATTGTGAAATTGTTTTATTTTACTTAAAGATCTCTTAAAACAATCATACCTGACACTAACAATCTTTAATGTCTTAAAATGGTCCTTATCTGTCATTTTTCAAAATCAAATCTTGCCACGTCTTTCCCCAAAATTTTCTAAATGATTTAAATCTTTTGGGATCACAAATCTCAAATGGTTTGAAATTTTTGATCGCGGGAGAGATCGTGATTTAAATCTCAAATCTGTTTTAATGGAATTGGTTTTAGTCCTTCAAAGGCACTCCTGCCTCCATGTGCCAAATGATTTCACTATATGATGAACATGATTGAGGAGGAGCATTTATCCAAAAACAAGATGAGTATTTAATCAAGGCCACATTTTCTCCCATGTTTTCTAAACCTAATTAAATCACTTGAGATTCAAAATCTCAAAGGGTTTGACATTTTTGATCGGGGGAGAATTTGTGATTTAATAATGAAATTTGATAAAAAGTGATCGTTTTGATTCAATTGTGCAGGCCGCTCTCTCATAGGTGCTAAACGCTTTCGAATCTCGATGCACATATTGAGGGGGAGCATTTCAAAAGAAAATAAACTATCGAGGTGCAAATGCTTTTATGTTTTAACATAAAGTACCTTGATTGAGTTTTAAATGGTTTCTTAATGGAATTTGTGATCGTGGATGTACTTCAAATGAACTCTTTCCTCTATATGATAAAATGATTTCAAATATCCTACGCACATATTGAGGGGGAGAATTTACCAAAAAAATCAAATGGCTTTTTCTATGAAAATTGTGATCAAAGAAAATATTTCAAAGTCCTCTTGCCTCCATGTGCTAAACAATATCTAAATCATATGCACATGTTGAGGGGGAGGTTTTCTAAATGATCAAAACTATTAAGGTACAAAATGCTTTGATCTCGTATCAAAAGTACCTTGATTGATTTTCCAAATGATTTTTCTATTGGTTTCAAGAAAGAATGAACTATACCAAAAGACCGACCATTTTACTTTATGCATGGAGTTATAAGGATGGTTAGGTTAGGTATTTGTTCCCACGATCCGCCAGAACCGGAGGGATCTACCCAGGGACAATCCACTAGATAGTGTAGAAGTCCTTAGATATGATGAAAATAGGAGAAAAATGAGATATGGGAAGAGTGCGGACTGAGACTGAGCTAATACTGGAATAAACCCAACAAGGTTCTAGTTA
The DNA here is from genome assembly GCA_019973895.1 of Chrysanthemum seticuspe. Taxonomy (NCBI): domain Eukaryota; kingdom Viridiplantae; phylum Streptophyta; class Magnoliopsida; order Asterales; family Asteraceae; genus Chrysanthemum; species Chrysanthemum seticuspe. The sequence goes on from BPTQ01000001.1 coordinate 298,447,621, forward strand.
TGAATTCTCGGTAAGCACTGAAGGGGTTGAAGAATGAAAAAGAATTAAATGTGAAAAATGGTGAAAAGAAATAGCCCTCAATTTATTCAAGCTTAGGGCAGAAACCGGGTTCAATTCATATGCTACTGGTGGTTACCAAGGTAACACCGGTATTGAAGACAAGACGTCATGGACCCAGTGACGCACTGCACTACAATTTCCCAAGCTACTCAAGTTCCTCTTAAAAGGAGTTGTTTCATTCTCACGGGGAACCTACATAATCTATCGACTTTCTCTTAGAGATTGTTGATATTGAAGAAGGAGACCCTCTCCCTAGTCTCCGACATAGGAACCAAATGTGCACTATTGAGTGTAGAGCCAAGAGATCATCCACAATATCTCATTAGGACACAAAATTAATGAAGACTTGTTGTTTCACACAATGTGGAAAGTAAATATATATTAAGAGTCCTACGCCTTATCCTTGTGGTATTGCCAGAACATCCGAGTGATATGAAAATATTCACGATGAAGATGGAAATCCTTCTAGAGCCAACATCAAACAAGCTCTTGGTGGGTGACATGTGAGATTTTGCAAAAGATCAAGCTTGTGACAACTGGATAGAAACAATTGGGCGATTCAATCTTGAATCAACCTTGGTCCACGAAAAGGATTGACGGATACCTTTGAAAAACCGGTCGTTGTGCTCAAAAACTCTTTTCTCTAGCACTACGACTGTGTATTATGTTTTCAAATTAAAAGGGTATTTATGATTGAAAATTGATTTCTTCTTCTAAACCTTCGTCGTATTGAAAAACTCTTTATCTTAAGAAATACGCGATTGTTTTTCAAATCATTTTCTATCAATCAGTAAATCTCAATTTGCTGGTTCACTCATTTCGTGTTGTCTTCTTTGAGACGTTCCGGTTTGAGAACGGCTAGAGCAGCTGCGAAACCCTGTCAAGGAGATTCTACGGAATTATACCTGATCACAGGCAGTACTTGTACTGATCAACGGGGAACCGTGGGTCATGTACCTCAATTCAACGAAAGTGATCAAAGACACTTTCGTGTGTTTTATTGCTAACTGTTGTTTGCAGGTACATTTGGACGGTTGCAGCTGATCAGAATTGAGAAGTCAATCCAAAGCCGCATGCTCACAGCATCCACACTTAATTGAAGAAATCATGACTTGTGCATATCTACAGAACCTGGCTATGATATTTTTATACTATGCTTCTGCTACGCTGCTGCAAATATCTTGAACTAGTAAAAGCTTCCGCTACTCTGATGGAAATATGTCATGATCCAGAAAGTGTGAGCATGTCGGTCCAAAAGTCACAACATCACATAATGGCAACACAATAAAGGGTGATCTAGAGATTTACTGTGGCTGATGATCTCTATGAAAGCTCGAAGATCATCAAAGATGTGGATCAGTTTAAGATCTCCACTGAAAGTACAAAAATATGCGGACTTTGAAGAATCGCTACAAAAGCACAAAGACTGCGGACATTGAAGAATTGAAGTCTACGAGCTCGAGAATAAAGTCAAAGATAGAATGCTAGGATTCAAAATGTAAATCATGGGGTGACCTCCCTAAGGGGGAGATTGTTAAGAATTAGAAAATCCATAGTGAAGAGTCGGTCACCCCAACTCTAGTCTAGCATATGTTAGCTCGTAGACATTACGTTATTTATTAGTTATTTAGTTTAGTGCAACACCGTGGAGGACGGACGAGTCTTTACCCACTGTATGCCTGATCCACAGTCCGAAGGAGGACGTGTAGTATGTAACTATAAATACCCTCTACCTCCCAAGGTAGAGGGTTGGACCTTTCACTCAATCTAACTTTTCTTTCTTTGTTTACTTTCTATCTCTAGAAAGGCTCTCACCTTCTACTTTCTCTCTCTAAACTCTTAAACCATACGCCTAATATTATTATGTTATGATGTGTTTGTGAAATCCAATATCCCACAACTTTTAGTTGGGAAATGAGAGTATGTTGTAAGATTTAAAATAAAATAAAATAAATACATTTAAAAAAAAATTAAAATATATTTTTTTTAAAATAAGTTTTTTGAAAAATAAATTTAAAAAAAAATTAAAATAATTATTTTTTTTAAATAAGTTTTTTTGATATATAAATTTTTAAAAAATTTAAAATAATTATTAAAAATTTTTTTTTTTAAGTTTTAAAATAATTTTTTTTGAAATAATTATTTTTTTTAATTAATTTATAAAAAAAAATAAAGAAAGTAAATAAAATTGAAACAATATTTTTTAAAATAATTTTTAAAAAAGATTTTAAAAAAATAATTAAAAAAAAATATTTATTTAAAAAAATTAATTTTTTAGAATTGTTATTTAGAAAAAATAATTAAAAAAATATATTTAAAAAGAATTTAAATTTTTAGAATTGTTATTTAGAAAAAATAATTAAAAAAATCAATAAACAAATACATGTGAGTCTCATATGATAAAAAGTAATTTAATTTTTTTATTTTTTTTTCATTTCTCGGGTCAAGTCTCTGTTGTTACCAAACATTAGAATTGAACAAAATTCTCTACTGATTTCTATTCTCTGCATCATTTCATTTCTTTGAAATTCTCTCTACCAAACGTGCCATTAAGGGTGTGTTTGGTAGAGAGAAATGGTATAAGAGAAATGGAAATGAAACGAATTCCATTGTTTGGTTGCTTAGAGAAACTAAAATGTGGAGAATTGAGGAGAATTTGAGAGAATTGGTAAAGAGTTTATAGTGTAAATTTGAGAGTTTCATTTCCATCCCTTTTGGTTGGGAAATTAGAGAAATGAAAATTGTTAGTATTTGAAATATTTTTTCATGATATATATATATATATATATATATATATATATATATATATATATATATATATATATATATATATATTTTTTTTTTCAACTTATATTTGTGCTTTAGTTCCAAACATAAGTTTTTTTTTTCAAAAACTATTTTTAAAAAAAAAAGTTTTTTTTTTTTTTTTTTTTTTTTTTTTTTTTTTTTTTTTTTTAACACATTTTTAAAAAATAATTTTTTTAAAAAAATAAGTTTTTTTTTAAAATAAATACATTTTTAAAAAATATTTAAAAAAAAACAAGTTTGTTTTTAAATAAATACATTTTTAAAAAGTTTTTTTTTAAATAATTACATTTTTAAAAAATATTTTAAAAAAAAGTATTTAAAAAAAAAAAAAGATATGTTTTTTTTTAAATATTTTTTAAGAATTGTTATTTAGAAAAAATAAAAAATATATTTTTTTTAAATCAACAAACAAATACGTGTGAGCCTTATATGACAAAATGTTATTTAAATAATTTTTTTTTTTCATTTCTCGTGTCAAGTCTCTGTTGTTACCAAACACTAGAATTGAACAAAATTCGCTACTGATTTCTATTCTTTGAGATTGTATTCTCTGTTTCATTTCTATTCTTTGAGATTTTATTCTCTGTTTCATTTCATTTCTCTGTAACGTGTACGAGTTATGGCGGAGAATCCGAACAAACAAATTTACAATATATTGCGTAATCATCGCATCAGCATCAGGAGTTGAATTATCTAGTTCTTTATTTTTCATTATCAATCACAGTTGGTAATTATCTAGTTCTTTATTTTTCTTTCAATTATCTGTTTTGTATTATATGAATCGTTGATCGCTTGGTCACTATCAATTGGGTAACTTCTTAACTGCTTTGTTACTTGTTACGTGTTATCAATTTTTGTTTTTTGTTTTGGATTCTATACAGTTCTTCAATTTACCGCATTGGATGGTAATTTACTATAGAATTTACAAAGTCATGATTCACTACTTAATTTTAAGTCAAACTACACTAACTATTGTTTAACTTCGGTACAAAGTTTCATAATTTTAGATTGGCACATCGGTAAGAAAAGAACAATCAATTCCTAATTAAATGTCTAAGGCTTGTATATTAGTTCAAGATAAAGGTTTTCTTGGTTGATTAGATATTTAAGAAGTGTTTGGCTAAGCTTATGAATTGGGCTTACACTTTTTGAGTTTTTTCATATAAGCGGCTTATGGCTTATATATCATGAGTTAATAAGCTCTTGTTAAATGCTTGGCTTAGCTTATCATAGTTAAGAAGATAAAGTGACAAAAAAATGCATGAACATTAAATGCTTGGCTTAGCTTATAAGCTTAGCCAAACACCCCTTAGTTTTGCGCCTGTTTGTCTAGATTAGCCTGTCGTGATATATGTTTTCGAACTATGTAGTTAGCGTTTTACACGTTCAGCCTCCCTTAACTTGAAATCCTGGCTCCGCCCTTGCAAACAATGACATTAAAAGAGCAATATTCCAAAAATGTACCTTAGTGGAGTATGTATATTTAATTCCAATAGTACTATTTTATATGTAAAAAAACCATTAGATAAGGTATGAGAACTAAAAAGTACGTCAAGTAATATACATTATGCTAGCCACATGAAGACTCACAACATGAAGACTCTGCATCTTAAGAATTCATCACATGAGGAATGATTTTATGGTGGTTGTGATGATAATGTTTATGTAGAGTTAGGAGACGTGTTTTTGTAGATATTTGTTAGTGATAACATTGAGAATTCCATAAGAATTGTGATAACATTAGAATTCATATTTATTACTTAACAAGGGAAGTTCCAAAAATCACTATGTCAAAAAGATTTTCTTTCAAACTATGAGTACAACTAATACTTATATCTAACTTTATTAGTTCAGTGTGAACTTAGAGCATGGGGTGTGGTAACGATTCACTCTCGCCACTCTAACGTGGCAAGCTCGCCGGCGCGTTTCGTCCCTCACCACCACACCATGCAAGCTCTCCGTTGGTGTTTTCGCCGTTGCAACGACGAGGAAGAAGACAAAGAGGAAAAAAATATAACCGTTGTTAAACTGTTCGTTTTTTTTTTTTAAAAAAAAAACCTTTTTATTTTTAAAATTAAAACTTTACCCACCCTCTTATAAATAATACCCCATTTTTATAAAATCATTCACACTCTTTTCTTTCAAATCATTAACACACTACTCTTTCAAATATTTACATCTTAAGCAAAAAAAACATGAGTAGTTCAAATTCGGATTCCGATATTGATGATTTACAAGATATCGAGATGATTCTGAAAGTTGCAGGTTATGAGCAATCGTTGCCAGAACAGGAAGCTGAAAGTTCACGCACCTGTAAATACATATACCGTGCCATGAAGTTGCTGAAGAACGTCTGATATCCGACTATTTTTCTGATTGTCCAAAATATCCGGACTACTATTTTAGGCGTCGATTTCGTATGAGCCGTAAACTATTCTTAGCAATAGTTCAAGGTATTGAAAATCACATTCAAACTGTTGATCCTCTTCCACCGCATTTTGATTTCTTTAGAGTCCGATGCTACGGGTGTAATGAGTATGAGTGTTATTATGAAATGCACATCCGCCATACGCCAATTGGCCTACGGCACCGCACGTGATGCATTTGATGAATATTTGCAAATGGGGTCACACATGACACGCGATTGTCTAGATCTTTTTACTATATGTGTAATTGAATTGTTTATGCCCGAGTTTTTAAGAAAGCCTAATTTGAATGACATTCAAAATTTATATAACGCACATAACACGGTCCATGGGTTTCCGAGAATGCTTGGGAGCATTGATTGTATGCACTGGGAATGGAAAAACTGTCCCGTTGAGTGGCAAGGGCAATTTCATAGAGGTGATAAAAAAAATATCCAACTATTATGCTTGAAGCCGTTGCGTCATACGATTTATGGATTTGGCATGCATTTTTTGGGGTAGCGGGTGCGAATAAGGATTTAACTGTTTTGAATAATTCACCATTATTCGATGACCTTCTTGATGACATCGCCCCCAAGGTTCCGTTTCAAGCAAACGGTGCAACATTTGAACACGGGTATTACCTAGCTGACTGGATTTACCTATCTTGGTCATCTTTTGTCAAATCATTCTCGACTGCATATTCGGATAAAAAATGCCTTGTTTAAACAAAAACAAGAAAGTGCTCGCAAAGACGTTGAAAGAGCTTTTGGGGTCCTCCAAGGACGTTGGCATATTATAAGCCAACCGGGGAGTGCTTGGACTATCAACAAGCTACGTAGAGTCATGTACACGTGCATCATATTGCATAACATGATTTTGAAAGATCAAAAGTTTGCGATATCCAAAATGAACGATATTTATGTTTGTCCGCGAGCAAATATACAACGGACATGGGTTGAGCGATGCGATATACAACGCAAGAATGACAAAGAACTGCGTGATAAAGCAACGCACACAAGACTTCAACGAAATATCATTGAGCATGTTTGGCAACTACATCAGCAACAACAAGATTAGTTTAAATTTCGTATGTTTTTTTATTTCGCAATGTATTTTAAATTTCGTATATTTTTTATTTTTTTTATTTACTATTGTATGTTTGATGAGTGTCTAAATACTCATCATTTTTGTACCATTTAAACTGCAAAAACATCTGAAAACACTCAGAAATGCATCAAAATGATAAAAATATCACAAATAAGTGTTTTATGTGTTTTAAATGCAAAAATATCAAAATCTGGTGAAAAACGTATCAAGTTTGCATAATTGGCAGTTTTAGTCCCCCAAGTTTCAAAAGTTGTCAATAACAGTCCCTGGTAAAACAAAATAAAGAAAAATATCATTTCAAGTCCCTAGGGATTCATGAGTTGTCAAAATTGGTCCTTGAGATTTAAAATTGCAAAATTACAACTTAGGTCCCTAAACTTTGAAAATTGTCAAAAATGGTCCTTGGAAGTTTGAAAATATCAAAAATAGTCCTTGTACTATTGAAACTTGTCAAAAGTGACTCTTGAAACAACTTTGAGAAAATGGCAGGTTTGGTCCCTCATCTTTCAGAAATTGCAAAACAAGTCCTTGTAATATTAAACCTAAGCCTTGAACCCTTCCTTTACACCCTTGACCCCTGCCATTACCCATTTTGACCCCCTGCCAAATCATTTTGACCCCCTGTCTAATATACTCCCTTGGTCAAACCCCGGTCAAACCAACCTTAGCCCGCCCACTGCTTATCTCCTTCCCAAGTTGCCTGCAACACCTCTCCCATCACCTGCCTCACCTTATCTCTTCAACTCTCCCCCTCATCATCACATCTACCCTCTAAACATGCCACCCCCCCCAGTTGCAATTTAACAGAGCCCCATTTGCAAAATAAACTTTCCTGCCAAAATTGATCAAACGGCCAAAAATGGCTCAAGTAATCCAATGGCCAAGATATCAAGTGGGATTTACTCAGAGGACACGTGGGAGCATTTTGGTGTATAAAAAGAAGCAAGAGAAGGAGAGATAGAGAAGTAGTTAATTTTTGTAGTTTATTGTAAAATCGTTTTTATTATAAATGTCTTAGTTTAAGTCTTAAAGTGTAATTTTCAGTTTCTATGTATTGAATTTAAGTTAATTAATCGTTTGTAATCAAGTTCAAGTTCTAATTAGAAGTTTCTCCAAGTTTCCTGTTTTTAAGTTTACTTTTATATATGCAATTTTAAATGAACTAAAAACCAAGCTTCAATAAGCTTCATTATAACTTAAATAAGCTTGCTAAAGTGATAAGGTTTTAAAAGGTACCATTTTGAGGGGTCGTTTAAGTCCTTATTTGATCACTTTTGTATCCGTTATTGCTTAATATCGTTCCTTTTCACTTTTTAGGTCTCGTGAAGGCAAAATGCTGGAATGGCACTTATTTGGACAGAAAGGCGCGAATATATGAAGAAAATGGCCAAAGTCGAAATCGAGACACTCACAGTCGCTGAATGTATAAGGCGACGGCGTCAGGTGCTATGTGCGACGCCGTCGGAGAATTATTGTGACGGGTCAGAACTCAAAACTCGTGTTTTCAAGAGACGGCGTCTAGTTGTGAAAGAGTAGGCCGTCGCTACTCAGACGGCCTAGATGCGATCCAGACGACGTCAGAAGCTGAAGAGGACGGCGTCACGGACATAAGGTGACGACGTCGCAAGGTTAACGTGGCCAAGACGAAACCCTAATGGCGGCGACACGACGGCGTCACTAAACATAAGGTGACGCCGTCGCAATTGTAATCTTATATATAGAATCCGAATTTTTCAGTCTTTGAGTGGAGAGTCTTTGGAGTAAAAACCTAAAACCGAACCTAAGGTGTCTTGTACAGTATTTTAGGGTTTTTAACCCTATCTTACACCAAGATAAGTCTTTGCTTCATTAATTCAATTATGTCTTTGATTATTCGTGTGTATGCTTGCATGTTATCCATGTCCGGCTAATTTATTTGTGTGTTTGCTTAGGAAGTATGAAACTTAATTATTAAATATTGATTGGTTGTTTCTTATCTTAGTTGATTAATGATCTAGTAATGCGATAGGTCATTCGTTGTGTACTTAATGCTTGATTCATCTTTGTGAACCTTAGAGTATGATTACCTGAGTGATTGTAGGCTAAAACATCCGAAGAGTGCCTTAGAGTAGGAGTCTATAATCTCTAAGTGGATTTGTAGACAAGACCCTTTGGTAAGTTCAAAGAGTTAGGGAGAAACGCATACCCTACAACTTTAGAAACACAACGCAACTAGGAATAAGACGTGACACTCAACCATCAATAGGAGATAATTAAGGAGTAATACAAAATAAGTAAACACATCTTTAAACTATCATACGAGCACACATTAATTAGACATAGACTCCCACAACCTTAGTTTAGATAATTAGATAATAGTAGAGTAATCGGTAGAAATACCAACCCCCCCAAATCCAATACCCGAGATTCGTACCTTTCCATTTTCATAAAAATATAAAAAGATAAAAAATAATCTTCCTCAACCTTAACCTTAGCGTAGTAACTCCTTACTAGCATTCCTATTCCCCTAGAGAACGATATCAATACCCGTGGCTTACCCTAATTACTACACTACAACGATTAGGTTCACTGCCTAGGGTGTTATAAAACTTGCTCGAAGAAAAGGAAGTTTCCTTGACCCCGAACGACGCGTGTAGCGTTATCAAGTTTTTGGCGCCGCTGCCGGGGAATAGAATAGCTAGTTAGTTGTCCACCTCGTTTAGGTTTCTTTGCTTGATTCCTATCAAGTAAACTTCTTTTTTCTCATTTTTAGATTTCTCTTAGTCTATCCCCCTTCTTGTTAACCTTTGTTCGTAACCTCATCACTTTTCATCATGGAAGGTGATAACCCACTACCATTCATCAACATACCACCAAATGACCCGCCAAGAGCCCGTACTCTTGGTGAATACTCAAGACCAAGCCACTTAGGCTATAGGAACACCATTGAGCTTCCCGACCAAGCCCAAACTACGGCCCTGCGATCCGACACCATCCGGTTGGTGCAAAACGGATGTGCATTCCATGGACTTCGTTCCGAAGATCCAAATCAGCATCTGAGGGATTTCCTCAAAATCGTCGATTCCATCGACCTTGATGCTACTACTCGGGAGACCACGCGCCTGCGTCTCTTCCAATTCTCTCTACGGGACCAAGCTAGTAATTGGCTTGAGCGACTTCCCGCCGGCTCCATCTCAAGTTGGGATGATCTTACTTCTCGCTTCCTTGCTCAATTTTTCCCACCGGGGAGAACCACTAAGCTTAGGAATGACATCTTGATGTTCCAACAACGTCAAGGTGAATCTCTCTACGAAGCATGGACCCGATTCAAGGACTTACTTCATAAAGTCCCTCATCACGGCATTGATCTTTGGCTCCAAGTCCAAATCTTTTATGATCATGTCAACTTTCCCACTAAGCGATCCATTGACCAAGCGGCCGGTGGAAAACTTAGTGATCTCACCGCAGAAGAATCATGGGAAATAATAGAGGACCTTGCCTTCTATGACAACGAAAGTTGGGATGACCCCCGTGAGCTGCCCAAGACCGTCAAGGCAATCTCCTTGCCTCCTCCCGACCGTAGGATGATCGAACTTGAAGATCAGGTTAAATTCCTCATGAGTTCCTACAAAAATCCTAAGTCCTCACGACAAGTGAATCAAATCACTCTACCTTGTGAGTTATGCAGTGGTCCCCATGACACTCGTGACTGTTCAAGGCTCTCCGAACAAGCTTTTGCGGACTACGCCTCCATACGTACCGACGGAGCGGGAGAGAAGTGGTACACTTTCAAACCCGAACAAAACAACTTAGGAAACTCATACAACCCCTCATGGAGAAATCACCCTAATCTTAAGTGGAACCAAAACTCAAGCACACCCCAAAGTTCATCTAGTTCGCCTAATAGGTTCAATTCTTCTAATACCGGGAACCCCACTAATCTTGAAGAAATTGCATCTAGATTTTTGTCATCCCAAGAAACTCGATTGAATAAGCTTGAAGCCGATTTTAAGCAAAAACAGAGCGAGATGACAACCAAGCTTGATGCCCTCTTAAAAGCCTTCAATGAGCGGGAAATTGGAGCACTCCCAAGTGATACCATTAAGAACCCAAAAGTGAATTCGATTGCATCGACTTCATGTTCCAGTTCACCATGGGAGAGTGCACATCCATGCCCCTCTCACCCAACGGTTCATTCGGTAAATGCTATCAAAAAGGGTTCCAAGTCATTCAAGAAATACCAAGGCCCGACACCTTTGGTAAAGCCTACTCTTGAGAAACCCGTCAACCAAGAATCCAAACCTAGTTTAGAGGAGGAGTACAAGGAACTCCATCAAGAAAAACCGATCCTTGAAGTCTTAGCTCATGCACCTTATTATAATGCTTTAAAAGAAAAATATGAGTTAGAACTTAGGCTTGGAAAACATGGGTCCGCCTTTGTGCGAAACAACTTACCTAAGAAGTTAGATGATCCCGGGCTATTCACTCTTCCGTGTAGACTTGGAACTTCCAAGCCACTCGATGCTTTAGCCGATTTAGGATCATGCATCAATCTCGTTCCGTTGTCCCTTCATAGAAGCCTCAACCTAGGTAAAATTGAACCAACGGAAACTATCTTAGGATTAGCGGATGGTAGTATAGCACGTCCGGTTGGAATAATAAAGGACATGGTAGTACATGTAGGAGAGTTGACTCTTTTGGCCGACTTTCATGTACTCGACATGAATAAGGACCCGACATGCCCATTACTAGTTGGAAGAGGATTTTTAGCTACCGCTAGTGCCATCATCGATTGTAAGATGTCCAAAATAGTGGTAGGAGAGGGGAGTGCTAGGTCCGTTTACGATGTTAAAAAACATACATACTATAAGGATGAGGAAATCCCACAAGAGATAGGGTTGGATAGAGAGCCTTCTCGATATGGACCTTGGATTGAGAAGAACATCATAGGCCCCCAAAGACCTTTTTACCTAGATAAGGCCTTTGCTAGTGCAGCAACTTTCCAAGAACAAGAATTGGCTAGGGATATAGAAGTGAACCCGTTCGAGGACGCCTTAGTATTTAGGAAGATGACCGAGTTCCTAGGAAGCTTGCCCGTTAACCTTGTCATGAATAAGTGGATAGTTGAGAAATCCGAACGCATGTGGAATTGGAATAGACCGCCTAGTGATGGTAATGGAAGGTGGCACATTAGGATACAAATCTATGATCCTGATGGTGAGATGTTTGAAAAAGCATATTTAACCGAACGTACTACTAGGAACTTGAATGATAAGTTTGATCCTTACGACATTGTTGAGGATAGACTTACGTATATCGGTACGTAGGAGCACGACTACGAGTCTAGCTACAAGACTCTTAAATAAAGAAAAGCGCTTCGTGGGAGGCAACCCATGCTTAATTGTTTGCTTGTTAGTGTCATATATCTTTTATTAATTGTTTATCCTCATGTTTAAATTTGTAAAAATGCTTTATTTTGTTTTTTTAACTTCGTCTTAATTACATATAAAGGTATTTTACATAAGGGATAAGTGTAGGGAGGATTACACACGTTTTCAAAAGAAACGTAAACATGAGAATAACAATTAATTAAAAGATATATATGTTTGTTTGTTTGAGTCAAATGCTTGTATCGAGTCATAATGAATGTTTTGCAGAAATTTTTCCAGATTCTAAAGATGTAAATTTTCCAGAAATTTTTCCAGAAAATCGCAGACCAGTTTTTGTCAGGATAACCTGACGGCGTCAGGATTGCAACCTGACGGCGTCAGGAAGGAGTAAAAACATCAGATTACTTTTTCTCGTTTTCTGAGCTACTTATAAATTTTTGGAATTTTCCAGGTCTTAATTTTCTTAGAAATTCTGTAAACATTCATTCCACAAGCATTATATCCTAGTTTAAATCGAGTCTTATATATATTATTACCGCCGATTTTACGCGAAGGTTTCGTTTGTTTTCTTCAAGTGTGCAGGTTTAGTTTGTCAAGAAGAAGTTACATAAGATTGGAAGGAGCTTTTCACGCAATAATTCTTCTTGAAAAGAATTTAACCACCACTTTACACGGATCCTACCGAGCTAATCAGGGGAGTATTAGTTTCTTTCGTTTTTAATTACCTTCTTTTATCATAACTTTGATACTTTCGGGGAACATTGGGGACAATGTTCAGTTTAAGTGTAGGGAGGGAAAATAAAACGGGAACTTTGAAACTATGCTTATCCTTGACTATTTGCTTTGTCTAATTGTATTTGTGTAATAAACCATGAGAAATGTCGGTTAGGGTAATTTTGGCACCAAATTTAAAATTTTCCATGACATATAGGAGTGGGCCATTAGTCTTAACAAAAGCGTCTCATGGATAGGAAGTTATATGACTAGCACAAAAACCCTTTACCACCCAAATTCCACCCAAAATGTGAGGATCGCCCTTAGATTAGTAGGAATTAAAGCATTCATCTTTAATGCTTAGAGTGTGAACCGGTAGTATATTAGATTCTAGAACTTGTTTTGTGATGCATTCCGAGATCGCAAGTGAGGCTACACTTGTGTAGTTAGGAATAACTAAATGATAAGAGGCATTAGGATAACCCTTGTTTGATACCTGTAATATAATTACTTCTTCCACATCGGTTGAGTAATTCCCCCACACCCTTTGCGTTGTACTCATCTTTAGTACACGATACCCCTAGTTAACCCCTCAGAGCCTATCCTTTTCGCGGTTCTCGTGATATTTCGGTTTTTCCGGAATATCAATGAAGAGCATTGTTTACACCCCACCCCCAAATATACACCCAAATCCCCTTAGCCTAACCCTTATGCACTCACTTTTAGTGCAATTATTTGTTATCACCCCAAACCCTTAGTTCAATTATCTAGTTGCTTGCATAAGTTGCTAAGTCGAGTCATATGGTATGTCCGAAGACAATCAAGAAGCCCTTTCTGCCATATCGTTCTAAGACGGGTTTGTATACAGTTTTGGGACGATTGGGATTCATGGGAAAAGTTAAAGTTTATGAAATGACGGGAAGGGAACGTTAAATTCAAATTCCCTTTGTTTACGTAATAATGTACCCCAAGTGTTTTGATCTTGTCAAATCGGGTCAAATTAGTGTTAGAGTAATAAAAACTCAAGTGTAGGGATATGCTTATAAATCCCTAGTATTTTGATGTTATCTTAGAGGATGGTAGAGTAAAAGTGTAAAAAAAAAAAAAAAAAAAAAAAAAAAAAAAAAAAAAAAAAAAAAAATCGAAAAAAAAAATAGAAAAAGAGAAAAGAAAAAAAAATAGAGTGATAAAAAAAAAAAAAAAATACGGGCTACCATCCTACATCTATCTTTTAATTTATGTTTGTTTATTTCAGTTATCTAGAGTTTAGAGTGTCGAGTCTTGGCTTAGCAACGCCATTCTTCATATGCAGTTAATATAAAGATTTTTGACTTACCACCACTAAATAGCCTATCCCACCAAACCCTTATTTCCCTACCGTAAGCCTAACATTACAACCCTTTAAAAGACCTCTTTGATAGTCTTTCCTAGGTGCTTACGCCAAAGCGATGGAGGTTTGATCTATTCTCAAGCCTATGGTAATCTATGTACTAGGACCGGTTAATGAGTGTTTATCTTCCATTTCCCATATTGTTATATTTCATTTATACACCTGAGAGAGATGTGAGTATCCAAACACCCCATGTGAGGTGCTAGTATGTAATTTCCGTGCTTGTTATGACTTTTGCGGGGCTTATATGTGTTGTGGACCGTTTTGAATTAATGCTGAATGACCCCTAACTTATAAATTAATTGGCTAAAAGCACATTTGCTTGAGGACAAGCAAATAACAAGTGTAGGGATATTTGATAAGGTTTTAAAAGGTACCATTTTGAGGGGTCGTTTAAGTCCTTATTTGATCACTTTTGTATCCGTTATTGCTTAATATCGTTCCTTTTCACTTTTTAGGTCTCGTGAAGGCAAAATGCTGGAATGGCACTTATTTGGACAGAAAGGCGCGAATATATGAAGAAAATGGCCAAAGTCGAAATCGAGACACTCACAGTCGCTGAATGTATAAGGCGACGGCGTCAGGTGCTATGTGCGACGCCGTCGGAGAATTATTGTGACGGGTCAGAACTCAAAACTCGTGTTTTCAAGAGACGGCGTCTAGTTGTGAAAGAGTAGGCCGTCGCTACTCAGACGGCCTAGATGCGATCCAGACGACGTCAGAAGCTGAAGAGGACGGCGTCACGGACATAAGGTGACGCCGTCGCAAGGTTAACGTGGCCAAGACGAAACCCTAATGGCGGCGACACGACGGCGTCACTAAACATAAGGTGACGTCGTCTCAATTGTAATCTTATATATAGAATCCGAATTTTTCAGTCTTTGAGTGGAGAGTCTTTGGAGTAAAAACCTAAAACCGAACCTAAGGTGTCTTGTACAGTATTTTAGGGTTTTTAACCCTATCTTACACCAAGATAAGTCTTTGCTTCATTAATTCAATTATGTCTTTGATTATTTGTGTGTATGCTTGCATGTTATCCATGTCCGGCTAATTTATTTGTGTGTTTGCTTAGGAAGTATGAAACTTAATTATTAAATATTGATTGGTTGTTTCTTATCTTAGTTGATTAATGATCTAGTAATGCGATAGGTCATTCGTTGTGTACTTAATGCTTGATTCATCTTTGTGAACCTTAGAGTATGATTACCTGAGTGATTGTAGGCTAAAACATCCGAAGAGTGCCTTAGAGTAGGAGTCTATAATCTCTAAGTGGATTTGTAGACAAGACCCTTTGGTAAGTTCAAAGAGTTAGGGAGAAACGCATACCCTACAACTTTAGAAACACAACGCAACTAGGAATAAGACGTGACACTCAACCATCAATAGGAGATAATTAAGGAGTAATACAAACTAAGTAAACACATCTTTAAACTATCATACGAGCACACATTAATTAGACATAGACTCCCACAACCTTAGTTTAGATAATTAGATAATAGTAGAGTAATCGGTAGAAATACCAACCCCCCCAAATCCAATACCCGAGATTCGTACCTTTCCATTTTCATAAAAATATAAAAAGATAAAAAATAATCTTCCTTAACCTTAACCTTAGCGTAGTAACTCCTTACTAGCATTCCTATTCCCCTAGAGAACGATATCAATACCCGTGGCTTACCCTAATTACTACACTACAACGATTAGGTTCACTGCCTAGGGTGTTATAAAACTTGCTCGAAGAAAAGGAAGTTTCCTTGACCCCGAACGACGCGTGTAGCGTTATCATAAAGCTACCATAGCTTTTAGTAAGCTTATTATTCATATTCAAGCAATATTAATTCTTGGTCAACGAAAGTCAACTGTGAAGCTCAATATGGGTTTAGTGATGACATTGGGTGTTGCAGTGATGGAAATGGGTTGAGATAAGTTTGGATAGTGACTTATTGCACTGTTCCATTGATTTCTTTAACTTGCAGCTTTGGCAGAATCTTGTAAGTGCCTGAGTCCAATTTTTGTTTCAATCTTAATTCATGACTTGCACTATTTCAATGCCTGTGATCATATGTTAGTTTGTAGGGTTAAATGCTTTAGTTAGTGGATATAATCTAATTGAGTTGTTAGATTAGATCAAGGTTGAGGAAAGAAGCTGCTAGTTTAGTTTCTAGTTCTGAACAGGAGTGTTTGGATTTGTCTCTTAGTCTAAGTTTGAGGATCAGTTTAAGGGTAATCTCTGTTGCAGTGGTTTATATTAGAGATATTAGAGTCATCTAGACCATATATGTGCATCTTAGGACTGCAAAAGTCAAAAGTGCCTTAAATCTGTCCTAGCCTCTATTTTAGAAGGATTGAGCAGTTAATAAGTTGCACATTGGTTTAGGAGTGGTTAATTTAGCTTGCATTTGTCCCACCTTAGCATAAATCATCAACTTCAGTTCACAAATTGAAATCAAAAGTTATTTAAGTCAACCTTGCAAAACTGTCTAAAAGTCAAAATTGCATTTGTGCAGAATTTACATGAATCTCAGTTAGGTTAGAACTAGACAGAAGCTGCATTTAGGCTTAGATTAGGTCAATATAGCTTAATTAGGTTCCATTTCATCATTAGATAACATTATCAGTTCACAAATTTGATCCAAATCTCAAAAAAGTCAATTTCTCAAAACTGTTAAAAATAGTCAAGACTAGAGAAATGCAGTTTTAGCAAAGCTTTGAGTAACTTTCATGTGTTCAGCCATGGGTCAATTCCATTGAAACTTTGGCATTTGCAACTTCAGCTGGTTAATTGTTCAAAAGTTATTTTTTCAAATTTTTCCAAAAGCTTCTTAAGCTTCAAACAAGCTTGTCTTTTAGGGACTTAATGCCCTGTGCACACACTCAGTGACAACTGAGTGTGCACAGGTTTTGCAAGAGCTCACAACCAGCTCTTGAGAGCTTGTGAGTAGCTGATTTTTGGTTTACAACCCCCTTGCTAGGTCAACTTGAGATCGTAATATCTGGTTTTAGGTTTTTGGCTTATCTAGTAGCTCATTTTTAAGTTGTAAGTTAGTAAAAAAAAACCTGTTTTGGCCTTTTGAGTGCAATCCAAACCAAATGCTTGTTTCTTGCTTTCCAGAGGTCTAGAGTAGTTAAGTTAGGTTGCTCTTTAATAGTTTTAGCATAATTTAGGTCCTGTGATAATTTGGTTCTCTGTAGTAGACTTTGGCTTATTTTGAAGTGCTTATTCATAAGCAGTTTCACTACAGGTCCCATATCCTCCACATAAGCATATGTTTTTATATTTTTTTATAGACTTAGAATAATATTTTAGTATTTTCCTGAATTTTTCATATTTTTCTAGCACTATTTGTTATTTTTCTTCATTTAAAACAGTTTTTAAGCCTTTTTAATTAGCTTTTAATACAATTAAATCAGAAAAACTTCAAAAAAATATGTTTTCATTTTTCCTAGGTTAAGATAAATATAAAAAGTCAAAAAAATATTTTTCCAGATTTTTCATAGTTTAATTTGTAATTTTTAGTAATTTAATTAGTTTCAAATAGTTTTTAATTCATAGAAAATAGAAAAATAATCAGAAAAATACAAAATTAGTTTTGAAAATTCTCTTTAGTTATTTTAGATTTTTCCAAGTCATAATTTCATTTTTCTAGCTTTATTTCATATTTTCTTGTATTTTAGAGTATTATTAAATGAGTAAAATAGTTTTTAATTAATAATAATTAGATAAATAGTTTTAAAAATATTTTTCTTTTTCTCAAAATTTTATCTTATCATTAGGATTGTAAAAATGTCATTTTTATATTTTTAGGATTAATATTGCTTCAGTTTCACATTTTCTTTTGTACGTCACGTAGTTTTTAAGTTAAAATTGTAAAAGATAAATCAAAAACATCAGTTTAAAAATAGTGATAGCGTTTATTTAATATAATTTATCTTTTTAATTTTCTTTAATTTGCATTTAAGCCCCTGTAATTTGTATACTTTTTCTTTAGGTATAATCAATCACAATCCTTTTCCGTTCAAATTCTCTCGATCACTATTCGTTTGACTATTCTCGCACAGCTCGTTGGGACTTAACGACCTGGGGAAACACTATACTCTCCTGGACTTCATTGCATTTTGTGTCTGAACTGTTTAAGTGTCTTACGGTTAGCCATTCACAAGTGGCTAGCTTGTGTGAGATAACTTGACGGTTTAGCACGAATCAAATTTTGGCGCCGCTGCCGGGGAGCTGTGCTAATTATCTTACGCTTAGCAGATTAGTGATTTGAATATTCACTCCTTGTTCATACCATCTATATGTATTTATATTTTCTTATAAAAATCCAAAAATCCAAAAACATCTTAAAAATCAAAAACCCAAAAAGATTTTCATTCTTTGTTTTTACAACATGTTTTTCAAAAATACCAAAAATATTCCTCTTTACCCTCTTACCCTTTTTGATTCTTTATCCCTTTACCCTCTATCTATTTGATTCTAACTTCTTCTCATGGAATCTCTCGACTACGACGAATTCTGGAACGAAGTTGAAAAACTTCAGACTTTATCGCAAATGCCAAGAATTCGTGTTGTTCGTGATGATCCATTAATTCTGCGTAGGGAAATGGAACGAGAAACCGGGGTGACAAAGGACCAGGTACTTCCCTCTGATAATGGTCCAACCTACGGTTATCCAAAGATCTAACCCCTCAATTGCTCCTAAGCCGTCTAAAATTGATCCTAAACTTTCACAATTTACGGTTAAAAGCAATCATGCAAAATTTAGATCGGTGACTAGCAAGAATGACTTGCCTAAACTTCACGTTTCTCAAAAACCAGAACCGGAGACCATAACGGAAGTGGTGGAAATTGCTAGCTCTCAGAGCACACCACTTGTCCCACCTCCGGATTTTTCAAAATGTTCTTCGAGACTTGATAGTCATTCGGATCACCATGTTGGTTTTGTTGATTCTTTGAATAAACCGATTCCTTCTCATAACTCTCAAAAGAAATCGTTTATTCCTTGTGTCGGTTGTGGTGAGCTTCTTTTTGGTTCACCCTGTCGTTGGTGTACGTGTGTACAATGTGGTAATGATATTCGTAACGGGAGTTGTTTGTTTTGTGGTTCGAGGAATTCATTTGATTATGATCCTAATCCGAACTCATTTAACGACCCCTCAAGCTTTTCCAATTACCCACCACAGCCCGACTTATCTTCATATAATCAACATAACTGCTGTGAATTTTGTGGAGGTCCTCACCAAGGATTTGAGTGTCAATCCGGAAACACATTTGTCTATAAACAGTTTTCCGGTGATGCTCAGAACTTTGGTTATGACCAATATCCATATAATTCACCAGTCCAGGCTCAGCATTTTTACTGTTGTGAGTACTGTGGAGGTCCCCACTTTAGCTCTGATTGTCAAATAGGGAATCCATTTCCTTGTAACAATCATGACTCTCACAGGTTTGACAATTTCCAACCTCCACAGCACCATACGGTTCAAACTCCACCTGAGCCGTTGCCTAAAGAAATTTCCCAAGATTTTGAAACCGCAATGAAAACACTTGATGATATGATTCAAAACTTTAAGAATCAAGTGAGTGGTGAGAAAACCATGGGAGAATTGCTAGCCGAAGAACAACAGGCTCACAAATCTAGGGAAGAATTATTAGTCCTAGAGCATGCAGCTCTAAGGCGTTCCCAATTTCTTAAGGCAGCTATGTATGATGATGATGAGGAGAGTATTCCTTTTAAGGATATTATTTCTCAACTCCCTCAGTCAGTTGATATCCCAGCAGTTGAGATTCCATCTCAAACAACTGCTATCACACCCGAAGCTCCCACTCACTCTCTGAACATGGGGGACGAGCATCTTGACACAGTTCCTGAAAAGGAATCGGACGAATTCATAAAGTCTAGTGTTGAGAACCTTGTCCCAATCCCGAGAGAGTCACATGGAACTTCTGATCATATGTGTGATTCTTTTTCCCCTCTTGAGTGTTCAAAAGATCATTTTGAAACTTTCTCCGATGTTAGCGACGATTGTACTTCTTATGGAAACATCGAGTATGTTGAGGCATCACTCCCACAGTCTGATGCTGATCATCATCTTGAGGAGTTCACCGATGAACTCACTCACATCAATCCACTTTCATCGGAAAGTAATGATAGTATTTTTTATTTCAAAGCCGATCTGGGAGAGACTGAAAGTCTCCTTGATAATGATCGTTCACTCACTTCTTATCCCAACAGTCCAATAGAGAATATTAATCACTTTGTTCCTCAAGCATTCAAAACAACTCTCACCAATCCTCTATTTGAATTCGAATCTGAATTCACCTTAATTTCTGAGAATCCAATCTTTGATACTCAGATTGAGGATAGTGATGAGTCTACAGTGGAACAAGAATTCACAGATTTACATCTTGTGATTGATTCTCTTCACGAGGAGTTCGCCGGTGAACTCACTCATATCATATCTCCGCCGGAGTATGATAACTTCCACTTTGATCTAGACACACCCGGGATATGTCTAGACCAATTGAGCTTAAATGATGAGATTCATGCTATTATGAATTCTCCTTCTGATGATGATGAGTTAGTCATGATATTTATCATGATTTTCTATCTCTTCTTCACCTATCCCGTGGCTTCTCCTGTTCTTCACTCCTTCGGGAATGAAGACATTATCTTTGACCCCGGCATTTCCATGTACCATGTGTGAGTCGGGTCTGTCTATGTATATCTCGTCGGTGTGGAACTTTCACGTGCTTCAAATGTTTGTCCAAACATCTTGAATGAAAGTCCGATGGAGATTGTCTCTTTCACTTTGCTTCCCCATGAACAAATTAATTCGGGGTCGAGTCAAGCTAGCGACTCGGTAATCAAAAACAGTAGTTAAACATGGGTTTTCACCCGTGTGTACCACTCTAGTGTGGGGGAGATACTCCACATGTTGTATATAGATCTTAAAAATGAATGAAAATTGTAAATATTAAAAAAAAAGAATAATTGTTGTGTTTCTACACTTAGCTAGTAATGTTATCTTTTTACGTTCTAAGTTTCGGCATAACAGCCGGTACTTTGAATATTGAGGACAATATTCATTTCTAAGTGTGGGGGGGGGAATTCTGGCGAATTTGATCATAAATGTACCCTTTTAGTCCCTTTTTCCCCCAAAATGGCCAAAATTTAATTTTTTTTAGTGGAAGTACTATGTACTAAACACAACAAATGGTAATCAGTCCACCATGTCTAACCCACATAAGGATTGGCTAATCCAGGAGCAAACGGCTCTTGGTAAAGATATCTCAAATCCGTTGACGGCTTGCAATTTGCCCAAAATTGTATGGTGTTCAGCTCACCATATCTTTAATTAGTGAAGAGTTGGCTAGCCCGCAAGTTTATGGCTTGTGGTAAAGGCAGTGGAAAAACCATAATTGGTAATCAGCTCACCAAAGATAATATTGATAATTATCTAAGAGTTGGCTAGTCCAGAAGCAAACGGCTTCTGGTAAAGACAAATCAAATCCGTTGAAAGCTGATGGTTTGCTCAAAATCATTTGGTTATCAGTATACCAAGGTTCTTACTTGAACTGAAATATTTGGCTACTCCAGAAGTAATGGCTTTTGGTAAAGAGATGAAATCCATTAATTTTTCTCAAAACATTGCCAGGGACTAGCAATATCTTAGTGTGGGGGATTGATGAGTGTCTAAATACTCATCATTTTTGTACCATTTAAACTGCAAAAACATCTGAAAACACTCAGAAATGCATCAAAATGATAAAAATATCACAAATAAGTGTTTTATGTGTTTTAAATGCAAAAATATCAAAATCTGGTGAAAAACGTATCAAGCTTGCATAATTGGCAGTTTTAGTCCCCCAAGTTTCAAAAGTTGTCAAAAACAGTCCCTGATAAAACAAAATAAAGAAAAATATCATTTCAAGTCCCTAGGGATTCATGAGTTGTCAAAATGGGTCCTTGAGATTTAAAATTGCAAAATTACAACTTAGGTCCCTAAACTTTGAAAATTGTCAAAAATGGTCCTTGGAAGTTTGAAAATATCAAAAATAGTCCTTGTACTATTGAAACTTGTCAAAAGTGACCCTTGAAACAACTTTGAGAAAATGGCAGGTTTGGTCCCTCATCTTTCAGAAATTGCAAAACAAGTCCTTGTAATATTAAACCTAAGCCTTGAACCCTTCCTTTACACCCTTGACCCCTGCCATTACCCATTTTGACCCCCTGCCAAATCATTTTGACCCCCTGTCTAATATACTCCCTTGGTCAAACCCCGGTCAAACCAACCTTAGCCCGCCCACTGCTTATCTCCTTCCAAAGTTGCCTGCAACACCTCTCCCATCACCTGCCTCACCTTATCTCTTCAACACTCCCCCTCATCATCACATCTACCCTCTAAACATGCCACCCCCCCCCCAGTTGCAATTTAACAGAGCCCCATTTGCAAAATAAACTTTCCTGCCAAAATTGATCAAACGGCCAAAAATGGCTCAAGTAATCCAATGGCCAAGATATCAAGTGGGATTTACTCAGAGGACACGTGGGAGCATTTTGGTGTATAAAAAGAAGCAAGAGAAGGAGAGATAGAGAAGTAGTTAATTTTTGTAGTTTATTGTAAAATCGTTTTTATTATAAATGTCTTAGTTTAAGTCTTAAAGTGTAATTTTCAGTTTCTATGTATTGAATTTAAGTTAATTAATCGTTTGTAATCAAGTTCAAGTTCTAATTAGATGTTTCTCCAAGTTTCCTGTTTTTAAGTTTACTTTTATATATGCAATTTTAAATGAACTAAAAACCAAGCTTCAATAAGCTTCATTATAACTTAAATGAGCTTGCTAAAGCTACCATAGCTTTTAGTAAGCTTATTATTCATATTCAAGCAATATTAATTCTTGGTCAACGAAAGTCAACTGTGAAGCTCAATATGGGTTTAGTGATGACATTGGGTGTTGCAGTGATGGAAATGGGTTGAGATAAGTTTGGATAGTGACTTATTGCACTGTTCCATTGATTTCTTTAACTTGCAGCTTTGGCAGAATCTTGTAAGTGCCTGAGTCCAACTTTTGTTTCAATCTTAATTCATGACTTGCACTATTTCAATGCCTGTGATCATATGTTAGTTTGTAGGGTTAAATGCTTTAGTTAGTGGATATAATCTAATTGAGTTGTTAGATTAGATCAAGGTTGAGGAAAGAAGCTGCTAGTTTAGTTTCTAGTTCTGAACAGGAGTGTTTGGATTTGTCTCTTACTCTAAGTTTGAGGATCAGTTTAAGGGTAATCTCTGTTGCAGTGGTTTATATTAGAGATATTAGAGTCATCTAGACCATATATGTGCATCTTAGGACTGCAAAAGTCAAAAGTGCCTTAAATCTGTCCTAGCTTCTATTTTAGAAGGATTGAGCAGTTAATAAGTTGCACATTGGTTTAGGAGTGGTTAATTTAGCTTGCATTTGTCCCACCTTAGCATAAATCATCAACTTCAGTTCACAAATTGAAATCAAAAGTTATTTAAGTCAACCTTGCAAAACTGTCTAAAAGTCAAAATTGCATTTGTGCAGAATTTACATGAATCTCAATTAGGTTAGAACTAGATAGAAGCTGCATTTAGGCTTAGATTAGGTCAATATAGCTTAATTAGGTTCCATTACATCATTAGATAACACTATCAGTTCACAAATTTGATCCAAATCTCAAAAAAGTCAATTTCTCAAAACTGTTAAAAATAGTCAAGACTAGAGAAATGCAGTTTTAGCAAAGCTTTGAGTAACTTTCATGTGTTCAGCCATGGGTCAATTCCATTGAAACTTTGGCATTTGCAACTTCAGCTGGTTAATTGTTCAAAAGTGATTTTTTCAAATTTTTCCAAAAGCTTCTTAAGCTTCAAACAAGCTTGTCTTTTAGGGACTTAATGCCCTGTGCACACACTCAGTGACAACTGAGTGTGCACAGGTTTTGCAAGAGCTCACAACCAGCTCTTGAGAGCTTGTGAGTAGCTGATTTTTGGTTTACAACCCCCTTGCTAGGTCAACTTGAGATTGTAATATCTGGTTTTAGGTTTTTGGCTTATCTAGTAGCTCATTTTTAAGCTGTAAGTTAGTAAAA
This sequence comes from Chrysanthemum seticuspe, assembly GCA_019973895.1. NCBI lineage: Eukaryota > Viridiplantae > Streptophyta > Magnoliopsida > Asterales > Asteraceae > Chrysanthemum > Chrysanthemum seticuspe. The sequence goes on from BPTQ01000001.1 coordinate 298,471,586, forward strand.
AAAAAACCTGTTTTGGCCTTTTGAGTGCAATCCAAACCAAATGCTTGTTTCTTGCTTTCCAGAGGTCTAGAGTAGTTAAGTTAGGTTGCTCTTTAATAGTTTTAGCATAAGTTAGGTCCTGTGATAAATTGGTTCTCTGTAGTAGACTTTGGCTTATTTTGAAGTGCTTATTCATAAGCAGTTTCACTACAGCTCCCATATCCTCCACATAAGCATATGTTTTTATATTTTTGATAGACTTAGAATAATATTTTAGTATTTTCCTGAATTTTTCATATTTTTCTAGCACTGTTTGTAATTTTTCTTAATTTAAAACAGTTTTTAAGCCTTTTTAATTAGCTTTTAATACAATTAAATCAGAAAAACTTCAAAAAAATAAGTTTTCATTTTTCCTAGGTTCAGATAAATATAAAAAGTCAAAAAAATATTTTTCCAGATTTTTCATAGTTTAATTTGTAATTTTTAGTAATTTAATTAGTTTCAAATAGTTTTTAATTCATAGAAAATAGAAAAATAATCAGAAAAATACAAAATTAGTTTTGAAAATTCTCTTTAGTTATTTTAGATTTTTCCAAGTCATAATTTCATTTTTCTAGCTTTATTTCATATTTTCTTGTATTTTAGAGTATTATTAAATAAGTAAAATAGTTTTTAATTAATAATAATTAGATAAATAGTTTTAAAAATATTTTTCTTTTTCTCAAAATTTTCTCTTATCATTAGGATTGTAAAAATGTCATTTTTATATTTTTAGGATTAATATTGCTTCAGTTTCACATTTCTTTTGTACGTCACGTAGTTTTTAAGTTAAAATTGTAAAAGATAAATCAAAAACATCAGTTTAAAAATAGTGATAGCGTTTATTTAATATAATTTATCTTTTTAATTTTCTTTAATTTGCATTTAAGCCCCTGTAATTTGTATACTTTTTCTTTAGGTATAATCAATCACAATCCTTTTCCGTTCAAATTCTCTCGATCACTATTCGTTTGACTATTCTCGCACAGCTCGTTGGGACTTAACGACCTGGGGAAACACTATACTCTCCTGGACTTCATTGCATTTTGTGTCTGAACTGTTTTAAGTTTCTTACGGTTAGCCATTCACAAGTGGCTAGCTTGTGTGAGATAACTTGACGGTTTAGCACGAATCAAATTTTGGCGCCGCTGCCGGGGAGCTGTGCTAATTATCTTACGCTTAGCAGATTAGTGATTTGAATATTCACTCCTTGTTCATACCATCTATATGTATTTATATTTTCTTATAAAAATCCAAAAATCTAAAAACATCTTAAAAATCAAAAACCCAAAAAGATTTTCATTCTTTGTTTTTACAACATGTTTTTCAAAAATACCAAAAATATTCCTCTTTACCCTATTACCCTTTTTGATTCTTTATCCCTTTACCCTCTATCTATTTGATTCTAACTTCTTCTCATGGAATCTCTCGACTACGACGAATTCTGGAACGAAGTTGAAAAACTTCAGACTTTATCGCAAATGCCAAGAATTCGTGTTGTTCGTGATGATCCATTAATTCTGCGTAGGGAAATGGAACGAGAAACCGGGGTGACAAAGGACCAGGTACTTCCCTCTGATAATGGAAGTGCTAAATACGTCCAACCTACAGTTATCCAAAGATCTAACCCCTCAATTGCTCCTAAGCCGTCTAAAATTGATCCTAAACTTTCACAATTTACGGTTAAAAGCAATCATGCAAAATTTAGATCGGTGACTAGCAAGAATGACTTGCCTAAACTTCACGTTTCTCAAAAACCAGAACCGGAGACCATAACGGAAGTGGTGGAAATTGCTAGCTCTCAGAGCACACCACTTGTCCCACCTTCGGATTTTCAAAATGTTCTTCGAGACTTGATAGTCATTCGGATCACCATGTTGGTTTTGTTGATTCTTTGAATAAACCGATTCCTTTTCATAACTCTCAAAAGAAATCGTTTATTCCTTGTGTCGGTTGTGGTGAGCCTCTTTTTGGTTCACCCTGTCGTTGGTGTACGTGTGTACAGTGTGGTAATGATATTCGTAACGAGAGTTGTTTGTTTTGTGGATCGAGGAATTCATTTGATTATGATCCTAATCCGAACTCATTTAACGACCCATCAAACTTTTCCAATTACCCACCACAGCCCGACTTATCTTCATATAATCAACATAACTTCTGTGAATTTTGTGGAGGTCCTCACCAAGGATTTGAGTGTCAATCTGGAAACACATTTGTCTATAAACAGTTTTCCGGTGATGCTCAGAACTTTGGTTATGACCAATATCCATATAATTCACCAGTCCAGGCTCAGCATTTTTACTGTTGTGAGTACTGTGGAGGTCCCCACTTCAGCTCTGATTGTCAAATAGGGAATCCATTTCCTTGTAACAATCATGACTCTCACAGGTTTGACAATTTCCAACCTCCACAGCACCATACGGTTCAAACTCCACCTGAGCCGTTGCCTAAAGAAATTTCCCAAGATTTTGAAACCGCAATGAAAACACTTGATGATATGATTCAAAACTTTAAGAATCAAGTGAGTGGTGAGAAAACCATGGGAGAATTGCTAGCCGAAGAACGAGAGGCTCACAAATCTAGGGAAGAATTATTAGTCCTAGAGCATGCAGCTCTAAGGCGTTCCCAATTTCTTAAGGCAGCTATGTATGATGATGACGAGGAGAGTATTCCTTTTAAGGATATTATTTCTCAACTCCCTCAGTCAGTTGATATCCCAGCAGTTGAGATTCCATCTCAAACAACTGCTATCACACCCGAAGCTCCCACTCACTCTCTGAACATGGGGGACGAGCATCTTGACACTGTTCCTGAAAAGGAATCGGAAGAATTCATAAAGTCTAGTGTTGAGAACCTTGTCCCAATCCCGAGAGAGTCACAGGGAACTTCTGATCATATGTGTGATTCTTTTTCCCCTCTTGAGTGTTCAAAAGATCATTTTGAAACTTTCTCCGATGTTAGCGATGATTGTACTTCTTATGGAAACATCGAGTATGTTGAGGCATCACTCCCACAGTCTGATGCTGATCATCATCTTGAGGAGTTCACCGATGAACTCACTCACATCAATCCACTTTCATCGGAAAGTAATGATAGTCTTTTTGATTTCAAAGCCGATCTGGGAGAGACTGAAAGTCTCCTTGATAATGATCGTTCACTCACTTCTTATCCCAACAGTCCAATAGAGAATATTAATCACTTTGTTCCTCAAGCATTAAAAACAACTCTCACCAATCCTTTATTTGAATTCGAATATGAATTCACCTTAATTTCTGAGAATCCACTCTTTGATACTCATATTGAGGATAGTGATGAGTCTACAGTGGAACAAGAATTCACAGATTTACATCTTGTGATTGATTTTCTTCACGAGGAGTTCGCTGGTGAACTCACTCATATCATATCTCCGCCGGAGTATGATAACTTCCACTTTGATCTAGACACACCCGGGATATGTCTAGACCAATTGAGCTTAAATGATGAGATTCATGCTATTATGAATTCTCCTTCTGATGATGATGAGTTAGTCATGATATTTATCATGATTTTCTATCTCTTCTTCACCTATCCCGTGGCTTCTCCTGTTCTTCACTCCTTCGGGAATGAAGACATTATCTTTGACCCCAGCATTTCCATGTACCATGTGTGAGCCGGGTCTGTCTATGTATATCTCGTTGGTGTGGAACTTTCACGTGCTTCAAATGTTTGTCCAAACATCTTGAATGAAAGTCCGATGGAGATTGTCTCTTCCACTTTGCTTCCCCATGAACAAATTAATTCGGGGTCGAGTCAAGCTAGCGACTCGGTAATCAAAAACAGTAGTTAAACATGGGTTTTCACCCGTGTGTACCACTCTAGTGTGGGGGATATACTCCACATGTTGTATATAGATCTTAAAAATGAATGAAAATTGTAAATATTAAAAAAAGAGAATAATTGTTGTGTGTCTACACTTAGCTAGTAATGTTATCTTTTTACGTTCTAAGTTTCGGCATAACAGCCGGTACTTTGAATATTGAGTACAATATTCATTTCTAAGTGTGGGGGGGAAATTCTGGCGAATTTGATCATAAATGTACCCTTTTAGTCCCTTTTTCCCCCAAAATGGCCAAATTTTAAATTTTTTTTTAGTGGAAGTACTATGTACTAAACACAACAAATGGTAATCAGTCCACCATGTCTAACCCACATAAGGATTGGCTCATCCAGGAGCAAACGGCTCTTGGTAAAGATATCTCAAATCCGTTGACGGCTTGCAATTTGCCCAAAATTGTATGGTGTTCAGCTCACCATATCTTTAATTAGTGAAGAGTTGGCTAGCCCGCAAGTTTATGGCTTGTGGTAAAGGCAGTGGAAAAACCATAATTGGTAATCAGCTCACCAAAGATAATATTGATAATTTATCTAAGAGTTGGCTAGTCCATAAGCAAACGGCTTCTGGTAAAGACAAATCAAATCCGTTGAAAGTTGATGGTTTGCTCAAAATCATTTGGTTATCAGTGTACCAAGGTTCTTACTTGAACTGAAACATTTGGCTACTCCAGAAGTAATGGCTTTTGGTAAAGAGATGAAATCCATTAATTTTTCTCAAAACATTGCTAGGGACTAGCAATATCTTAGTGTGGGGGATTGATGAGTGTCTAAATACTCATCATTTTTGTACCATTTAAACTGCAAAAACATCTGAAAACACTCAGAAATGCATCAAAATGATAAAAATATCACAAATAAGTGTTTTATGTGTTTTAAATGCAAAAATATCAAAATCTGGTGAAAAACGTATCAAGTTTGCATAATTGGCAGTTTTAGTCCCCCAAGTTTCAAAAGTTGTCAAAAATAGTCCCTGGTAAAACAAAATAAAGAAAAATATCATTTCAAGTCCCTAGGGATTCATGAGTTTTCAAAATTGGTCCTTGAGATTTAAAATTGCAAAATTACAACTTAGGTCCCTAAACTTTGAAAATTGTCAAAAATGGTCCTTGGAAGTTTGAAAATATCAAAAATAGTCCTTGTACTATTGAAACTTGTCAAAAGTGACCCTTGAAACAACTTTGAGAAAATGGCAGGTTTGGTCCCTCATCTTTCAGAAATTGCAAAACAAGTCCTTGTAATATTAAACCTAAGCCTTGAACCCTTCCTTTACACCCTTGACCCCTGCCATTACCCATTTTGACCCCCTGCCAAATCATTTTGACCCCCTGTCTAATATACTCCCTTGGTCAAACCCCGGTCAAACCAACCTTAGCCCGCCCACTGCTTATCTCCTTCCCAAGTTGCCTGCAACACCTCTCCCATCACCTGCCTCACCTTATCTCTTCAACTCTCCCCCTCATCATCACATCTACCCTCTAAACATGCCACCCCCCCCAGTTTCAATTTAACAGAGCCCCATTTGCAAAATAAACTTTCCCGCCAAAATTGATCAAACGGCCAAAAATGGCTCAAGTAATCCAATGGCCAAGATATCAAGTGGGATTTACTCAGAGGACACGTGGGAGCATTTTGGTGTCTAAAAAGAAGCAAGAGAAGGAGAGATAGAGAAGTAGTTAATTTTTGTAGTTTATTGTAAAATCGTTTTTATTATAAATGTCTTAGTTTAAGTCTTAAAGTGTAATTTTCAGTTTCTATGTATTGAATTTAAGTTAATTAATCGTTTGTAATCAAGTTCAAGTTCTAATTAGAAGTTTCTCCAAGTTTCCTGTTTTTAAGTTTACTTTTATATATGCAATTTTAAATGACCTAAAAACCAAGCTTCAATAAGCTACATTATAACTTAAATAAGCTTGCTAAAGCTACCATAGCTTTTAGTAAGCTTATTATTCATATTCAAGCAATATTAATTCTTGGTCAACGAAAGTCAACTGTGAAGCTCAATATGGGTTTAGTGATGACATTGGGTGTTGCAGTGATGGAAATGGGTTGAGATAAGTTTGGATAGTGACTTATTGCACTGTTCCAATGATTTCTTTAACTTGCAGCTTTGGCAGAATCTTGTAAGTGCCTGAGTCCAATTTTTGTTTCAATCTTAATTCATGACTTGCACTATTTCAATGCCTGTGATCATATGTTAGTTTGTAGGGTTAAATGCTTTAGTTAGTGGATATAATCTAATTGAGTTGTTAGATTAGATCAAGGTTGAGGAAAGAAGCTGCTAGTTTATTTTCTAGTTCTGAACAGGAGTGTTTGGATTTGTCTCTTAGTCTAAGTTTGAGGATCAGTTTAAGGGTAATCTCTGTTGCAGTGGTTTATATTAGAGATATTAGAGTCATCTAGACCATATACTTGAAGACGCAAAGTATCACCAAGTCTAAAAAGCTACAATGGGTTTTTCTTACTTGTAAAGGTCCTTCAACTTCGATCGATGTAGAAGGTTCATTTCTGTCACCTCTTCCATTGTTTGTAAACTTCGATGACGAACAAGTCAATACCATACATGATGGTAACATTACCCAAAATTTAAGTTAGAATATACATTTACTTTAATTCTTGAGGATTTGAGGATGTTCCAGTCTTTTATGACGGCATGCCACTTCATTCACTCAATCTACTAAATTTTCCCAGCTTGACGTCTTTGTGAAAAGGATTGTGGGTGTACCGAGACCGGCCCGGCTAGCTCCCAGTTCCGTCCCAACCAGCCAATTATCTTAATTAACTAATTGTCGGCCGATCTCTAATGTTAAGCATCTTTTTAACAACACTTATGGCACCTACACATTACCAAGATTAGTAGCTATGAAGCAACAAAAACAGTCATATAGCTCATTTATCATCATGTATCTGCAGCAATCCCATCGTTAGATCCAAAAAATAAACAACTACAATCTTGAAGATCATAAATAAACCACATACATGTAAACATAAAACTTCATATTAATCAATTCTCACCACACAAACTTAAACACACCTTAGCTACGTACCGCAACCACCCGTCACCACACAAACCTTGAAAAGAAAACCGCGAAACATAACTCATAACTCCAAATCTTCAACCATTCAACAATCAACTCGTGAAGTACAAGCACCATCCCTTCATTATACATGATCACTCAATTTTGGAAAAAAGAACTTCGAGTAACTATAGCTGGTAAACCCACAATCAACGCGGCTTTCGATAATATGCGTTAGACGCCTATATGTGTCTAACTTAAACCTCATGGGTGCGGATTGAGCACCTTTCATTGCATAACATCATAAACTAGTTCAAGTATAACATCATAACATATATTAATTAGTGTTAATCTAAACATGTACTTGTGATGGTAAAGATATATACAAACACACCACCAGTGTACTACAAATTGCTTAAAATAAATTGGGTTTTGATTTTTGGCATCCCACATCGCCTTGTGAGAGAAAGTAGCTATGTGAAAGGTGGTTATAAATAATGTGGAAAGAATACAATTAAAAGTAGGCGGGTTGAATTTCATAAAATCCAGCTGCCATTTTTCACGTTTGGAAAAGTTACAATTTAATATATAAAATTATCAAAATTTTAAGACACCATATTAAACAATGGTTGTAAGAAGAGGTTGGATTTGAGATCCAATCGATCCATCGTGGACGGGAATGTTTACTTTTATTATAAATCCAAGAGTGAGATAGATTGTATGGTGTCTCTCTTGATGGTTGTAGGTCGAAACAAATTCGATGTCTATAATTTCAAATGACTGGAAACATGGTTTGAGTTACCTCATCGAAGTATATACTGATTTACCAAACTCATACTTTGCTATATCTACTTGTATTGTGAAGTATTCAAATCAATAAATAAAGTGTGAAAATCACCCCCTTTGTATGTATATGTGGAAAAGTGAGCTTTAGGACAACAAAAACAGGCCATTCAAGTTTTTTGGGTAGTCGGTTGTTAAGTTCAAGTTGTATTGTCAAAGTAATTCATTTTTTTTCGTCATTTACATCGACTTTAAGTTGGGATAGTATTTTTTAAGATGACTTACATGTACTCTTTGAGTTCAATCCATATTATGAAAAATGATTGTATATGGTTGACTTTGAAGGTTAGTTTGGCTTTCTTTTGAATATTTTTTATCGGTATATTCATGGGTTTGTTTGACGCGTAACGTACACAACTTGATGCTGATTAAGGACAGGGACGGAACTTGAAAGTTGCTGGTCGAGGGGCCAATTTGAAAAATATGTATTTTAGGGGGGCGATATACACTACGATGAAGATTTTTGTAGAGAGGTCAAAATATTTGGGGAGGGCACAACCCTCATCGGTCCCTTCTAAGTTCTGTGGTTAAGGATTTTATAATTTTATTTTGATACGTCAGCCATTGTTGAAAACAATGCATGGTGGAAGTAGTGGTGACATGGTAGTCGTGTGAACTTATTACCATCGTAAAGATCGTCCATGCATATGACGCAAATGGTGGTAGGAGGTATGAACACTCGTTTTTTGAACGGCGAATATTATAAAAACACTTCTAGCAACAAACTAGAAGGAAAACACATTACAAAATAGCTATCATATGATTTTGCATTCAATTCACCCAACTAAAATTGGATTTACATATATTAAAGCACCATGTATAATCTAAAGTGACCTTCTCGTAAAAAATTAACGCCTTTCTTGGAGTATTCGAACCAAATAGTGACTTGTTCGGAAATCTCCAAATCTGCCATCACATGACATAAAAAACTCCTTCGAAAACAATCTTAGCCTGCTTTTAATATGATTATATAACCAAGACAACCACTCCTCATACGAATGAATTTGAGAATTGATTTTGTTCATACTTCTCCATTACTATGATGATGTGTGAAATATTGTAGTTGACTTGAATAAAACGGATACATGAGTATTATTTATATGTGTGCTAGCTTAAGTGTTCATACTTCTCCATTAATGTACTAAAATTAACTGGGTTTCGACTTTTAAGCATCCCGCATGCTTTGTGAGGGAAAGTAGCTTCGTGCGAGGTGGTTATAAATAAGGAGGGAAGGAATATTCAGTTAGAGATATGCATGTTGAATTCCTTTAAAAGCCAATGGCCAAAATTTGTGCAAGCTTACAATTTTATATAGAGCTATGATTAAAAAACGTAAAGATGAGTCTAAATTTGTGTGACATTAATTTATGTACATATGTTAGGTCACCAAATCATTTTCCTTTTAAACGTTATATATAAAGTTATCAATACATTAACACGCCATAAATTACAAAATGCGCTTAAGTAACACAAGCTTCCTGATAACATCAAATAGTCCTGAATATTAAGTGTCAGTTTCCCCCGTTAATGCTTGTAATTTATATCATTTATATGGATTTACGCTTGTTTTCCATTGCTTTCCACTTTCAGGTAAACTACGAGCGTTGGAGCTAAAGAGACGCGAAACTGGAGAAATATCAAAAGATTTATCACAGTATGCTACTTTGAAGAAGTTACGGCGTAACTCATCTCTCACATTACGTCGTAACTGAAGCGTGACTCAGAAAACCAACTCATCAGAAGGTTACGGCGTAACTCTTCCCAAAGGCTACAACGTAACTATATTAGGTCAAATGAGGTTCCACGCCGCTGATAACTACGCCCTAACTATTTCATCAACTACGGTGTAACCAAGTTTATTGAAGACTACGGCGTAACCACTAATAAGGTTACGCCGTAACTAGCAGATCTAGTGCAAAATGCGAAGGAATTGAAGGTTACGGCGTAACTTGTTATAGTTACGCCGTAACCCAGATCTGGCCTATAAATACCCTACGAATTCCAGCATTTCTAATCATCCCATTCCACACACAACAACCAGAGAACGTGGTAAAAAGCTGAAGGGAGACCTAGAGGAGCATACGGAGCTGTCTCCAAGGGAGAAATCACTCCCCTACGATAAGCATCAGCATTTTATATTTTCTTTACTTTCAATTCATGCATTTCGTACATTTGAATATTGAATTTGTTTGTATGATTAATATGAGCGGCTAAGCACCTCTTGGTGCTGGCCTAGTTATGATTCCTTAAGTGTTTTGTTTGCATTTACATTACTTCCGCATAATTATTTCTAAGTGTATGCATGCATAGTTTATTGGTAGCTACCCTTTCTTCGGTAGTTTTGAATGGCGGTAGAGGCCAATTGCCTAGGAGATATGACCAACTGACCCTAGGTGAGCGGACTGAGACGGGAAGGTTAAGATATGACCAACTGACGACCCTTTCTACTTGTGAGATTTGACCAACTGATCACCTACCGTTTGGATGAACTTAAGAATTAGGGGGTGAGTGTTTAAGTTTCTAACGCCCAGGCACTCACTATTATAAATCTAGTATGTAGCGGTACTTAACGACTTGGCTTAGGGGACCAGGAACAACAGGACTTATGAGGGGACACATGACTTCTCCTATGGTGGCATCTTTGCTGATAGGTTAGGGCGAATTGACCAAATGTTGTCCTCTCGACTTTGACCCCACCTGAAGTAATTGGAAGTAAGTAGACGTAGACATAACTAGCTAGGAGGATTAACTAGGTTAGCACCACTCTCCTCTATTGATTTACCCTTTACCTTTTATCTGCCTTTATTTGCTTTATTCTGCTTTAGTAGTTTAATTAATTAATTCCTTATCGAAACCATTATTAATCTGTGACACCTAGACTTAGTAATAATCCAACACACATAGCTCTTGGGACGACCTCGACTTTACCGATTACTACACTACACACGACCGGGTACACTGCCCGTTAGTGCACTAGGGTAGACCATAGGTATAACGAGACTTTATAAATATTAAAACCTGGTCAGTAAAACCTGCATCAAGTTTTTGGCGCCGCTGCCGGGGAGTTGTATTAGGATTAATATTAAGTCTTTCATTTTGTTTTAAACTTTTCTATTATTCTCACGATCATAATTCGAGTTTTCAGGTACCATGGAAGTTGTTAACATCGATGACCTCACTCTTGAGGAATATTTGGCGATGATAAGAGCGGAACAAGGGCCGGGTCTCGTAAGACCGAAATTGGAGCGGATGTACATTTCGAAATCAAAAACCAATTTATGAGGGAGCTTTGTGCTAACCCTTTTTCAGGAAACAGGGACGAAGATGCATATGAGCACGTTGAAACTGTCATATATATCGCAATCCTTTTCAACATTCCGGGCGTGTCTCATGATGTTGTTATGCTAAGGGTATTCCCAATGACACTTACTGGAGCTACCAGAAGATGGATCGAAAGATTGCCCGCTGGGGCAATTAATACCTGGGCTCTACTTAAGAAGCATTTCATTCAGAGGTATTGTCCGCCGTCGAAGATTTCTAACCAGCTTTTTGAGATCCATAATTTTCAAACAAGAAGACGATGAAACATTGTATCAAGCTTGGGATAGATACAACGATCTCCTATATAAATGTCCTACAAATGATCTGAACAACCAGCAAAAGGTCAACATCTTCTATAAAGGAATCAACGTAACTACAAGGCAGATGCTGGACTATCAAGGACCCATCCCAAACATGACTCCTACTCTTGCTATTGAAGCCATTCAAAAAATGGCTGATCACTCTCAAAAATGGCACGACGTAGGAAGTAAAAGAAACCAAAGCGGAAGTTTCGATGGAATTGCAGCAATAACCAACAAGCTTGAGAATCGCGGTCGAGATATGCTAAAAATCAGAGAAACTGTTCATGCCATCCAAGTCGGCTGCGCAAACTGTGATGGGGACATCTGACTAAGAATTGTCCTAAAATTGACAAGGAAGATACGATCGAGGAAGCTAAATATGGAGAGAATAGGCCTTTCTACTGGGATAATCGTAATGGGTATCATGGAGGACCCCCACCGTATTATGAGCATAATGAAAGAAGAGCTAACCTGGAGGAAATTATTAACAAGTACCTTGTGGATACTACCAATAGGCAAAAGGAGCAAGAGGAATGGCTGAAAAAATTCCGAGATAATACAAACAAGAGCCTTTCTTCCCATGACATATCACTAAAAAACTTGGAAACTTTAATTGGAAAGCTTGGCGACGAGGTACAAAGAAGAAATGAGGAACAAAAGAACAAATCTACTATATGTAAGGCTATATTCTCTGATAATGACAAGTCCTCCGATGAGTCTAATACTGATGGCGAAAGTGAGTTACGCCGTAATCACATCTCAGAGTTACGGCGTAACCAGAATTCAAGCAATGACACGGGTACCAAGGTCAACAACTCTAAAAGGAGAAGTCATTGGTGTAAGGCTATTGCAATTGACGATGGGGAATGCTACAGCTTATGAGCCTCGTGTGATCCTCGGAAAACCTGCGATGGAGGAGTTGATAAAGAGAGGGTAAATGATGACAGATACATGTGGACTACACTTAACAACGAAGAAAGGTTAGCCAAATTCTCTATTAACGAAGTGGAAGGACCACCTATCAAGTATAACTGCAAACCCTTACTCATCACGGAAGATAAGATTACTCACGCTTGGCCACCGTGCAACCCTTTTCGTGAATATTGCAACGGAGGAGGTAATGTGAAGAACGAAGTTTGGATATGCCCACATGAATCTGGGAGGCATGATGTCACACCCCCAAATTACATGTTTTGCAGCGGAATGGAATTCCTGGGGATTGACTGTCATAGCATCACAATCACAGTTATATTGAACGACCTAAAGTGTCGTTTGGAAAATACATCGCTTGATTTAATAAAAACATTCAGAGTTACAAAGATAGGTCCCAAATGAAAGTTACTATGCACGGAAAAATAAGTTTAGTACAAGTCAAACGATGTTTTTAAATTGTATCAATCCCATGTGAGACGCGTCGTCACCGCGACTCTATGATATGTCCACATGCATGCCATGAAGTATGCCTTAGATACCTGAGATAAAACATGCGTAAAAAGGTCAACACAAAGGTTGAGTGAAATCCATAGGTTTAAGTAATTCGTTTGAACACAATCATCGTAGTGTGAGTTAAATGGTTCACACTCATCGTTGAAAACAAAATCGTATTTATTTCACTAAGTTCATGACACCAAAGCGTAAACATCGCACCAATAAAAATTGGTAATCATCGTTTCATCGCCGCCCTAATAGGTAAACTTGCCAATTTACCTTACTGGTTCAAATATAGTGCGCTCGATTTCCCCTAACTGGGTCAATAAGAGCGGGAGTGTTAATTCCAATAGGCCTATTCACAATATTCGCGCTCACTCGCAAGTGACTAATGGTTCATGATGTAGGGACTTCGAACATGGCAAATACTTAGTGACAATAAAACATTCGAATATAGCATACAGTTCAAAGCATTTGTGTTCGATTTAAAATGTAGCATGTATCTCCCCCAAGAGTTTGTAAAACAGTTAAAAGAGTAAAAGTGGGGCTATGAACTCACTTGATAAACTGGTATGATGACAAGAGTGAGTACACTGAGGTATAGCGGGAAACTTTAATCTGGACCTATTACGAATGATATGATATGTAATGAGTTATGATGTTATGATATGCATGCATTTCGTATGTTATTTATACCATTTACGGGTTTTGAAAATAATACTTATCGTCGAAAAATACTCTTTTGACGTCTTGACCATTCTTAAATCATTTTACAAGTATTTACGTCAAAATGTCATCCTACAATAGTTTCGTAATGATTTATTGTGAAATTTTAACTTTTCGACGTAAAATAACGTCGTTCGAAATTTCATGAAAGTGACAAAAATGGCTTTGAAAAACTAGTCGTAAAATGGTGTACGTCGCATGTTAGGAAACGAACTCGACGGTTTTGGAAAGCTTGTATCAAAATCTAGAAGTTTTAGTACAGGAGTTTTCGTCATAGAGGTCTCGAACATAAAGATAATAAAGGTTAAAGATGGTGATTTTGTCCAATTGTTGTGTAAAAAGTGAGTTTTGGCAAAGTTTAAGCGACCGTAAATAATTTATTACAACTCCGCTATACAAACGGTTGGTCGTTTTGAAAAATATGCTTGGTGATCTCGATTTTATTAGAAGACATCTCGTTCCAAAAAGTTCCACATCATCGATAAAAACAGCCTTAAACATGGTCGTTTTAGTTACCGTAACACTTGTCTCGTAAAATAATATAGTTTTTCTGAAAATAATAGTTACGGCAAGTTTATGAAAACGTGTATATCTTGGTCGTTTCAAATCCGTTTTCTACGTATTATATGTCCTTAGCTTCGTATCAAAGTATACTAATATATTTTTGATAAGTCGAAATAATTTATGAAGCTTAAGGCTCATTTTTGACTCGTACAAAATAAAAATAGTATGCTGAAATTTTCAGAAAATGTATATATCGTCGTCAAACTTGAAAAATTCATAACTTCTTCGTTATAACTCCGTTTTAATCCGTTCAAGCGGCCACGGATTCGTTTTAAAGTATATTTTCTAAATATCAAGGCCAAAAATTCGTGCCTACTGTCGGATTTTCCAGAAAAACAAAACGAGATCAGACCACTATATATATTTGTCGAAAATAGTTTTTCTCGTACTAAACCTATTCCAATCCCTTCAAATCAACTCCAAAGCTAATCTAATCCTACCATACACCTTCTTAGGGTGTCATGGGTTCCTAAACATCATCAAGACCAATGCTAACAAGGGAATAATTATAGGATGACCTTTATATATTTATAACTCTAAAAATCATGTAAAAATGGTATAAATCAACATAAGTCTTGCATGCTTGCTCCAAAAATGAAGAGATAAATATGAAATGAAGATGAAATATGTAAAATGATAGTAATATGCTTACAAGTAAACTTGATGAGGTGCAAAGAACAAAGGTTTAACCTAAACACCCTAGGTTTTTATTTCAAAACCTTAATGAGAGTGGTATCTAGATTGTTTATGCTTGAACTTGAGAAAAATTTTGATCCCTTCTTGACTCCTATAGATGGCCGGTTATGAGAGAAGAACAAAGAGAGAAAGAAAGTTTTTTTTTTTTGCTAACACTTGATGAATTATGAGATGAAATAATGAAGTAGGACTTTTAAGTAGAGTAAAAATCAATACAATCAAAGAACCATACTAACATTTATTACCACCCTCCCCTTGGTCGGCCAAGGGGGAGGGATTTGTCAAAGATAATTTTTTTTTTTTTTTTTTTTTTATGTATATACTTGTATAATATTTGTAAGAAAAAGTGTAAGTAAAATGTTAATATTAATAACTTGTAAGGTAAATGGTAGCTTTTAGGTAAAAGAAATTTTTAATAGATCAAAGTAAAGTATAATGAGATCATAAAAATTGTAAAAATACATTCCTTGTGAAATTTGAGTGCTATAATAATTATCGTGTAGTTTTTAAGAAAAACGTTGTAATAATATAAATTTAACGATTTATATACCAAATAAATTTAAAACACTAGGTAAACTTAAAATATAGTTTTTATAAACTAATGTAAGTATAAAAATATATTGGGATCATTTTTGGAAGTAGCGGATTAAATGTTCAAAATAATAACTCACGCGATAACGTTTATTTAATATAAAATTTACGCGTTTAATGTGAAATGCAAAGTCATGAATGAACTAATATGATGCAAATGATGTTAATGAAATGTAGACTAAACTTAGTCCAAATAAAATGTTCGTGATGATATGATCATGAATTCGCCGCTAAACCATTAATGGTTACGCGAATTTGGAACACGTAAACCTAGTTTACGATAAATGTTGAAATTGTAAAGCATGAATTGTTTCGAGAAATGACCTGAAAGTTCGGGTTGTCACATTCGCCCATCCAAAAAGGAATTCAGTCCCTGAATTCAGTTCGTGTTAGTCTATCGAATTTTTGAGTTTGTGATGAATACCAAGGAAAGAAGACATGAAGAGGTGTCGTTACGGTTATTGATGATTGAGAGTGTACAAAACATCGTAGTAAAGAAAATATCGGATGAATCTCTCATAAGTAACACTTTGACTTTGAAATATGTGAAGATTTTGCTTGCACTAAGATTTATAATTAACTGCTCCCAACATAACATGACCCCTCCAGAATTAGACATAGTTAGCTAGGCTATGTATAATTAAGGAACGATGATGTGACGTTCGGTTTAGTTGTTATAACTCTCGATGCTTACAAGGATTTAAACCGTGTCGTTAAAATGGTCGATAAAGTAAAAAGAAGTAAAATTCTCGTAAGTAATAACAAATCGGAAAGAAAATAAGTACGATAGATGAGAATATTTTACAACGAGTGGTTTAGCAAAAGTAGTACATCTTAAGTCATAAGATCCGAATATGATGGAAGACATAAACTTAGTACAACATAGTACATAAGGAAAATTAAGACTGTTAGTTTCCAAACTTCTTCAGTCTTCCGCGTTGTTGTGACCATGACGAGCTTCTCCTCCTCCTAACATGTATGCATTCCCATGAGCACCTTCAACTGGTTGACCTTGATTTTGAGGACATTGATTCCGATAGTGTCCTTGTTCCCCACATCCGAAGCATGTGACTACGGCTTTACCTTTACAATCCCTGGCTAGATGTCCCGGTTTTTGGCATTTGTGGCACTTGGCAGGGCAAGGACCTGAGTGATGAAAATTACATCGATTACATAGTGGGTGTGTTCCAGCATACCCTCTACCTCCCATTGGTGCAGCGACATAAACCATTCCCGCTTCTTGCTTTCTATTTTGTTGTTGATGATGGTTAGTGTTACGGTTTTGGTTGTTGTTATTATAACCTCCTTGGTCATTTTCCCATTTCCTTTTGTTATTGTTGATTTGGTTATCATCGTTGTTGTTGTTGTTTTGGTTATTGTTGTAGTTGGTGTGGTTGTTGGGGTTGTTGTTGTTTTGGTTGGTGTTGGTGTACTTACCTCTCTTCACTACCTGGGCCATGAGCTTTTGAGTCACCCTAATAGCTTCCTCGATTGTTTGTGGATCAAACGAAGTCACATTTCCTTGAATAACCTCGGGAAGTCCCCCGATAAAAGCCTCTAGTAACTTCTCGTTATCCGAAACCATAGACGGGCATAACGCGGCCAATTCTTGGAATCTCCGAATGTAAGTGTCAATATCATACCCAATTGTTACTAGTTCATAGAATTCTGTCTCCAACTTTTTCACTTCCGTACGAGGACAAAATTTCTTAGTTACCAAACCCTTGAATTGCTCCCAAGTAAGCTTGAAAGCATTCTCCATTCCCATCGGTTGAGCATATGAGTTCCACCACGACAATGCTCCATCGAGTAGTGTACTTGTAGCAAACTTGACCTTACTATCATCCGGGCAATTACACAGCAAAAACACGGACTCCAATTTCTCGAACCATCGCACCATGGCAGTGGCTCCTTCAGTCCCTTTAAACTTGGTGGGATCTCCACTTTTGAAATCCTTGTAAGAACAGCTCTTAACTCCGGATCCTCCTGCATTTCCAGTAGCAGCAGCAAGCCTTGCGGCTTCAGCAGCAGCCGCGGCCTCGGCAGCAGCAGCAGCCACCGTTTCCCTTTCAATTCTTAGAGCATCGGCTATGCTATCATTCACCAACTTTTGAATAGCCGCTTGGGTCATTTCAGCTGTGGCTTTCTTCGGTGCCATATCTTCTTCAAAACAAGAGGAAATGTGAGACGTAACAAAATCCGATGTTAATAATAAACGCTCCAAAGAAATGTGATAAGAATGATAAGTTTGAGGTTATCTTTCAAAATAATCGACGGTTTCCTAAGAAATGGATTATGAGATGTCGTAAGTGCTTCAAATGTATGATGGTTTAGTGACTTAGTGTGAATAGCGTGTAACTCGACATGTTAGTGATGAAACAAAGGAGTGAGAGTGACTTTGCCGTACTTAAAGGTTTATCTCAGCATTCGACGTTATCGGTGATGAGTCAACTGATATAAAAATTATGATAGGGAATGACAAGGAATTCTCCACATTCGAGTATGAAGAAAGAATAATGGAATGGGCATTTAAAGGCATCCATGTGACAATCGATATGAAATGAAAGTAAATAACTCGAAAAATGTACGTATAAATCGCATGTAAAGTGAACATGCACTTATGATGAAATGATGAGATGCTATGATAATGTAGTTATAGTCTAGGGTCAATGATGCAACCTAGTTCTCTATAACCGAAGCTCTGATGCCAATCTGTCACACCCCCAAATTACCTGTTTTGCAGCGGAATGGAATTCCTGGGGATTGACTGTCATAGCATCACAATCACAGTTATATTGAACGACCTAAAGTGTCGTTTGGAAAATACATCGCTTGATTTAATAAAAACATTCAGAGTTACAAAGATAGGTCCCAAATGAAAGTTACTATGCACGGAAAAATAAGTTTAGTACAAGTCAAACGATGTTTTTAAATTGTATCAATCCCATGTGAGACGCGTCGTCACCGCGACTCTATGATATGTCCACATGCATGCCATGAAGTATGCCTTAGATACCTGAGATAAAACATGCGTAAAAAGGTCAACACAAAGGTTGAGTGAAATCCATAGGTTTAAGTAATTCGTTTGAACACAATCATCGTAGTGTGAGTTAAATGGTTCACACTCATCGTTGAAAACAAAATCGTATTTATTTCACTAAGTTCATGACACCAAAGCGTAAACATCGCACCAATAAAAATTGGTAATCATCGTTTCATCGCCGCCCTAATAGGTAAACTTGCCAATTTACCTTACTGGTTCAAATATAGTGCGCTCGATTTCCCCTAACTGGGTCAATAAGAACGGGAGTGTTAATTCCAATAGGCCTATTCACAATATTCGCGCTCACTCGCAAGTGACTAATGGTTCATGATGTAGGGACTTCGAACATGGCAAATACTTAGTGACAATAAAACATTCGAATATAGCATACAGTTCAAAGCATTTGTGTTCGATTTAAAATGTAGCATGTATCTCCCCCAAGAGTTTGTAAAACAGTTAAAAGAGTAAAAGTGGGGCTATGAACTCACTTGATAAACTG
Organism: Chrysanthemum seticuspe; assembly: GCA_019973895.1. Lineage (NCBI taxonomy): Eukaryota > Viridiplantae > Streptophyta > Magnoliopsida > Asterales > Asteraceae > Chrysanthemum > Chrysanthemum seticuspe. Next base: position 298,490,504 of record BPTQ01000001.1, read on the forward strand.
GTATGATGACAAGAGTGAGTACACTGAGGTATAGCGGGAAACTTTAATCTGGACCTATTACGAATGATATGATATGTAATGAGTTATGATGTTATGATATGCATGCATTTCGTATGTTATTTATACCATTTACGGGTTTTGAAAATAATACTTATCGTCGAAAAATACTCTTTTGACGTCTTGACCATTCTTAAATCATTTTACAAGTATTTACGTCAAAATGTCATCCTACAATAGTTTCGTAATGATTTATTGTGAAATTTTAACTTTTCGACGTAAAATAACGTCGTTCGAAATTTCATGAAAGTGACAAAAATGGCTTTGAAAAACTAGTCATAAAATGGTGTACGTCGCATGTTAGGAAACGAACTCGACGGTTTTGGAAAGCTTGTATCAAAATCTAGAAGTTTTAGTACAGGAGTTTTCGTCATAGAGGTCTCGAACATAAAGATAATAAAGGTTAAAGATGGTGATTTTGTCCAATTGTTGTGTAAAAAGTGAGTTTCGGCAAAGTTTAAGCGACCGTAAATAATTTATTACAACTCCGCTATACAAACGGTTGGTCGTTTTGAAAAATATGCTTGGTGATCTCGATTTTATTAGAAGACATCTCGTTCCAAAAAGTTCCACATCATCGATAAAAACAGCCTTAAACATGGTCGTTTTAGTTACCGTAACACTTGTCTCGTAAAATAATATAGTTTTTCTGAAAATAATAGTTACGGCAAGTTTATGAAAACGTGTATATCTTGGTCGTTTCAAATCCGTTTTCTACGTATTATATGTCCTTAGCTTCGTATCAAAGTATACTAATATATTTTTGATAAGTCGAAATAATTTATGAAGCTTAAGGCTCATTTTTGACTCGTACAAAATAAAAATAGTATGCTGAAATTTTCAGAAAATGTATATATCGTCGTCAAACTTGAAAAATTCATAACTTCTTCGTTATAACTCCGTTTTAATCCGTTCAAGCGGCCACGGATTCGTTTTAAAGTATATTTTCTAAATATCAAGGCCAAAAATTCGTGCCTACTGTCGGATTTTCCAGAAAAACAAAACGAGATCAGACCACTATATATATTTGTCGAAAATAGTTTTTCTCGTACTAAACCTATTCCAATCCCTTCAAATCAACTCCAAAGCTAATCTAATCCTACCATACACCTTCTTAGGGTGTCATGGGTTCCTAAACATCATCAAGACCAATGCTAACAAGGGAATAATTATAGGATGACCTTTATATATTTATAACTCTAAAAATCATGTAAAAATGGTATAAATCAACATAAGTCTTGCATGCTTGCTCCAAAAATGAAGAGATAAATATGAAATGAAGATGAAATATGTAAAATGATAGTAATATGCTTACAAGTAAACTTGATGAGGTGCAAAGAACAAAGGTTTAACCTAAACACCCTAGGTTTTTATTTCAAAACCTTAATGAGAGTGGTATCTAGATTGTTTATGCTTGAACTTGAGAAAAATTTTGATCCCTTCTTGACTCCTATAGATGGTCGGTTATGAGAGAAGAACAAAGAGAGAAAGAAAGTTTTTTTTTTGCTAACACTTGATGAATTATGAGATGAAATAATGAAGTAGGACTTTTAAGTAGAGTAAAAATCAATACAATCAAAGAACCATACTAACATTTATTACCACCCTCCCCTTGGTCGGCCAAGGGGGAGGGATTTGTCAAAGATAATATATATATATATTTTTTTTTTATGTATATACTTGTATAATATTTGTAAGAAAAAGTGTAAGTAAAATGTTAATATTAATAACTTGTAAGGTAAATGGTAGCTTTTAGGTAAAAGAAATTTTTAATAGATCAAAGTAAAGTATAATGAGATCATAAAAATTGTAAAAATACATTCCTTGTGAAATTTGAGTGCTATAATAATTATCGTGTAGTTTTTAAGAAAAACGTTGTAATAATATAAATTTAACGATTTATATACCAAATAAATTTAAAACACTAGGTAAACTTAAAATATAGTTTTTATAAACTAATGTAAGTATAAAAATATATTGGGATCATTTTTGGAAGTAGCGGATTAAATGTTCAAAATAATAACTCACGCGATAACGTTTATTTAATATAAAATTTACGCGTTTAATGTGAAATGCAAAGTCATGAATGAACTAATATGATGCAAATGATGTTAATGAAATGTAGACTAAACTTAGTCCAAATAAAATGTTCGTGATGATATGATCATGAATTCGCCGCTAAACCATTAATGGTTACGCGAATTTGGAACACGTAAACCTAGTTTACGATAAATGTTGAAATTGTAAAGCATGAATTGTTTCGAGAAATGACCTGAAAGTTCGGGTTGTCACACATGACGTTGATTTTGGAGATCTATCTTTCAGAGATTGGTATTCAGTAAGATTCGGGGACGCAATAATTAATTCGGTTTTGTTTAGAAATCTGGAACTCAAATATGAAAAACATATTCTTTAAGGAAAGACCATTAAGCCCCTCGATGTCATTCCTTCTGAAAATGAAAATGACGAAGGAACACAAAATCATTGGTGTGAACAAATTAAAACTGCTGACGGAAACGTTTGGGCTTCCTGCAACCCTTTTGAGTATGAATGTGACGGGGGAAGCAATATTGAGAGAGCGGGGGAAGACGAGTTCCTATGGACTTCATCTAATGATTCTGAAAGAACAGAATTTCCTTGTCCAGATGATCTAGGATTCGACGATTGGGTCAGAATCAAATACGGAAAAAGTGAAGCGTTGATTAAAGAGAAAATCTGGAATGGATGTATGAGTAAAGATCAACCTAACGACGAAATTCCTAATGAAAAATCAGAAGATGACACCAAGGACTCGTCTAAGATAGAAAAAGAAGAATGCAAGGAAATACTCGTAGAAAATTCACCTAACGATGACCAACTTAAAGATACCGATTCCGACGACGATGATTTCGATTACCTCAAGTTACAAGGCGAAGACGGTTTCATTGACCCAGATGATGAAGTACATGAGAAAAGAAGATGCAAACTTCTTGGCATCCCGTTTAAGAGACCACCACCAATTATAGCCAAAAAAATATGAATTTACGCGATACCATTTGGGACCTGAAGACAAATTTTTCAAAATTAGGAAGATTGAAACCAAAGAATATCTCTGCACTGCCACAAATGTCGGTTGGGTCAGGCTTAACTTGATGAAAGAAATGGAGGAAGTCGGGGAAGTCCAAAGGCCCCCATAGAAGCCCCGCGGCTCTAAGTCTAACTTAAAGACTCGTAAATAAAGAAAAGTACTCTTTCGGGAGACAACCCGAATTATCCATTTCTTTTGTTTTATTTCCATTTCTGTAGGGTTTTGTGTTTTCTAACCATTTTTGCAGGAAACGAGGAAGTAATTGTTGTTGCAGTTTGCTGATCTGACAAGAGTTACGGCGTAACTCATCTATGTGATTACGCCGTAACCAACTTTTTGGCAGTAGAATTCTTGACGCATTACTAATTACGGCGTAATACCATCTCTGTGGTTACGCCGTAACCACTCGCTTTGCAGCTTATGTCAGGTTTTTCCAGTTACGGCGTAACTCCCTCAAAAGAGTTACGACGTAACCTTCCTCTGCTTTAATTCTTTTATTTTAAAACACAATAACCTTTATTAGTATTTTAAATGAACTTTGTGGGTGTGTTCCCTGTAAACCCTCACGAGACTTCACTCGTCCACTTGGGACACCAAGTGGTTTAAAAGGCTTGTTGCATTTGCTAAATGCAACCGTGATTCCTACGAAAGTGAGTTAGGTTTATTTTTCATTTTTCATTTTTTCTTTTTAGAATTATGCTTGTTGGTAGTGTGATTTCATGGATTGAAGTTTGTTTATGATGCTTATACGAAGGCACGTCTCTTTTTCGTGATCCTTCTTTCTTTATGGAGCAAATTTCAGGGAAGTTCTCGCTCTAATTCTACTTTTCTCTTCACCTTTATTAATGTTTAGTACAAAAGGGACTTTGTACAATTCAAGTGGGGGGACGGGAGTAGAATTATCTCTTGAACATTATTTTGCCCTCGTTTTTTCTAGTTTATTTTGAAAAATTATGCCATTTTTAAAATTTTTCACATGTTTTTTTTAACCTAACTAGAGTAGACCTTAGCCGAGCACATACAACTCTTGATACTCTTTGGTGAGATTAGCCTTATCCATTTCCAATATTTTACCCCAATACCACCAAATTATAAGTGTGTCGGTAGCTTGTAAACTTTAGAACTTGGCCTTTGCATCATTTCGAGACCATAGACGAGGTATGTTGAGTTAGCTCGATGTATTTGGAATTTTCAGTTTAGAAGGAAATATTATAGGATTATCACCCAAATAGCCTACCATTGTGTGTCTATCGATTAGTCACCTCGACTTCTCGACCCCCATGTGAAACCCTTTTGTTGTACCCATCTTTAGTGCAAGATACCCCTAGATACACCCATCTGAGCCATTCCTTTCATTTTGTTAACCTGATATATTGTTATGATACACCTATACACCTTAGCCTACCCTGTAGTCTTTATTTGTGATTGGGAAGTCATCATTTGCCTAAGTTCAAGGTTCAAGTGAAAAGGTTCGGAAATCACGCTTTCATCGACAACATTCCTGAAGATCATTGAAGACCCCCCAAATTACCATTGTTCATCTCAAGTGGGGGGATATTATGTTTGTTATGTTGGAAAAAAAAAGTTGTTATGATTTAGTTATTGTAAAGTGCGATGTTATAAGCACTATATTATGAGCATTATAGATTTAGTATCGAGGGGTCACCTCGGTCACATTTGAAGATTGGAGTTGGTAATTATGCCAACAGTTAGAGAAAAGGTAGTGTCCCATCACAACGTTCTCTAATGACACATCTACCTTATATTTCATGATCTGGTTTCTTGACTTCAAAGCTTGAACTTTGGGCGGACGGTAAGTGGTGATGACTTGGTTATAGATTTAGACTACCTGCTTGTTTTCTGTTTTACACCATTTATATATCCCATGTCTTATCCTACCCTTTAGTCATGAAGCGTGTCTAGGTGATGCAGCGAGCAATCTTTGGTGTCTTGGCCATGGATTTGGTCATGTATCATTGATTTTGTCCACTTCGTTGTGACATGTTAGTAATGACGAGTCACCCCTTAACCTTTGTCGTATCTACCTATATTGCCTTCTAGAATTGTTTAGCCCTTAACTCTAGTGGTGGAGATTTATGTAACCGCCAAGCTTATGATAGAATACATGCTATGACTGTGCGATTGAGTGATCACCCCGAAATTGACACTTAGAATATTTGAGAGATTTGAGTGTTTCGTTCCCATTTCGTGAGGTGTTCGGCTTTGTTTTATTCTAGCATAAGGGATTTGTAAACTTATATTTTCTAGGTTTTGGGAGATATCTTTTTAGGAATCTTTCTAACAATGTCTACTTGAGGGCAAGTAGAGTTCAAGTGGGGGGATATTTGATAACATCAAATAGTCCTGAATATTAAGTGTCAATTTCCCCCGTTAATGCTTGTAATTTATATCATTTATATGAATTTACGCTTGTTTTCCATTGTTTTCCACTTTCGGGTAAACTAAGAGCGTTGGAGCTAAAGAGACGCGGAACTGGAGAAATATCAAAAGATTTATCACAGTATGCTACTTTGAAGAAGTTACGGCGTAACTCATCTCTCACATTACGCCGTAACTGAAGCGTGACTCAGAAAACCAACTCATCAGAAGGTTACGGCGTAACTCTTCCCAAAGGCTACGACGTAACTATATTAGGTCAAATGAGGTTCCACGCCGCTGATAACTACGCCGTAACTATTTCATCAACTACGGCGTAACCAAGTTTATTGAAGACTACGACGTAACCACTAATAAGGTTACGTCGTAACTAGCAGATCTAGTGCAAAATATGAAGGAATTGAAGGTTACGGCGTAACTCTTGTTATAGTTACGCCGTAACCCAGATCTGGCCTATAAATACCCCGCGAATTCCAGCATTTCTAATCATCCCATTCCACACACAACAACCAGAGAATGTGGTAAAAAGCTGAAGGGAGACCTAGAGGAGCATACGGAGCTGTCTCCAAGGGAGAAATCACTCCCCTACGATAAACATCAGCATTTTATATTTTCTTTACTTTCAATTCATGCATTTCGTACCTTTGAATATTGAATTGGTTTGCATGATTAATATGAGCGGGGTGCTGGCCTAGTTATGATTCCTTAATTGTTTTGTTTGCGTTTACATTACTTCCGCATAATTATTTCTAAGTGTATGCATGCATAGTTTATTGGTAGCTACCCTTGCTTCGGTAGTTTTGAATGGCGGTAGAGGCCAATTGCCTAGGAGATATGACCAACTGACCCTAGATGAGTGGATTGAGACGGGAAGAGTAAGATATGACCAACTGACGACCCTTTCTACTTGTGCAATTTGACCAACTGATCACCTACCGTTTGGATGAACTTAAGAATTAGGGGGTGGGTGTTTAAGTTGCTAACGCCCGGGCACTCATTATTATAAATCTAGCATGTAGTGGTACTTAATGACTTGGCTTAGGGGACCAGGAACAACAGGAATTATGAGCGGACACCTGACTTTTCCTGTGGTGGCATCTTTGCTGATAGGTTAGGGCGAATTGACCAAATGCTGTCCTCTCGACTTTGACCCCACCTGAAGTAATTGGAAGTAAGTAGACATAGACATAACTAGCTAGGAGGATTAACTAGGTTAGCACCACTCTCCTCTATTGATTTACCCTTTACCTTTTATCTGCCTTTATTTGCTTTATTCTGCTTTAGTAGTTTAATTAATTAATTCCTTATCGAAGCCATAATTAATATGTGACACCTAGACTTAGTAATAATCCAACACACACAGCTCTTGGGACGACCTCAGCTTTACCGATTACTACACTACACACGACCGGGTACACTGCCCGTTAGTGCACTAGGGTGGACCATAGGTATAACGAGACTTTATAAATATTAAAACCTGGTCAGTAAAACCTGCATCACTTCCCGATGCTTGGAACTTACATGAACATGGAAGGGTTTTCGGTAAAATCTATTGCGAGCAAGTTTCTTGCAACTTTTGCACAAAGTCTGGAGCTGCTTATTACAACTTATGATATAGTATAAGAGGTTCTTAAGAGCATGGGGTGTGGTGGCACACTCAAACCACTTCATTTGGGCCCCACTTGTGCCACATCACATCCACATCACTCCAACACACTCACTTAAAAATAACCCTCAATCACAACTAACTCAAACCTCTTCATTTGGGCCCCACTCACCCTCATTTTTTTCCTTTTCCATATTTTTCATGTCGTCAACCTCTGAATTTGGTTTGTCTTCTAGCATGTCGTTGTAGTGGCGAAAGGGTGAGTGGCGAGGGGTGATGGTATGGTGACGGAGGGTGGCGAGAAACGGCGAGGGTGCCACATGGGAGTGGCGAGGTGCCCTCGTTACGATACCTCATGCTCTAATGAGCACAAACACAACTTGTTAGAAAGGGACACTCTTATATAGTAATCACTGTGTTCTTGAAAATACATTTAACATGTGAATGCAGATTCTGTTATAAATAAATAAACTAGTTCAACCGATCCGTTTCCTCCAGTTACAAGATTTTTATAGTCTTCTCGGACGTAATACTTATTTTGAGTCATTTTGGCAACAAAAAAGGTGTTTCGAATTTTGAGAATGTTAATCTTTACAAATTAAAGTGAACAAATTTAGTGTTGATCACCAAGTTATATTCCTATTTGCAACTAACTCATTATTAAGAAGAAACATATTACAATAGACAGTAACTATGGTTTTAGTAGTCCGTCCAAGCATCAGAATAGCCGATCGGCCGGTTAACACACAACCAACGCGGTCTTACAGAATATGCGTTAGGCATGCATATATGTCTAACTTAAACTTCATGGGTGCGGATTGAGCACCTTTCATTGCCTAGCATCATAAAACTATGGGAAATAAAACTAACGCAAGTATAACATCTCGTGATGGGCAATATAAATTCAAAGTAGCTTAAAATCATTTGGGTTTTGACTTTTCAGCATCTCACGTCGCAATGTGAATGAAAGTAGTTTGTGGAAGGTGGTTATTAATAAGAAGGGAAGCATTCAATTTTAAGTAGGCATATTAAATTCCATAAAGTGATCCAGATATCATCCATGTGACTAACATATAAGACGGGTACTACATTGATGATTTGAGCCAGTGAAGGTATCAAGAAACAAAGTTACAATTTTGTCCTACTAATGTACAACGTGATCAATCACAAGGTTCTAACGAACGTGAGTCACTAGACTTATCCAACATGGATAGATGTGTCATCCTCGCGAGTCTTACCAAAAAAGACTCTCTCAGCGACACATTGTTAATGTGGTCAAACATTCAGCCACATAAAGGTGAATTTTGCACCATCCTGTATTTGGGATGTTGATCAGTTCGGTTTATTCATTGGTTAGTTTGGTTAAAAAAAATTTTGGGTAAAACCAAAAATCGAACCAAACCGAACTTGAATTCAATCGAACCGAACTGAAAACCAAATTTGAATTCAGTTCGGTTTCGGGTTGACCTGAATAACCCAAATTACACCATTTATATATTTTTTGTTTTTTTTAAAGTATTTATTTTTAGAAAAAAATTATTTCAAGCATAAAAAGTATTTTTTTTTTATATTAAAACAAAATTTTAATGGTCTTTATATATAAAAAAAAAGTATAAAAAAATATATAATTTTTATAAATTCGGTTTTATGTTCAGAATGCCTAAACCATATCCAAACCGAAAATCAAATATTTAGTTCGGCCCGATTCGTTTTTAGCAAATTCGATTCAGTTAAAAATTCGTTGATTTTGATTTTCGGTTTATTCGGTTATTACTTATTACCCAAACCATCTCACCCCCTAGGCCCGTATCATGTATTTTCGATAATCAAATTTTCGGATTGTAATGTTTAGTTGGGCTAAGCCCATTTATAGTTCATTGTCTATCAAGAAAATGGGATAATGTTTACCCAAATAATGTTTGTGTAATGAAAATATGAAATGATATGCTTTTATGATAAATCGATTAAGTAGGAAACATAGTCCATTATGGTGACTTGGTCAGCTGTTAAAACAAGTGTCTTCTATACAAAAGGTCTTAAGTTCAATTCCCTGCCTACCATTGTCTCCATTTTTAAATGTTTGCTCACTAATACATTATATTTTGGTTTCATTCAGAACAACTAACTATATTAGCTTCAAAAAAGTAAACATGAAGTTTTATTAACGAACGGTGTTTTTATATGCGATTTCAGTGTAGACATCATCATTAATGATCCGCGTATAAATTACATAAGTCACATTTTGACACCCTTCGTGTTTTCTTCTTATGTTCCAGGTAAACAATAACTCAGATCTATTTGTATGTCAACGAACAAACTCAAATGAACATAACTAAGCTAGAAATTAGTCTCTAATATTTGCTAGAAAACATGTAGTAACGTGCACATAAATTGTCCACAACCACACATGAGGATTTAAAACAATTAACATTTCACTAATATACATTTTAGGTTCGGGAATGTTTTCTCTAGAAAAATAAAACAAAGATCAAACGTTTGGGAATTTTTTATGTAATAGCATAAAAAGATCAAACACAATAACATATATTAGGAAAGCCCTTTCGCAAATCTCTAAACATTTCACCGATGTACATGAACTTAACAAACCCCTACCTGACATGTTACAAACATGAATCAAGTCATGGTTCTCCATGTATTGATCGAGCACATATAAGTTTGATCCTTGAAGCTCTTATGATTGTCCAACTCAATCATGCACAAAGTGCTACTAAAACTGATCATTGGTGACTTGAGCCATCTTTTAGGTTTGGGAATGTTTTATCTTAGGATGAGGGCTATGGGTCATGTTGGACTATGCAGAAGTCACAATGTATTTGTCTTACAATTGTTTTATGTTAAATAGATGATGGAAGAGAAAAATCATGTATGGAGAGTGGTCCATTTGGTAAGTGGAGTGTATTCAAACTTGTAGGCTACGGTTCAATTCTCAGATGGATCAATATCTCTAATTTTCTTAATGGTTAATGGCATGTAATAGCAACGTACTTTCTTATTTGTGCCATTATCAGATACGAACCCAAATAAATACCACAATACTCATCCAACTTTCAAATTTTGTTTAATTATCAGATACGAACCCAAATTTTGTTTCATTATCAGTCATCGGTTGTTTGCACCCAGCAGAAATATAACTACACTTCTCTCACATTTGTCATGATGATATCACGATGATAGTTACAAGACTTTTGCCACTAGGCTACATACCCTGGCCGGTTAAAATTGTCGTCATAGAGATAAAGTAATTAATTTCATAAGCCCATGCTTCGTGTTTGGGTTAGCTTTGTTATTGTTAACGAGGTAAAATGACCAAAAAGTATGCGAGAATGTTGATTTGTTATTGAACCTAACTACATCTCAGATCATTGTGTGTACTGTAGGCTCGGGATGGATTCATTCTTCAGAAGATCCCAATTCGGTTATTTTGCTGATGAGATCCACAAAACCCAATATTGTGTCCGGTGGGGTTGGGATGGATTCATTCTTCATAAAGAAGTTAAGATGGACCAAAAAGACATACACAAAGCAAATAAAACAAAATGATAATGAAAAAATTTGCGTATGATAATGAAAATTTGAAAAAAAATTAATGATGAAAAAAATTGAAAGTTGGATGGGTATTGTGGTATTTTTTTTAAAGTTCGTATCTGATATTTGAACAAATGAGAAAGTACGTATCTGATTATGAAACAAAATTTGAAAGTTGGATGGGTATTGTGGCATTTTTTTAGGTTCGTATCCGATAATGGCACAAAAGAGAAAGTATGTTGCTATTACATGCCATTAACCCTTTTCTTAATTAAATAAATTATGTTTTAGTATCTTTCATTTCCATTAGATATCGTTTGAGTTCTTTTTGTTAAATTTACAAATTGGTGAATAATTATGTGTTTGCGTTGTGTTTCGTTTTCCTTATCATTTGGCTATTCGTTGAGTGTGCGATCCCACTATATTTATCGCACAATACAATAATTATATAGGCTCGCCCTTCCTATTCAAGATTTTACTTACACCACAAAATGATTGTTCTGGACTATATAACCTTATTTGAAACTCTATAATGAATAAATAAATGGTGTACCGAAATGCAAGTCAACATGTAGGTGTGTAATTTTTTTAATAAAAGACCATGGAACTAATTTGCATCCCACATAGATTAAAGAAGGGAAATCTTTCTTGTTTATATATTATAGTAAATGAACAGCATGCGTGTTAATAAATAATACTATGTTTTCAGGTACATGGTTGCTGATGGAGTTGATTGTAAAACTTTAAAGAATCAGAACTCCTTTTGTAATACATGTTCTTGAAAATAAGTATTAGTTCTTGACTTTTTTTTTCTTTCACCTTGCTGATTTAAAGTTGACTATTGTTTTTGTTGTATGGCAAAGTATAAGTTAAACAGATGTAGGAAGATATATGATGAAGCGTAGAATCACGGGTCGGCGTTTATGGGCCTAAGTCGCTGACTTAGTCACCTTAAATGCGGCCCAGATAGTTAACATCATTTTAGAAAGAATGAGAAATTGTGTGAGAGAAGTGGTCTGGTGTAATAATGTGAGGGGACCGTTTTTATTATAGGGAATGATGGTTTTTCGGGTGGCGATTCCCTGTTGGTAACTCACACTTATGTATGCGGTTTTACGCCACAATTCCTAAAAGGAACCGAGTAACCATATTATAAAGACTTATGATGATTTTGAAGTACTTTTAGTACTCTTGTGTTTACTTGCTATGAAGCACCAGAGAGTTGTTAGATGATGAATAAGAGGGAAATGGAAGACGAGAGGATGATCGTAACTCTTGTTCTTGGCTCTATTTATAGGCGGAAGAAAACCTTCTTTTACGCATCTCATTGGATTCGTAAAGATACGTTTATGTCATCCATGTGCACTACAATTTGAGTGATATAATATTGACTAGTATTTAAATGGAGGCAAATATGAGAAACCATTATATTCCATTCTGATTGCATTTTCATGTATATAATAAAATGAGAGTCTAATATTTAAGTAATTCCTTTTTTGCATCATCATCCACTTGCATGGTTTTCTTTGAGAAAGTTATATATTCCTTTTTACTATACTTGCATCTATCATATTATATTTGCATGAGATGAATATTTAAGATCATATTATATTTTGCATGGTTACCTCATTAAGCCCCCCAATTCATATGAGGAAAGGTCACTTGAACACTTATGAATTCGAATAACGTTTTTGGAGTTTGTGTATTTTCATTTTTTTTTTTTTTTTTTTTTTTTTTTAGACGGAGAAGTTGCTTTGTGTGATGAAATTTCACGTCTTTAAATCGGTTTTTCGCTTTTGCGCATTATGATTCCGCGTGGGTGGACATGCCACTCTATGTATTAGCTATTTAGCTTTTATCCCTTTCATGGCGGGACGATGTTTTGGTCCGGACCTTTTCGCTTTGCTTAAATTAAGCTTCGCGTATTAGCTACTTTTAGCTTTTCTCCCTTTTAATGTCGGGAGATAATCATTGAAGTGGGCATGCCACTTTTGCGTGATGAAGTTTCACGACTTTAGAGTGGATATTCCACTTTGCGCGATTATCTTTCGCGTCTTTTTTAAATACCGCATATGCGTGATGAGTTTATTCGGCTACTTGTTCAACCCGCGGGATCGTGTGGCCATTTCCTGTACAAAGTAAAGAATTTCTTTGCTATTTGTTTGTTAGACTCATCATTAATTATTAATACAACAAGATAATGTTGTGTTTAGTAATGACCATTATATCAATCTTAAAATATAGTTTATAATAGGGAAAATGACAAAAAAATGCATCGAACTTGACACTTGTTGTCATTGTGTGTAGCCAACTATTTTTTTTTTCATTGTAACACAAACCTTTTGAATTTTTGTCATTGTATGTAGCCAGTTAGGTGAATTTGTGTTATTGTATGTACCCAGTCAGGCTTAGCGTTACATCGTTAGTCCTTTTATATTAACGGTCGTTAGTAAATAACTTAAAGTTTCGTTCTCTTACGTTTTTATTCGTTTTCATCCGTTATTATACGTTTTTGTCCGTTTTTTATACTTTTTCGTCCGTTGCTTTTTCCCGTTTTTTACGTTTTCGTCTGTTTTCTTACATTCTCGTCCGTTTTCTTACGTTTTCGTCCGCTTTTGTACGTTTTCATTCGCTTTTATACGTTTTAGTCCGTTTTTATAAGTTTTCATCCGTTTTCATCTGTTTTTATACGTTTTCAATCGTTTTTCATCCGTTTTATATTTTTTCGTCCGTTTTTATACGTTTTCGTCAGTTTTTAAATGTCTTCGTCGATTTTCTAACGTTTTCGTCTGTTTTTATATGTTTTCGTCTGTTTTTATCTGTTTTATACGTTTTCGTCTTTTTTTTAAGTTTTCATCTGTTTTCTTACACCTTCATCCATTTTTATACGTTTTTGTCCGTATTCTTAAGTTTTATACATTTTCGTCCGAAAAAGTAAGAAAATGAACGAAAAAGTAAGAAAACCAACGAAAGCGTATAAAAAAAGATGAAAATGTTAGAAAACAGATGAAAACTTTAAAAAAACAGACGAAAATGTATAAAAACAGTTGAAAACGTAAGAAAACGGATGAAAAACGTATAAATACGAATGAAAACGTAAAAAAAGGGACAAAACGCATAAAAACGGGTGAAAACGTAAGAAAACAGACGAAAACGTATAATAACGGATGAAAACGAATAAAAACGTAAGAGAACGAAATTTTAAGTTATTTACTAATGACCGTTAGTAAATAAGGACTAACGATGTAACACTAAGCCTGACTGGGTACATACAATAACACAAATTCACCTAACTGGCTACATACAATGACAAAAATTCAAAAGGTTTGTGTTACAATGAAAAAAAAAAAATAGTTGACTACACACAATGACAACAAGTGTCAAGTTCGATGCATTTTTTTATCATTTTCCCTTTATAATAAAGACATATGAGTCTAACAATTCAATTCGGAGTAATAACAACAGACGTTCATACCGTATTATTTTATCGCCATTTGTAGTAACGCACCTGCTTCATTTTAAGTAGGAAGCTTCACACTTTATTTATACACATTCCTTGTATGTTTCACTTTGAAACTCATGCTTGGTTTTTGGTCAATGAATCATTCCGTATCACGGAGTCGATTAGCATTATTAGCTTCGTCGGCTCTTATACAACCATTCACATGTATATATAGGTCTTCAAGTGACATAGGTGGTCGGGCAATTAAGTCTTTAAATAGCCTACCTGGAAGAAGCCCACTAATAAAGGCTCCAATCATCATGGCATCGGATCTGTTTGTCATGTGCAATGTTTCTTTTCCGAACCTAGCCAAGTATTCTTTTAGAGATTCTTCAGATTTTTGTCGAATGCCTAGTATTTCTGCTTGGGTTTTCTGAAATCGTCTTTGTTGCATAAAGTTAGCTCTGAACTTCTCCCGCAATTGGTGAAAACCGTCTATGCTTTCTGGTGATAGATTATCGTACCAAAATCTAGCTGCTCCACAAAGTGTAATATTGAAGATACGACACCATGCAGGTTCGGGGAGTTTATGCACATCCATAGTTCCCATGAACATCGTAAGATGGTCATCAGGATCCGACAAGCCATCGTAAGATTTCAAATTTGATGGTACTTTGAGTCCATCTGGCATTTCATAATCTCTGATTCGCTTGGTAAAAGGTGACGCCACTAGGTCTTGCACGCTTCTTTCTGATTCGTTGTATAAAAAGGTCTCGTTGAAAATGGTGTCATTTGCAAGTTTCCTCTTCAAAGAAGCATTGATTAATGGTGTTGTTGACTTTGATGTGCGTTGTTCTTTTTGGCCTTTAAGGACAATATCACCATAATTCTTTTTGAGTGGCCTTTCACTTGAGGTGCTTTTATCAGCATCAACTTTCTTGTTTTGTGTAGGCACTTCTTCAGAACCGGCTCTCTGTAATTCGACGAGGGGATGATTGTTGTTGGGATCTTGAGCTCCTCGTTTTGGATAAGATTTTGAGGAGAATGCTAAATACATAGCATTGATTTCATTGAAATTTTGGGTAATAAATTGCATTATTGGATCGTCACGATCACGTAATGGTTGACTTCCAATATCGTTGTGTTGTTGGGTGATGCTAGGATCGTCAACCACAAGAATGTGCTCCTTGTTTTTGAAGGCACTTGCTCCTTCCCCCGCACATACAATAGGTGTCACGGATTCATTCTCTGCCGCCATCTCCAATGACTTGAAATTTATGGATTTTTGACCGGGTCCCACGGAAGGCACCAATTGATGAAGCGTAGAATCACGGGTCGGCGTTTATGGGCCTAAGTCGCTGACTTAGTCACCTTAAATGCGGCCCAGATAGTTAACATCATTTTAGAAAGAATGAGAAATTGTGTGAGAGAAGTGGTCTGGTGTAATAATGTGAGGGGACCGTTTTTATTATAGGGAATGATGGTTTTTCGGGTGGCGATTCCCTGTTGGTAACTCACACTTATGTATGCGGTTTTACGCCACAATTCCTAAAAGGAACCGAGTAACCATATTATAAAGACTTATGATGATTTTGAAGTACTTTTAGTACTCTTGTGTTTACTTGCTATGAAGCACCAGAGAGTTGTTAGATGATGAATAAGAGGGAAATGGAAGACGAGAGGATGATCGTAACTCTTGTTCTTGGCTCTATTTCACTACTACACAAACTGGTTTTACCCACAAACTTTTCACACGGGAAAAAAATATGTGGGAAATTTCACACGGAATACACACAAATTACACACTAAATTATTGACCAAATTTCCGTGGGAAATATGTCGTAATTTTCCCACGGATTTCCCACTATTTACACACTAAACTGTTGACCAAGTTTTTGTGGCAAATCTGTCGCAAATTTCCCACAGATTTGCGACAATATTCACACTATTTGTGTTGATTAAACTTCAGTGTGAAACTTGTCGCAAATTTCACACATATTAGCCACGGCCAAAATTCCGTGGCAAATTTTAGCTACATTACTCACGGATTTCACACGGTCTATGTGTGTAAATACCAATGTGATAAATCCGTGGAAAATATATGTGTAAATACTCACGGATTTCCCACAAAAATATCGTTTTTATGTTTGTATATGCAAAATATTCTCACATTAATGAGTATGTCTTCATATGTGTTTGTAGTATCATATTATATTTAATGTAACTATTTATGCGAGTATCACAAGTGTATGTAAAAGTTTTTATGTAACAAACCATTGCACATGTATGAATATCTACATATATGTTTCGTATGTGTGTTTACTACCTCTATTGTATATTTAGATGTTTTGTGTGTAGGTATAGGGACGTGTATATGTGTACCTATATAAAAAAAAAGTAAAAGAAAACGATTATGCCCGTGGGAAAGTCGTCGGTAATTTCCCATCGATTATCCACGAATGTGATAAATCCGTGGGAAATGTGTGTGTAAATACCCACGAATTTCCCACAAAAATACCATTTTAATGTTTATGTATGCTTACACATTCCAACATTACTTAGCATGTCTTTATATGTGTTTGTAGTTTCATACTTTATGTGTTTGTTTATTAATGTAACTATTTATGCGAGTATCACAAGTGTATGTCTAAGTTTAGGTTTAACATTTATGTGTAACAAATCATTGTGTATATGTGGATATCTACACGTATATGTTTCGTATGCCCGGTTATGACATTCTTTGTGTATATAGATGTTTTGTATGTAGATATACAGACGTGTATATGTGTGAACGTCACTACAACAAAAAGGGGGTTTTAGGACCTTTTCTTGTGACACTTTTTAAGCAGCGTCCTAATAGACTATATGATATGACTATTTAATATATGGGTCCTATTATCATAGATCTTGATAGGACATTTCACATATAGGTCTTATTAGATGAACTTTATAAAACAGTTACTCATTTTAGTCTTAGTATGATATAATATAATAGGACATTCGATATTTAGGTTCTATTATCTTAATTTTTATAGGACTCTTAGCTATGGGGTCACATTACATATAGTCTAATACGACACATGTAAATGTGTCCTATTAAATTCGATTTTATAGGACACCTATATGGTGTGGTCTTATGAGGCGAGATTTAACATGACACTTCATTTATAGGTCTTATCAAATAAGTTTTAAAGGACACTTTATATATTTGGGTTTTTATAATGAATGAAAACCTAATATGACATTTTATATTTTGGTCCTTTTATCACAATTTTATTGGACCCTTATTTATTGGTGTGTTACTATATTTGGTCTTATATAACACTTAATGTACATGTGTCTCATCACATTCGATTTGATATTATATCTCGTGTATTATTTTTTTATTGAATGCTATGTGACACTTCAATGTTTAGTTAGTCATTGGAGTCGTAGTACATATAAGATCGGTTCAATTTATTTGAAATCTGTACGTCCTCGAAAGTGTCAATTCCTATAGTCGACCAAAGGTCCATCGACACAGTTAACGAAAATCTTGGTAAACTGCATCTAGAATTAACTCGATTACATCCTAAGATCTAATATGACTATTATCTATAAGTCACACAACAACGTTATTGTCCATATTATTTTGTATTACAATAACAAGAACGTATCATAAATTTGGTTAGAACTTAAGCTAAGTTTCGATCTTTGAGTTTTATAATCTAGTCAAGCTCAAGCTTAAGGCCATAAGGTAACCACCAAATATGGATGGGTTGCAATTTTTATTATTGCGATCACTAGAGTGTGACATGCCCCAAGTTACATTAAATGTTTTGGTTTATTAATATAACTATTTATGTCAGTATCACAAGTGTATGTGTAGGTTTCGGTATAACATTTTAGTGGAACAAACTATTGTATATGTGTGGATATATACATGTATGTGTTTCGTATGTCCGTTTACAACCTTCATTGTATCTATAGATGTTTTGAATGTAGGTATACGGATGTGTATATGCGTGAACGTGTAACTATATAAAAAAACTAAAAGAAAACGTTTATTTCTAAAGGCGTCAATACTTTCCCACAAATTACCTACCAATTTGATAAATCCGTGAGAAATATGTGTGTAAATACCCACGGATTTCCCTCAAAAATATCGTCTTTATGTTTTTGTATACTTACACATCCTCACATTACTTAGTATGTCTTCATATTTGTTTGTAATTTCATATTATGAGGGGCCTCCGATTTAGTATATGTTTATTAGTATTTATACATCTCTAACTTGGATTTTTATAGTTTTAAAAAAAAATGTGAGGGGGACTTCGATTTAGTATATGTCCATTAGTATTTATACATTTCTAAGTATATTATGTTTTGAATTTTCCATAATAGTTAAGCTTTTCGTGATTACGAGAACTCATTCGTAGTTTTAAAAATTATGTGAGGGGTCGACCCGGCCGGGTTAACCGGTTGAACTGGTTCCGCAAAAAAATCGGGTAAAAAAATCAGGTTAACCGGTTAGATCCGTCGGGTTTTAAGTGACCGGGGTGAACCCAGTTCTCGAAACCCTGTCGGGTTTGGTTTTTTCATTTTTTATATAAAAAACTAGGTTGACCCGGATGAAAAAAAATAGTTTTTTTTAATAGAAACCAGGTTGACCCGACGGTTGAATCGGTAACCCTGTTACTCGACCGGGTCGATTAAAAACCCGGTTTTCAAAACACAGGTCAATGTATATCTAATTTTCCAAAACACTAAAATATAAAATTTTGAGATCCCGTTTGAATTTTTCAATGGCTCCCGCTCCTATTTTTTCCCCAAAATCAAAACCCTTATACATTCCCACCCCTCTTTACTCTATCACTTGCAGCCACACACAAAAAGGACATCACACCTTTTGAGTTTACCTATCCTTCACAAGTTCTACCCAGATTTACCACATATGTAAGACATCATTTGTGTTACCGCACATGTAACTGTGAAGGATTGCATATCTTTTGTTCGAAATCGGGTTTGAACCGTAATCTGCGATTAAAGGTCGTTCTAAGCTTCTATATTTGTTTTATCCAAATTCTATATACTTCTGGTGGTATCATATATCAAAACTATCTTATTTTTGTGAAATCCGAAGCTAAGATTGAAACAACAGTTCGATTGTTTATAAAACTACATTTTTTTATATGTTAATATATGTTTATATGTACTTATATCATGGTTGAATTTATATACTGTATCTTCGAACTTGTGATTTTGGTCAGATTTGAGATTTAGGAATCTATTATTTTTAATGTTGAAGCTAATAATCTCATCTTTAATCTTGAATATTTGTTTTAAGAAAGCTTATCTAATTACATAATTTGGTAAGCCTATTTACATGTTAAGAAAGCTATATCCATTTTATTTACAGGTTTTGAATGTGAAAGTGGTCTTGGATTCAAGTGTTCTACGGTTCTACGAACTCTTCTTGACATCAATGTGTAAGCCATTGAAATCAATTCATAATTTTTTTGCCATTGAAATCAATTCATAATTTTTTTGTAAAGTCATGTTTAGGGCTTAGATTGTTGGATTATTTGTTTCTTTAGATCTAAAGAGCTTTTAATTTGTGGTTATCTTTTTTGTTTGGTTTTCATAAACTTATTTGGATTCGTTTTTTGTTATACACAGATTGGAAAAGTACTCACCTAATCACATTGCTAAGATGGTGGGTCATAGAGGTAACACACAAGATTATGGACCTTCAAGTTCGGCAACAAAATTGAATGGTTATTGGGACTGAATTATGTAACGAGTTATGCAACATTTATTCTGATTCGAGTAGGTTAGGGGTCGGGAATGATGACTTTCAGTATATTTGTATGTGTGGTGTATATGCGTATATGTATAGCAAGGGAATAATACACTATTTGGCTTCTATGCATTTTTTTAATTTATGATTTAGAAGTTACACTTTACAGTAATTACCAAAGAAATGCTAATTGTATATAAAGAATATTTAAAAGCTTTAGCCACTAAATTTTCACTCATAAACTTGTGGGAAACCGTCATTAAAAATCCGTGGGAAATTTGTGGGAAATCTTGCTCTACTAAAACTGTGGGAAATCTGTTGAAAATATCCCACGGAAATAGTTGCCGGAATATGTGGGAAATCAATCGGAAAATATTTGTGAGAAATCTGTGGGAAATTAAACCCACGGATTATCCACGGTAATATCCGTGGGAAATAGTCAACGCTCGGTGGGAAAATCAGTGGGAAAATATTTACCCACGGGGTTTTTACACACGAAATGATTCCGTGTGAAATCTGTGGAAAAGGGCCCTTACCCACGGGGTTTCCCACGGATTTTACCGTGGGAAAAGCCAGTTTGTGTATTAGTGTTTATAGGCGGAAGAAAACCTTCTTTTACGCATCTCATTGGATTCGTAAAGATACGTTTATGTCATCCATGTGCACTACAATTTGAGTGATATAATATTGACTAGTATTTAAATGGAGGCAAATATGAGAAACCATTATATTCCATTCTGATTGCATTTTCATGTATATAATACTAGTGACGGATCAAGACCGTGCTAAGCACGGCCCATGGCCATGTAATGTTTTTGATTCTCGAAAGGTGAATATGTGTCGGACTTGAAGATCAATGTAATGCATATTAAGACAATTGATATATTATATAAATGTATGCTTCTCAATTGTAAAAAAAAAATGTATGCTTCTCAAAAATACTGAAATGTAGGTAACTACAACGTACATAGTACTTCCATGATGTGGAAAGTGTATACATGAATACAGTAACAAAAATACACCCACACTTTCGCAACAATGTTTTTACATGAAAAGATGGACAACAACAATTCTTGTCTTGCTCCTATTTCTTAGGATAGCGAGTCTTCAACTACAAGATGTTTGTTCCCCATTACTAACTCTTCTGCATAATAAATCAGTTTTTTAATTATAGAATGTCAATAAGATAGTCCACAGTTATCTAAATAAATGCTAATTACATACAACAACAAAATGATAGATAATTGCAATAATCATCAATTAAAAAATATACTTGCAAAGTTATATGATAAAAGGAATAGCGCCATGTTAACTCATTAGTCATTACATGAACGTCTAGGAAAGCAAACTTAGTACAACTCCGATAAGGAAAACTACAAGCAAACAAACAATAATTACTTATGCATAACAAATATCTACAAGAACCTGTTTGACTTTCCACGTACACGACTTAGGAAAAGCATGTATGCGAATATGCCTAGTGTGATGCCAACCTGTACGAACATAAACATTACATTGTTATATATGTATCTTTATTAAGGTAAAATAAAGCCATTCAATAGTTACGAAATCACACATTGAAATGTTGAATTCCTCCTAAGTACTACACCTAATGTAGTGCAGAAAACAAACCACCACAGATGGGTTTCTAACAGCTAACATGTGTAGGTAAATGACACTTAAAAAGGTAAATGACACTTAAAAGGGGTCCGTTCCATATACCTCGAGTATGCTCATGAAACAAACTGTTATAATAGAAAAAGCCCCCAGATAAAGTGACTTTTGTGATCAATACAAAAATTAGTAAAAATTAATGAAAGTAACAACATGTTATTTTCAATAAAAGCAAATCTCATATTCGAATTAATGAAAGCAACAACAACAAGATCTCCTTGTTTCACTATAATCGGATAATTAATTTACACCAAGTCACTTGATTAAGGCCTAACCCCTAACTTCTCTTAAATCGATTACTATAATAACAAATATTGTTAAAGCATGAACTAAATTAGCAATCAACATTACCTGTCCTTGATCACGCAGATCTCAAATGTAAGAGAAAAAACCATGGTTGTTTTTTCTTCTTTTTTTCTAAAAACAGAGAAATGTGACTTTAGAAATTTAGATGGAACCATGGTTGTTTTTTCTTCTTTTTTTCTAAAAAGAGAGAAATGTGACTTTAGAAGTTTAGATGGGGGACATGTACTGAGAAGAAGCATGTGGAATTAGTAAAGATGGTATGGGAGGGAAGAGGTATACAGTCACTAACTGTTGGGTGCTGAGATGGCATTAGCTAAGGTAAGATGCTCTTTTTATATAATAGTAAGAAAATGAGAGTCTAATATTTAAGTAATTCCTTTTTTGCATCATCATCCACTTGCATGGTTTTCTTTGAGAAAGTTATATATTCCTTTTTACTATACTTGCATCTATCATATTATATTTGCATGAGATGAATATTTAAGATCATATTATATTTTGCATGGTTACCTCATTAATATACGAGGTAGTGTATTGGTAAATGAAGTTTAACTTACTCGTAATAATCATGTTTTTCTATCTTTTTCGTTTTCATTTATGAAAATACTTCATTTGAGTTGTTGTTAACTAACAAATGTACAAAACCATCAAAATGTCACCGTCTTATAATTTTATCTGCCTATTTACTTAGATGTAATTTCAAGTAAGTAAATAAGTTTCTACTTAAACTTTAGACCTATAAAAAACTTTTAAAATATAGAAGTAATAATATTGAAATGTAACAATTTTTCTGTTAAAGTATGTGTATTATCACCTGTAAACAACAAGTTTGAAAAAAAAATTAAACCTCTAGTTATGAATCTTAACATATAACATTTTAAGTTGAAACAGTTTTAGCAAATTCAAAAGGAAATAAATGAGGGTTATGTTGGTTCTACAATGGTTTCATCCAAAGCAAAATAACATACTACGCAACCAAATTACAAGGCCTTAAAAGTTTCATCTCTAGACATATTTGACAAACTATTCAAAACCATACATGATGGTTTCACCTGCGGAGTAAAAGAAGTAACGTTTTTCATTGCCGCAAGCTAAGGATTATATTTACCTCCTCGGTATAAAACAATATATTTTTGAGAATGTTTTATCTAGACATATAATGCACCAAAGGGTTTGTATTCCAAAGGCACTCTTTTGTTATGTGAGAAGCTCACGAATCAAATGGTTGTGAGTTTAAATTTTGTCTACGACATGTGAGATAAAATTTATATATATCGTTCCAAATGTTTACTTGCCGGTTGCCATAGAAGTTTTTTGTGTAACATTTATCTTTACTACAATACTTGTTTTTTATACATTATGCATCATAACTTGTACCTTGTTCTTCACTTTCTCTCATACGAATATAACCAAAGTTATGTAATTTTATGTTTTGTTCGATGAGAACAGAGGATCTTTCATTTTTAATTCCCAAGTCATAAATTGAAATGCTCAATTCATTTTAATATATGAGCATTTCATTTTTAATACAAATAGAGCATCTCTCATTTTTAATTGGGTTAATAACATGTAATAGCAACGTACTTTCCCATTTGTGCTATTATTAGATCAGTGGCGGACCTAGCCGAGAAACCAAGGTGGTTCCTTGATTTGGTTAACGCGAAACTTTAACTAGTCAGCCAACCAACCGGGCAATTTTTCGGGTCGGGTCGGGTCCATAATACGTAATATTGTTCGTTTTGGACACAAGTCACAAACAACACTCATAATTTCTTACTGCATATATACTTCAAATCTCTTTTGTATATTGGTGATGTGGGATTCACCAAATATTTCAACTTAAAAAACAGATTTACAGAAATCAAAAGCAATGTTATAAAACGTAAACCATATATTCTCAACTCACATTATAACATATTGCTCTCACCACATAATAGGACAACAAAATATAAATATAGACCGTAGCTTTAAACATAATCACATTCAGCATGAGAGCATTTTTACCTACAAAATATACTTCCAACATCCATAAAGGGTCTAGATGGCAAGTTATCTATATAATTTGGTTTAAAGCATTGAAAAGTTGAAAAAGTCAAATATCTATTGTCATGAAAACTCAAAAAGCAACTTATTCTATTCCCTTTCTTCTTTACTGTACGTCTTGCTCTCTCTCCTCTTTCACAGTCTTCATTTTCTCTTCAGTTTTTTTATCCTTGAACCATCTATCTTCCCATTCATCAAACACAAGTAACAAATCAAGAAGATATATCTTTCTTTGTCTGTTCCTTTCTACCAAAATGTCATCCTAAGGTGGTTCCTGGCACCTTTCTAAGGTAGTTCCTAAAACCCCTTCATACATAACCTCTATACGATTTGGTTGGCTAAGGTGGTTCCCGGGCACCACCTACGCATAAGGTAGGTCCGCCCCTGTATCAAATACGAATCCAAAAAAATATCACAATACCCATCCAACTTTCAAATTTTGTTTCATTATCAGATACGTACTCTCTCATTTTTAATACAAATAAAGCACCTTTCATTATTAATTCCAAGGCATAAATTGAAGTGAACACGGCTCGTATAAAAATGTATTGGTATTTTAATTGGGTTATACCCCTACCCCTATTTACCCGCATGATAAGATAGTTTTTTGTTTTTTGTTTTTTTTCTTCGTATCTTTTTGTATTTACTAATTTTGCTTGTCAAACTTTATATTTTATGTTTCGCATTTTTTCGATAGTTTTATTCACTTTATTAAAATAGCAAGAGAAAATTTTATGGTTTTCTGCTTCGTATATTTTATGTTTTCCTACTTTTAATTTGTAAAACTTTACATTTTATGTTCCCTTATTTTTAATTCACAGTTTTATAATAAAAATAAAAAATAATGAAAAATATCAAGGGTGGTATTCCTATCATTTTAGGAGGGTGAGGATAACCAAACCCATTTTATTTTATGTCTTGCAAATGGATTCTTTATTCATATTCAGTATGTTGCTTTTCAAATCTATCAACTTGAATTGATTAATATAATTATCTATATTAACTAAAAAGCGGGGAATGTATGTGCTCATGCCATGTGTCACATCATTTATTTCAAACTTTCACAACTTGGCAAGAATGGTCCCTCAGGTTTACGTGTCATTGCAAACTAAGTCCAAACATTAAATGCAAAGTTTCACAACTTGGCAAAAACAGTCCCTGAGACTTAACTGTCGTTGCAAAGTAAGTCCAAACATTAAATGCAAAGTTTTCCAACTTGGCAAAAACAATCCTTAAGGTTTATGTATCGTTGCAAAGTAAGTCCAAACATTAAATGCAATTGTCGTTACAAAGTAAGTCTTTTGAAGTCAATCCCGCTGCATCGCGCGGGTTTCCACACTCGTTAATATAACTATTGAGCGGTTTGCATTAATTGCCAACTTTCACAAGTTGGCAAAAATAGCCCCTGAGGTTTAGGTGTCGTTGCAAAGTAAGTCTAAGTTGGCAAAAATAGTCCCTAAAGTTTAAGTGTCGCTGCAAAGTAAGTCCTTTATAGCAATTTGGCAAAAATAGTCCCTATCCAAATTCACGTATACAAAAGCAATCCCGCTGCATCGCGCGGGTTTCCACACTCGTTACTACTATTCGGTCATACATACCTGAATCTGACTGTCATCAAGAGAGAGGAGGTAGGTGGAGATGAGGGTAGTTGGAAATAAAGAGATAGATAAAATATAAAAAAATTTATAAACAAGAAACACAAAAAATTAGCTATAAATTAAGGGTTAACATTATGAACATGTACATCTAAACTAAGAAAAGAAAAAGAAAGAAAACTCCAATAACATCATTCTCACCATGGAAGAGACCTTCAAAACATTTCCTAAACACACTCCTAATTGGTGCAAAGGAAAACTGACCTTCTACAAGTATGAAGGTTTTTGGAGCATTCAAAAGCACCTTGAAAATGCAATTTTGGCTCGGCAAAGCTTCAAGGCTCGGGCAACTGATGTATTACTATGCAGTCCCGAAATCAGGTACAACTTGGCTAAAGGCCTTGGCTTTTGCAATAGTAACCCGAGATAAGTTTAATGAATCCACTACTCCCTTGCTCACAAACTTGCCACATAACTGTCTTCCTATCCTAGAGAAAACCCTTGACCGAATCGAAGACAACTCCTGTTTCCCACTCATGTCCACACACATTCCTTACACTTCATTGCCAGAGTCAGTCTTATCCTCAAACTGCAAGATTGTTTACGTATATCGCAACGTTAAAGATGTCATAGTTTCCCATTACAATTTCTTTAGAGAAATATCAAAGTTAGCTATTGAAGATGCACCATTTGAGGAGGCATTTGACGAGTTTTGTCAAGGCATATCATATTATGGACCATACTGGGATCATATATTAGGATATTGGAAAGCAAGCTTGGAAAGGCCCGATACCATACTTTTCTTGAAATATGAAGATTTGAAAATGGACCCTATACCCAATGTGAAGAGGCTTGCCGAGTTTATTGGGTATCCTTTTTCGATCCAAGAAACTAATGCAGAAGTGGTTGAAAAGATTATAAAATTGTGTAGTTTTGAAAATCTGAGCAAACTGGAAGTGAATAAAAGTGGGAATTTTCTTGTAAATGAATACGTGGTAGAAAACCGATATTTTTTCAGAAAGGCAAAGGATGGGGATTGGGAGAATTACTTCACGGATGATATGAAGGAAAAGATAGACAAACTGATTGATCAGGAACTGAGTAGCACTGGTTTATTCCTCAAATGAGAGACAAAGATCACTTGATATCACTCTATTAAGTATAGTATGAGCTTTTTTCTTTATTTTACAAGCTACGAAAATGTAACTAAATTAATGCAAAAAGTGACAAGTTAGTTGCATTATCGTGCCCTCTGCCCTTTATTTCACCATGTCATCGTTGAAATTGTTTGCTTTTGATTAATTTGGTACCTTTTATTTCAAATTGAGGGATACATTTTTAACCATTGTTATAATCTGATGTTCCTCATTTGGATTCAAGTGAACAAGCCGAGGATGAGACGAGTTGATTCGATACACCACAAGTACACATGTCGTCTAAGGTCGTGTAGACGAAAATACTTTAAGAAGTTTGATGTGTTTATCAAAAGAAAGCACCCATATTTTTTGCATAAAAATCCATATTTCCTTTATTGTGTATGTAGTTTTTTCTTGCACCGTCATTTTAGTTTTACACATTTGTCAAATTTGCCATAACTGAGGAATCAAACCATGTGACCCTACTGTCTATTATTACCAACACCTAAGAGCACAAGGTATGGGCAATACCAATAACACGTTATTGGTATGCCACATCAGCGCCACATCATACACTTCCAAATAACACACCAATAACTCAAACACCCTCCCTCATAACACACCACTAACATGTTATTGGGTCCCGCAAAATACCCCACTAAAAATACCCACCCACTCACAATACAAAAACAAAAAAGACAAAAAGACAAAAAAACACACACACAAGTTTCATTTGGCTTGAGCCACTCTAGTAACTCAAAACCATTTGGCATGTAAATGGCTTATTGCATGGTATGGTAGTTGGCATGTTATTTGTCAAAAATTTTGTGTTTGGCATGTTAAATAAAGACGATACCTTGTGCTCTAAGATAAAAAAAATCAGTTTTCATAACTTTCTTACATGGCTTTATCATTTCATTTCAACACCTTTACAACCCATTGGTTTTTACTTCTTATTGGCTTTTCTGAAAACAAGTTATTCAAGTCGCTCTCGGTTGCCTTCATTTCTAGCAAAGAATAACTGACAAGCTTGTCCTACTAATGTTCATTTCTATATTACAAGGTACCAACGGATGTGCGTCACAAGAATTATCTAAAACAGATAGATGTGTCAGTATACGTGTGTTCATCCTCAAGAATCTTACTAAAAAAATCACTGAACTTCACACAGGTTGCATTATCGCCAATTCTTCAAACAAAAAACAACGAAAAGTATGAGAGGACACCCAAATCCAATTTCGTGTCACTTAATAACTGTATTCGAACTTTGGCAATAACTATAAGAGTTGCTTCAAACAACAAACACTCTATATATATGACAGTGTAAGAGAACAACTTGTGTTGAGAATGCTATCATGTTTTTGATGACATGAAGCAATTGGTGTTTATGATATTAGCGAAAAAATAAATAAATAAATAAACGCGAATGTATCTTGTAATTGAAAACTGATATAAAAGTCTCGACTATTTTTAATATCTGTTGTAACTTGACATATACTTTTTTGTTATTTGTTGTCACTTAAAAAAAGTGGTGCTCGAAACTTGTTATTTACAAAGATTGTCCGTATGTTTATTAATTTATAGTTTTATGCTAGCAGGGTACCCGCGCGATGCGGCAGCGGGTATCCTGTGACAATATTTTTTGACAATGTAATGTTATGCGGCTATACTTTTATTAAACAATTAAATTACAAATAACAATAAGATTTAATTGCATTTTTGGTCCCTGTAGTTTGGTCAAATTCCAGATTTGGTCCCTAAAACTTTGAAAGTGAATCAGAGGTCCCCATTTACAAGTTTCCGTTGCACGTTTGGTCCCTGGCCAAAGTTAAATGACTAAAATACCCTTATCTTCTTCCCCTTTAATTTTCTAATTACTTTTTCTTTTTATTTATTCTTTCCAACTCTCCCCTTTCTTCTTTCTCTTCCTCTATTCTTCCTCCCACCCCAAAAACCTGCAACATAACTATCCCAACTCCCAAGTCACCATTATCACCACACGAATTTGTACCACCAATATGTTTTGAATTTGTTTTTAAACCCGTTATTAATCCACGAAAACACGGCAACGATCTTATAATCGGTTTAATAAAAGAAATAGAAATAAAAAACGAAATGGTTTTTAGGTGTTGTTATACCGAAAGAATGAGAGTGAAACATTAGATGACAAGATGAGGAGATGGACACACAACCAAAGCCATGGTCAAAACCCAACTCGTTACCCTCGTTTAAAACCCGATCTACACGAACCCACGATCTCCCTGTGTCTTGATGGTGATGGCGGCTTGATATGGTGATGAGGGTGGCGGCGGCGGTAATTAAAGAGAGTGAGAGGAGGAGTGAGAGTGAGGCTGGAAGTGGGAGAAAGATGGGTGGGTTTGAGTGTGTGTTATCAGTTTATACAGAGGAAGAAGAATAAATTTTGACCTCCCCTTTCTTGACCTCGATCGGGTAGATAACCGATATAAGCATCGATCACCATCACTTTACTTATTCAGATTCTTTCTCGTGACTTTCTTTTTGGAGAGTGGGATGGTGATGGCGACTTGGGATAGTTATGTTGCAGGTTTTTGGGGTGGGAGGAAGAATCGAGGAAGAGAAAGAAGAAATGGGAGAGGTGGAAAGAAGAAATAAAAAGAAAAATAATTAGAAAATTAAAGGGAAGAAGATAAGGGTATTTTAGTCATTTAACTTTGGCCAGGGACCAAACGTGCAACGGAAACTTGAAAATGGGGACCTCTGGTGCACTTTCAAAGTTTTGGGGACCAAATCTGCAATTTGGCCAAACCACAGGGACCAAAATGCAATTAACTCTAACAATAACTTTAGTTATGACCGTGAAAATAATTCATCTCGTGTTAACCGAAACTACAACAAACAAAATCTTGATTCTTTCCTTCAGCACAATCACCCTTCGTCATTTTTGGAGCCGACCGACCCAGTTCGACCCTCATGTTGCAATGGTGGCGACTTGGTCGGCGCAGCGACGACCGAACCAGTCGACCGACCACTGCGGGCAGCCTAATGGCTTTATTTTTAAATGTTTGGCTTTGTAGTTTGATTAGATTGTACATTGTTGTTATATGGTTGTATATTTTAGTAAAGGGGTAAATTAAATAGTGTATTAATTGTATGTATTGAATAGTGTTTTTAGTTATATTTTTGTGTTTCAAATTGTTTGTACATTGTGTTTTATAAATTATACTTTTTATCAAATGAGTGTTTTAAATATGACATTAATTACAAATGTTGACGAGTCAATATGTGTAGGTATTTATGCATAAAGTAATTGTGCATATAGTTTAAATAGTTGTATTTGCTTAAAATCAATATATGGAAATCTTAAAACATTAGAAGAGAGAGAGTTATCCCTCCATTATAAGTAATATAGATATAGATATAGATATCCAATAGCTGTTTATCTTTATTTCGATCTCTAATCATTTTACCGATTCACCTGAATATGCTAGCCATATTGATTATGTTGTGAAATTTTACAAAAATGAATTAAGGCTTGTCCATCCATGCTTTCAACGTCTCCCTTGAGTACATATGAGTTTGGTCCTTTAAGCTCTTACTATTGTCCTACCAATGCACAACACAATCAATCACAAGGTACTAACGAACGCGAGTCATCATACTTTCTAAAATGGATAAATGTGTCGCACTCACAAGTCCCTCCAGAAAACTTCATCAATCAGACAAAGGTTGAGTCCGGTTCACCCAATCAAAGTATTGGGGTTTCGCAAAGGGTAACTTAGTCAGTCACACAAGACTGCCTACTCATTTCATATAAAAAAAACTTCTCTTGTATGCTAAAAAACTATATCTAACAATTTGAGTGTTTACCTCATCGTTACATATACAGTTTATGTTTGAATGCTATATCCAAAATAATAACAATAATCAAGTGATACGAGACATCTGCTATTAGTATGCTAAAAAAAAAAAAAAAAAAAAAAAAAAAAAAAAAAATCTGCTATTAGTATGTCTAAATATGGGTTATTTTAACCGACTATTACTACATCAAGCTTTAAAATAAGATAATGAGTTGGATAACCATATCATTTTTCGTATACTATAACTGTTTACATCTTCGGTGTTTTCACTTTCTTTAATTTGTAAGCATTTTGTTGAATCACAAGTTTTTATATATTCACATATATAGTCAGTTTTTTTAATTTCCTATATCTTGTTTGAATTTGTTTGCTTTTATATATATACGACTAGTTACTATTATTAATGTTAGTAATTTTAACATAACTATATATAATAGATGTGAACTGATTGACATACGCATGTAAAAATAAGAGTCCATATTATTAAACGGTTGAACCCATTAATAAAGCTTTGGACTTGCTGTGTATGTATCATGTGATGGAGTGTAGGGGATTTGGTAAGTGAACCGTATTATAACCCAAAGGTTTGCGGTTTGAATCCTAGATGCCTTTAATTCTCTCTTTAAAAAAAGTAAAAAATAAAAAATAAAAAAAATAAGTTTTTTTCTTTGAATTTTTTTTTTAAGAAAAAAAGAACGAAATTGACAACTCGTTCTCTTAGAGTGCTAGGTACCATAACAAGCAATTACTTCATCGTCGCGCCACATCAGCATCTCATTTTCCCACAACTAACCACAACAAACCCCTTCTTCACTCATAACAAACCTCAACCTCTTCATTTGGGCCCCACCACTACCACTTTATTTTTTTTATTCAATTTTCACTTCCAAATAAAAACAAAATAAATTCATTTCATTCAAATTAAAAATACAATACATAACACAATAATAAAAAAACAACACGATACGGAAAAAAAAAAAAAAAAAAAAAAAAAAAAAAAACGATACGGAAAAAAAACAACACGATACGGGAATAAAAAACAACACGATTAAGAAAAAAACAACACATACTACTGGAATTAATCTTCGACATCTCAATTTGGGCAATTTTTCAAAATCTCCCAAACGTGAACATATTTGAACTCATTTCTACCAAATTGTTGCTGGAAGCTTAGTTTCGCATTTTCGAGATGAGATTGGTCATTTTGAGCACTTCGACGCTGCAACTGTTTGTAAATTGCGTTGAACCTTTTGCAATCGACGTTAATCCTCGTCCATTTACCCGTGATTGAATTTTTTGTACGATGGTCATCGGTTGTCTGATTATTGAACATATGCATAACGTCATTCCAAAAAATATTTTCGGAACGGTTATTTTGCATATCCATAGCTTGCGAAATTTGTATCCAAACTTGCGCAAGCAAGATTTCTTCAGACTTGTTCCACTTCAAATTTTGAGACATTTGTGTGTGTGTTTTTTGGATTGATGTAGATGTGAAATAAAATGGTGGTTGATGTTATTTATAAAGGTGGTTTTCAACGTTAAATTCGAATTCAAAAACCGGGTACTGTTGGGCGGGGTAATTCAAATTTAAACGTTAAATTCGAATTCAAAAACCGGGTACTGTTGGGCGGGGTAATTCAAATTTAAACGTTAAATTCGAATTCAAAAAACGGGTACTGTTGGGCGGGTTAAATTTAAATTTTAAATTTTAAATTCAAATTCAAACGGTTAAGTTTTCTATATATACTATCATACCAGCATTAGTTTGAAACACAAATAACACAATTCACACACAAAAAGAATGTCTCGCAAAGACTTTTCTCAGCAATTCCCCAGCCCAGAGAAGTTGCCGGAAACCAGCTTTCCGGCACCAGATCACTTGCCGGAAACCAACTTTCCAACTCTGCCAGAGTTTGAAGTTTACTCAACACCACCAGAAAATGTCTTCCCGGTGGGGTTTGAAAACATCCCGTACCTCCCAATTGTTCAAAGTCCACCTGTGAACAGTCCACAGGTGGATTTTCAAAACCACCCAAGCGGGTTAAGTGAGGCTTCCCTCCGGCAGTTTGAACAAGATGAAGAAAACGTCAGGGAGATACTGCAAGAGCAGGCACGTGAAGAGGCTGCTCGCCGTGAGCAAGAAGCACGGGAGGCTCAGTACCTCCAAGACAACTTTTTCGACATAATGGAGAGTCGATACATTAATGGGGAGTTTTATTCTCCGCCAACAAGTGATGATGGTTTGGACTCGGATGACTCGTTTTTTTAAGTGTTTAGTAGTTTTATTATGTATTTCATGTTTTTATGTTGTTTTTAGGGATCCATCTGTAGTTTTAATGTTTAAGGTTATTATGTATTTCATGTTTTCAGTTAATCTTTAAAGTTTCAGTTTTTGCTGTTTAACCACGAGAAGCTCAGTACCTCTACGAAACTTTCGAAATCAACTTCACCTTCACCTTATTCCATAAAACTTTACAAATCTTAAAAAAAAAAAAAAAAAAAAAAAAAAAAAAAAAAAAAAAAAAAATCTCTTGTCAGAGTTAAGCTTCGTCGTCCCCACGATTTCACCCTCGACGGTGAGCCACAACGAGTGGAGGCGGTGTGGCGGCGAGCCACGGCGGCCGGCCACGTAGGCGACGGCGAGCCCACGGCGAGCCCACACCGTCCACTCTTATGTCATTCACCGCTTTTGTATTTTGTTATTTTTAAAATAAATAAAATAAAGTAATTTTTTGTTTGACTTCACTATGAAGTCAAGTAATCGTACATATATATTCTCAAACACTTGAATTTCTTCCTCAAGCTTAAACTTGTTGAAGAATTTTTTTTTTTTTTTTTTTTTTCTTTTTTATTGAGTAAAAAGAATTTAATGTTCTGTACCCGCCTTATCGTTAGTGTACAATTTATGTTGAGAATGCTTTATCCAAACTAATAACAAAAGGTATGTTACATAACTGAAACTAGAAAGTTCTCAAGTTGTGCAAAAGAACAAAGATAATTTAAAGAAATATGTGTCAATAATACTTAAGTATACAAATATCACCATAATTTACTACAATTTACAACGATACTTGACATGCTTTGCTTCAATACGTTTACAATACGAGACTTCTTGTTCGCAAATGTGTCTACATAAATTCTTAGATACCTAAGATATGGATCACTAGTTCATTGCATACAAGTTACGAATTCCTTTAAATTTGTTTGTTTTTTTCTTATTGAAAGTTAAAAGGTTGTATTACTTAGGGCTTATTTGTTTAATTTTTTTTATTAAGTCTTGTTAAATTAAAGTGTATGTCTAGATATATAATGTCTGTTTGTAAATTAATAAATGATTGTTTGTTTTTGTGTTGAATAAAGTGTCTGAATTTAAAAAAATTACAGTTATACCCTTTTAAATAAAATAAGTATTGAAGTTATTTGAAGGGGAGGGTAAATATGTAAAATTAGAATAAAAGAGATTGACTTAATTTAGTGACCATCATCTCCCTGGATTATTTTAGGAGATCATAAGTTAGTTTTAAACACAAAACAAACATCCATTTTGTGACATAATTAACTTACCTATTTTTCAATTAGGATACTTTAAATTGTTATCAAACACTACCTAGAGCTACGCCCTCTGGTATAAAATATTTGTATAAAAAGGAAAGCCCATGTATAAGGAGATGATTTGTTCGTTATAAAGAACTAAAGCGGGATAGTTGGTAATTGTTTATGTGATCATCTGGATGGTCTTGGGTTCAATTCTCAATTACTTCTTATGTTAAAAGCGTTAAAATGGTAATTTATACATATATTAAATTATTAAAATACACTAGATATTCGCGCAAGCAACGGTGTATTAATTATACTTGTGAAATCGTGATTCTGGTTCGACCTTTGATGCAATTTTAAAATACAAAGCATATGGCATTTATTTTTTTATTTTTTTTATTTTTTAGTGTGTGGTTTTTGAAAAGTTGTCAAGTTTAAAATTGATTAAGTTTAAAGTATTTAAAAAGATACTTAGGGGTATAAGTTTTTAAAATTTATGATTTAAGAATAGATATTCACTCTTTACAAGTAAATTGGATAGTTCGTATTTTTACATCTCTTGGTCCTCTCGCTTTCTTTCTCTTATAAACATTTTGTTAGATCTCATCATATTATTTAAAGTATTTTTTTTACAAGTGCTGGGATTAGCTTCAGAAATCTCTAAAACATTTGCTACTAAATCCTTGCGGTAATATGCATAGCTTTTTACCCGTCACAAAGAGGTTTTACCTCTTCACAAAGTATGTTACAAAATTGAAATATTTATGGGATAAAGTCTTGAGCTAAAACATCATAACAATGATCATGAGATCATATAATACGAAACAGGTAGTACGTGATACGTCTAAATAAGTAAATATAGGTTATTAACGATAATATTATAATAAGTTACCTAGCTTGACAACCATTCAAAGTTGGATATCCTATATTTACTGTAGCCAATTTTGTTTTAGAGACTCGTATGAAATTTGGTTGCCCTGATATAACTTTAACTTCGTCTAGCTTGTTTGTGTTTTAGGTCACTAATGTTACTCTAGGTAACTTTAGCCCACCGCCACACGCCACCGCCATCTTTTCCTTCAGGTTGGCTTAACGTTTTGACTTGCAAATTTACACTTAGAGTATTTAATTATTAGTTGATTATTTTCGTTCAAAGTTATAGGCATGTAGTTATTATATGAGCTAAGCTCATATGTAAAGTTTCATGTCTTGTTCTACAAGTTTATGATAAATAGAGAAATAAGAGATGTGTCATGTGTGTTGATGGAGTTTGCTGGTAAGCATTTTGTAGTTTACCTTCGAGGTATATGGTTAATCCTCAACATCACTTTTTAACACTTTTTTACATTTGGGCCTGTAGCTATTCGCACAAAAAATAAAATAAAACACAATAACCTAACTTAAGTGTATTCGCAAGAAAACTTTTTGGGATCACAACGGCTTTTAAAATGTCAGTAGTCTTGATGCATGTATATGTAAAGGTAAAGCTTTACATTGAAGTATAAAACTCGTAGATTGGCGAAAATATAAGTAACTAAGGAGTTGCTTGTATTAACTTATTCGATTTGTTTGTGAGCTTGTTGGATTTTGATAAGCTCACAAATTTACCTTTTTCTTCTAACTTTATCAATATAAGCTTATAACTTAGATAAGCTCGTAAATTTAAAGGAATAACAAATTTACCAATGTCTTAGGTTTAGTGATATGTGAGTTGACCAATAACCTAGAAGTTATGGATCAAACCTCGCTGAAGTCATTGTCAGATATATTGTGAGATATGTGGACCTAATCAAATGGTAGACATTTCATTCAAGGTACAATAAATCTTTTCAACTACGATCTAGACTTATGATCAAATGAGGAGAAATCTTTAGAGATACATCAATTTGAATTAAATGCATCCATGATATTTTAAATGGATCATAATATATTTGATTATTTTCTATCAAAAAATTAGATGCATATACATATATTTGATGCATTTCATCACGTTAGGCGAATTTTATGCATTTTTCATCTCATCCGTGTCAAATTTAATTTTGGTACTACTTTGCATCGTTTTAAACTTCAAAATCATTTTCGAAACAAATTTGGGTGCATCTAAACGAAAAGAAATGCATTCAATTCAAGTCAATGCATTTTTAATGTAAAGTTATACGGAGTACTTATTTCACATCTTTCTCATTTTAAGCTTTTTTTCTCACCGGATGCATACCCCTACTATACCATCTATGGTGTCATTTTTATGATTTACTATAGTTTTTACTAGCATTCTTAAATCATTTGTACAGCTATATCCAGGCTTCTACAACTTGTGTCAAACACCATGTAATAAATAAGAGATCTACTATAGGTACCCTATTTTGTCCTTCCACCCTGACACGCTTTTGGATAACTATCATTAATTTAGCCGTACTCGAGTCATGTTAAGAAAGAGTCATGTGAGAATATATTTGTTTTGAGAGTTTATTTTGTATTCGATAAGAGTCAAAAAAGCTTAATCAAAAACCTTAATTTAACCATTAAACAAATTGTAAAAAGTACATAGGCGGTGGTGGAGGCTAATTTTGCAAATCTCATAGTAATCCTTTAATCTTTCTTTAAAAATTTTTTTTTTTTTAGGATATTCAACTTTTTTTTTTTGTCATTTGCATATATGGCAAAAGTTCAATATAGATATCAAGTTTACCATAGATCCAATGAACCAATAGTAGTCATTCATTTTTTTATTATGATAAACTTTCACCCTTTTTTAAAAAATTAAATATCTCGCAAACCGTTAATCGTTACGCGATAAAAGTTATACCAACGCGACGAAAATTAAATTATCTTTCTATAGATATGCACTACTATAAATTTTTAACCATTTTTTTTTTCAAAATTTCGGTCAACAAAAATCATATATGATTTGTGAAAATCATATATGATTCGATTTTTACGAATCATATATGATTTTTGAGAATCACATATGATTCGTAAAAATCATATATGATTCATAAAAATCGAATCATACATGATTTTTGAAAATCATATATGATTCGTAAAAATCATATATGATTTTTTCGGACGGAATTTTTGAAAAAAAAATGTTTGTCGAAAATATATAAAAGTGCATATCTATAAAAAGATAATTTAATTCTCGTCGCGATGGTGTATTTTTTATATTTTGAAAATTTACCGTTTGTAAGATATGTTGTTTTAAAAAAAAGGTGGAAAATGATTTTTTATTAATTTAGATAAAAATTGGAAAGCTATGATTGGTTCATTTGTTCTATGGCAAATATGAGTTCTATATTGATCTCAACTCTTGCATATTTATCATTTCAAAGATGTAAAATTTCATATATATCATTGGCAGACATAAAAATCATTGTACTATATTCATCAAAAACTTGTACCAATGATACATATGCAATTATTCACCTTTGAAGGGATATATATGCAATTGCCTCTTTTTTTTAGCATAGAAGGCGCTCAACAAATTTTTTTTAGCTGATTTAGTTTTCTATTAACTTTCGTTAACCCACTTCGTTAGTAAGTTACATATTTGATCCTTGAATTTATATAATCATTTCATGTAACATCCACCACCATCACCCACCTCCACCACCACCGTCTGCCATCACCACCATCCACCGCTACCACCACCGTCTGCCACCACCACCACCTGAAATAAAAAATTCACCACATGTGAAAAAATTTCAATAAAATAAAATTTCGAAAAAAATTTTATCGGTTTTTTTTCTTAAGATATTTAAAAAATAAAATTCTTTTCGAAAAAAAATCGAATTTTTTTGAAAACTTTTTTTCGATATTTTGAACATCTTGTCCAAAAACATTTTTTGTCGAAGATAATTTTTTGAAAAAAAAAAATCGAAAAAAAAGTTATAGAAAAATATTTTTAAAAGAATTTGTTTGAAAAAAAAATCAAAAAGAAATTTTTGGTAAAAAAATTCCCAAAATAAATATTTTCGAAAAAAATATTTTAGAATTTTTTTTAGAGGGGTGGGTGATGGTGGTGGCGGTTGGTGTTGGTAGTGGTGGCGGCGGTTGGTGGTGTTGGTGGCGGCGGTGGTGGTGCTAGTAGTTGATGGTGGTGGTGGTGTATGATGGTGGTAGAGGTGGCAGGTGGTGGTGGCGGCGGTTGGTGATGGTGGTGGATGTTGTATGAAATAATTATACGAATTCAATGACCAAACATGTAATCTACTAACGAAGTGGTTTAACGAAAAATAGTAAAAACCCTAAATCGGCTGAAAAAAATTTGTTGTGCGCCTTTTTTTTGCAATAAAAAAACAGTACCCTGAATAGAAACGGACACTAAATTTAGTACATTTTTTGTGCTATTTACCCTATTTTTTAAACCATCAAACTTGAGCTATTTCAAAATCGAAACTAGTGACTTGGTTCTGGAGGTTGTAAATCACTTCTTTGGTATTAACGGACATATATTTTCTCTCAATTAGAGAATATTACAATTATTTAGAAAGATATATATATAAATATAATATATTTATTTTTTAAATACAAATGAGATGTTTTGTTTGATAAATTTATTTTATCATTTTGAGTTTATTATAAAGCAATTCATATAACGTGAGTCTGTTTTACCCGTTTTACCCTTGTCAATTCAGGCCCGAGCCGTTTAAACCTTCGCCTCTGCCCGCCCGGCCTGCATGCCCCTTTTGCCACGAAATAAACCAAAGAGATGAATGAATATAAAATTAGCAAATGAAAGTGAGTTGAGAATGATGCCTAACTGCTCCCACACTCACTTTTGTCTTTGTGTGTTAGTGATAGAGTCAAAAAAAAAGCTTAACCAAATACATTAATTTAACCATTAAAACTAAGTCAAAAATGCATATATATCCCTCCTAAAATAAATAATTGCATATATATCTTTTGTATAAGTTTTTTATGCACATTTTACAATGGTTTTTATGCATGCTTTGGATATATATGCAATTTTGCATTTTTGGAAGGATATATTTGCAAAAGCCCCTTAAACTAATTGTGAAAATTACATAGTGGAGCTCGCTAAATTTGCAAATCTCAATGTATCCGTTTATTTTTCTTTATATTTTAAACCATGAAACTTGATCAAAACACATAAACTCACACAAACACATTACACAAACACTACCCTTGGTTGAGGCTGTTGTAAATCACTTGTTTGACAACTGGTGAGATCTTTGAAATCGGTTACTCGACTGTATTTTTGTTAAGAGAAAATTATTAAAAGAGATTAAAATTAAAAGTTGGTTTATTTTTTAGACACTTTTAGTATATTTTTTTCATTTTAGTCATGCTTAACTGATCAACTGCTCGACTCCACCTATTTATTGACACGTGTTCTTTTAATAATAATTTTGTTGGTTTATGGATATATTTAATGTGTCTGACCGGATTCGAACTCGAGACCACGGGATTTCACACTTTACGTATGAGACTTGATGTTTAAATAATTAATATAAAATATTATGTTTAATTATTAAATTCACAATAAACGACTAAACGAGCGATAAACACTTATCGAAAGTGACTATTGAACTTTAAATGTCAAGGGGAAATGAAGAAAAGTAAACAAACCAAGAGACGGTTTTAGGAACCCTCTTTTGGGCTTGCTTTTGGCCGAAACTATGGAATCCCACATCGGAAACCATAGTAAACTTGAAATCTACCATAAGGCTATAAATACATCCCCATGTATTCATCCTTTGGTACACTAGATTTCAATAGAGGGCCAAACTTCTTCTTTTCTTCCCTTTTGTCTTGGTCGACGAGTGAATCCCCATTGTAAGGGATTTACGAGTGACCTTGAGCATAACTAAGATGTTTGGTTATTCTATTGTGATCAAGAACTAGCATTCGCATCGAATCGCTAATAGTACGTGTGTACAAAAACGTGGTGTAACACACTATTGTTACATCAATTGGTTTGAATTGAAAAATGGTAAGGGTCAATTCGTTAAACCACATAAACCCTAATTAGGGTTCTTGAATTGAAGAGATCTACCAATTGCAAGAGGTACGTTACACATCTTTCAGTTAATTAATTATTGTTATGATTCTAAGTCTTCCGCTGTGTACTCTGTGATGTCTATATGTTTTATTGTATATCATATATATTAAACTCTACAGTGGCATCACGAGCTTTGTATAACAAGTAATTAATTATTGAAACAAATAAATAAAATAAACATGATTGTGTTATTATTTGTATGCGTAGATCTAGGGTTTGCAAAACCTAAACCCTAATTTTTAGGTGGGCGTTTTTTTTGGGTGCCCTAATTAGGGTTTTGTAAACTAAAGTTTTAATTGGATTAGAAACCCTAGGATGCATGAAACTTTATGTGTATTGCATAACTCTGTTTTAATTACATTAATTGTTAAGTGTAATTTATGTCCATGATAATTACATGCATGTTTTATCATGGATCTGTTTTTATTGTATGTTTTACTTGATTAAGTAATCTATACACTAAATATTAAGATAGATCTAAAATTGGGGAAGACCTCAATAATTATTAATTTAATCAATTATGTGCTATGTGGTATGTGTTTAATTTTGACTTATGCAATCGATGAATCGATGCATGTGGCTCACCTTGTACATTATGTCAAACGGGTGAAAGTCTTAATTAAACATATGCATATTGACAGATCTAGAATTGATTATTAATAGGATTTATCAAAAGGTTTGCATGTGGCTATTTGATATGCATGACTTTTTTTATGCATTCATTGTTTATATGTTTATTTTTAAATATTTGCTTGTTTGTTATGTGTAACAAGGGTATTTTTACAAGAAAAATAAACTGACCTAAACAATGGTGAAACATGTATTTTTAAGCATAGTAATCATAATCGTTTAATTGATTGGTGACTTTGGTACAAATGGTCTGAATGGCTCACCCATTAGAATGAACTATAAAGGGGTTAATAAAGAAGTGCGCACAGTCACACTGAAAGGATGTCTAAGGTTATGCTTTAGCGCTTACCTGGTCCTCTGCCCCCTCTAAGTTCGAATGGAGCTACTTAGTAAGCCATAAAATGTGCAAGCTCATCTTAAGGGCGAATTAGTTTTAATTTCATGCGCCACTTCGGTGGTAATTACCCGAAACACTAAGTGTTTACACTTATGCAAAAGTACGGTATAATGGATGATAATTAACACTAAATTCCTTGATTGGTGAATCCAATACCTCAATTAAAGTTTGATGATGAAAAGCTTATACATTAAAACAAGATATAAATGTTTTAATAAAAACTATGCTACGAAGATGAATGCATGACATCTTTGTTCATATTTGATTTGACATCAAAATTATTACCCTTTAAATTTAAGTTATATGCCATCCAACGAAACGGAAACACATAAGATTACCTTTTATTTGCGTGAGAACGTGACTTAGATCGTAATCAAAGGGTAAAATGTCCTCGTGTCGTGAGAACGGGCATGGACGATTTTGCAGTTTCTTAAGTTGGATAACTTAATTGAGTTTTGTAGTGAGAACTGGCAACTCAAGGCATAAGATGGGGATAAAACATGTTTACATGGCAATTGAAATTGGCTAAATGTAAATCCCATAAATCTAGGAGTTGCAATTTGAAAATTGGCAATTAAGGTTCGACTCGTACCATTTTGAATAATTTCATTACTAGCAGATCAACTGATGTGATGAAACTATGTCAATTTGGATCCTAGTTTTCAAGTGAAAATTAAATGATTATATGTTTATAAACCATGGGTATTTAATTTTCTTGAAAAGGTTAATTATCGAAAATACTAAAATTGAATTTTGTAATTCTTTTGAATGTATGAATGCAACATTTAACCGTAAACGCGGTTTAGTCTTTTATTTTTAAATTAATTCATTCTGCTTTCAAACAAATGTTTGATCGATAATAATTTACCGAAAAGACAAACAAAGTCTCTTTTCATGGGAGAAGAATGAGACTCAATCCTATTCCTTTTCATGAATGAGAAAGGTATAATAGGAGCATTTGAATTGTCTAAATTCTAATGTAACTCATAGCAATGAATTGCACATCTTATTTTCCACAAAGATTTCATTACCCTGATTTGGTGAATGAATCCTTTTGTAACAAACATGAATGTTGGTTAACTGGAAAACATGTATATGAGTTACTAAATTAGAAGCTAGACTAATTACCGCAAAATTTGGTAAAAGGCAAACTAGCTTAATTTATCTAGTTGGTTTGCTTTAACCTTTAAAGGTGCTACATACCAGTATGGGGATGGTAGACCTGTTAAGGAAGAAATTGCATACCAAAATTTTTGAGTTAATAACATTGATGGATAACCCATCATTCATAGAGTAGAATACACCTTTTAGTACCTTATTAAAGATTACGTATGGTTCTTCAAAGGTGTAGGAAAGTAAAGAGCAAGCAAGTTGTTTTTACTGGTTATGAAACACTTACAATGTTGTCAAATTCAGTGGGAGCATTTGTGTTGCATTACTGAATAAGAAGTTGTTATAATGATTTCTAATTCAGTGGGAGCTACAAGCCTTATTTGTTGCGTAGTAATCCAAATTATCTCTTGAATATCATGTAGATAATTACTTTCCAATTGTAGGCACTTATATTTTTTTTAAGGATTGTCATGTGCGTTTCCTTACAAATCAATATAGTCTTATATCTACTAGTTATATCTATGACAAAAATCATATTAATCAAATAAACAAACGTGTATCATGTTGTTTATATGCTACATGATGTTGTTCCATGCACAATTGGAGAAATCTTTATTGTGTGCAAGGTACAACACATATTAATATGATTTAAATGGATTCTCTTGACTGTAAAGTAAGAGAATAACGTTCTAATAGGAAGTATACATTTAAATATGTATGATTGCCCTATTAAGAAAACGTGTCAAGATGATAACAAAGACTACTTTATTTTAAATATTTATGTCATTCAATATTTAAAAAACACTTGTAGTTACAATTTATGTTACGTGAGAACGTGTACTAGATTGTAGCCCAAGGTAAAATACCCACGTGTCGTGAGAACGAGCATGGATGATTTTGCAGTTTCTTACGTTGAACATTTCATGAAATGACATAATTTAATGAAGTAATCTAATAGTACTTTGAATTTAAGTATTCGTTGAATGACTTAAATATATGTAGTAAATATTAACTTGAAATGTTAATCGAAACCCGAGGTGGTGTTCATAAATTACTTTAATTATAAATGTTTATGATCTTTGTAAAGTCACAAACATGAAGTCTTTTAGTACAAGACTTACAATATAAAGTAAGACGTTAACCTGCTATGTTTTAAGACATATGCATGAAGTCAATGAGTTGATCAATGACTTATAACGTATAGTGGGATTATAATTGTTATGTCTTTTGACTTGGTCAAGAATACTTGTGTTATAATACATGCAATTGACTTGGTAATTCTATTGTACCATTAAGTTTTACTTTGTTGGTAAATAGATAAGTCAAAGAGTAGATGGTTATCTTAAATATTGTTAGATTATCCTACAATATTAATTCTAATGAAATACCATAGTTTTATGGTGTGTTCAGTTAGAAGAATCAAAATCTATTGGCATATTTGATTCAAGATAACTATAGTTTCTTCCAAAAGTTATCAAGGTTAGTAGATTGAGTATAGATTGTATATACTCAATAAGATTCCAACCTAGAAGATTAATAAGACACAATTTCTTTTGTGGAATGTGATGAATTACATTAAGTCTTATAATGAAGTTCTGAATTTGTTAAACTACTTGTAAAGTGGGTTGTAACAAACAAATGTCATAAACTGTCAATGTTTTTTGTAATATCCCAAAAGAGAACAATATATTGTTGCTCTACTTGCTACACTATTTAAAGGTAATCTTTAAAATTGTTAAAGGCAAGTGGGAGTTTGGTTTAGATCTTGAAATATTTTTGTTACAAAATACATAATCTTCTAAAAATGCACTAGCAAATATCATGATGAGGCTAAACATGTAAATGATAGACCTCAATATGATGGAATTGTCATTCATAGATCCGTAAGGATATCTCAGATATTTAATATGCTGAGGATTATGAGTTACAGGATCATGGTAAGCATGTTAATTATGATGATGAATTTACCAAATGTTGAATTGTTGTAAATCAATCATACTATGAATGTTGAGGTGTTGTCCATAAAGATAATCAAATTTTGATACTTGGTTTATCTAAATGAAGATGATTTTCTTCAAATGATGAAAACCCTAGAGGTTTAAATCTTTGTGTAGAAATCATGTGGACAATATTGTACACGTATTTAATGTATGTCTAGTGATAATAATATTAATCATACTTAAGCAATTAACTATGATTGAATAT
Source organism: Chrysanthemum seticuspe (assembly GCA_019973895.1). NCBI lineage: Eukaryota > Viridiplantae > Streptophyta > Magnoliopsida > Asterales > Asteraceae > Chrysanthemum > Chrysanthemum seticuspe. The sequence continues at coordinate 298,534,898 of BPTQ01000001.1, forward strand.
TCTTTACTAGATACATTAAATAGAAGTATAAAGATTATAATTGTCATACTTAGTTTTATTGATGTGAAATTTTGACAATGAATATCAAAACTCTTTGTTTTGGAATTACTTTTGCGAGGACGATAAGTAATGCAAAGGATTTTTATGAATTCAAATAATCTTTGAATATGTACAGACTGCAAGAATCCATGAATGGATATATGCATGCATCTAGGAGATGATTCTTATGTTTAATATTAAATCCATGTTTGATTTAATAATTAAAATAAGATAGCTCATAAGTATTTCTGAAAGCTAGTGGGAGTATTATTTTTAAATATTATATGTTGTATGGGCAACTACATTCCACCAAAATTAAGTTTTAGTTGGGAATGAAACTTCATTTGTAAGATTTGGAAATAAGACATACAACCTTGGAATATATGTTTATTATTATAAACAAATGCGGTAAATAAATGAGTCTAATAGAACATGATGAGTACGTATCTTTGACAAGATTGCATATGAATGAGATCTTAAAGTCTAACTTGAAGATTCATCATGAACATCATGTTGTGTATAAGGTTTTTGTATCATGCTTGATTACAAGATGATTTAACAACATTGTAATATTTATGTTTGGATTTAGAATTGCATTCCTCAACCTGGAGTTGCTCCCAGATTCTATACAACAATTGTTGTGTAATTGTCATAGTCAACAAACTTGAGGTTTAGATGACACCAAACAAATAAATATTCAAAGTTTACGGATGTTTAAAGAGCATATGTTGTACACAATGATGCTAGTATAATTGAGATGACACTCAATTCTAGTCATGGTATCCTTGATGATGACCATGTTGACTAATTATGTTCCGCTAAGGGCAATGTTGCATTACACATTAAAGAATAAAGAAAGCTTTAAACTGTAAGTTTTGGAAGATGATTGTCATAAAAGGGTGGTTCATGTTATTACGCACCTTAAGGAATGATATGACAATATCAAGATAGGTGTAAACACATACAAGAAATTCACTTATTGAATTCTTGAAATAAGTATTCTCAAAATTCCTATAGATCAAAGTTAGTTGAAATTATGCCCTGTCAACAAGTATGATTATCATGACTTGAGGCAAAAAATAAATAAATTCATTAACTAAGTATTATCATGCATTGATCTATTTAGTATTTGGATAAAGGATGTTAAACAATTATTATTTATAATGAATTAAAGTACTTTATACATTTAATTTCATTTATAATATTGTATCCTATATTTGCATGTTTAAATCCTTGAATAACTTAAGTTATTCTAAATAGTCCGTTGTCGATCAATAACATGGGAATGCTATTGAATTAAGACAAATATGAGTATTAGTTAGAATATACTTGAAAGTATATTGATGCGTAGCATGACTAATTTCAAATGATATTCAATGGATTGAATATAAGACTTATCCCAACCACATGATGGTACTTTATGGATCTTAGTCATTAAGTACATCATGAATATTTATCCTCTGACCTGAGATACCAGAGAAATGTCATGGATGTAGTGCATTTCTGTGAAGCAATCTAACGCTAGACATAACTGGTAGTTATAAGGGTTGTTTTCAGAAGTGTTGCGAAATTTATGAACTCTGCTCGTAGTCAAAACGGGATTTGTTTCCTTCAAATTTATTTTGAAGTATAATACTGTTGGGCCCCTCGTAGGATTGTCAAGATGTTTGCATGGCCATGCCCAAGATCTTCTGGAATATGTTTAGAAGAATTGGTAATTTTGAACAATCATATAAAGCGAGAAACAGAATAGTTAATTAAGAAATGAGTGAGATCCATATTCTTATTAACATGGTATTAGAATCAAAAGGATAAGTATGATGATGAATCATCAAAAGGTTTTTCCAGGAAACCATACTCGAGTTGTTCTGGGGTCATTGGCGTGTTGCTAGATGCTAACCAATGTCATTACGCATACTAAGATATCTCCAAGTGGGAGCTGTTGGTTTATGGATATATTTAATATGTGTATGACCGGATTCGAACTCGAGACCACGGGATTGCACACTTTACGTATGAGAGTCGATGTTTAAATAATTAATATAAAATATTATGTTTAATTATTAAATTCACAATAAATGACTAAACGAGCGATAAGCACTTATCAAAAGTGACTATTGGATGTTAAATGTCAACGGGATATGAAGAAAAGTAAACAAGCCAAGAGACGGTTTTAGGAACCCTCTTTTGGGCTTGTTTTTGGCCGAAACTATGGAATCCCACATCGGAAACCATAGTAAAATTGACATCTACCATAAAGCTATAAATACATCCCCATGTATTCATCCTTTGGTACACTAGATTTCAATAGAGGGCCAAACTTCTTCTTTTCTTCCCTTTTGTCTTGGTCGACGAGTGAATCCCCATTGTAAGGGATTTACGAGTGACCTTGAGCATAACTAAGATGTTTGTTTATTCTATTGTGATCAAGAACTAGCATTCGCATCGAATCGCTAATAGTACGTGTGTACAAAAATGTGGTGTAACATACTATTGTTACATCAATTGGTTTGAATTGAAAAACGGTAAGGGTCAATTCGTTAAACCACATAAACCCTAATTAGGGTTCTTGAATTGAAGAGATCTACCGATTGCAAGAGGTACGTTACACATCTTTCAGTTAATTAATTATTGTTATGATTCTAAGTCTTCCGCTGTGTACTCTGTGATGTCTATATGTTTTATTGTATATCATATATATTAAACTCAACAATTTTAAAGTACAACTAATTATTTATTGATTTAAGTTACTTTTATTAAATGTCTAAAACATCCTTCTTCACCTCACCACTACACATATCTTATCCATCCTTAAAGATAGATCTCGATAAACACATAACACGAAAAAGCATGAATCTCACTCTCTTTTCTCTTTTCTCTTTTTCATACACACTCTAGATCCGGCCAACACTGGCCAAATCAAACGACCACCACCTAATCGAGCAATGGATCTATTGGTTGTTAGTTGATGAACCGGCCACCACTGGCCAAATCAAACGACTCATATTGTAACTTATAACCTGTTAATTGGTGTAGGACTGATAAAAACATATGATTCGTGTGGTTCGGGGTGTCGGGGAAGCTCAAAGAATGAATAAGACATGGTATTGTATTAGATAGAAGAAATGGAAGATATGTGTGTTTCTAGAGAGAAGAAGAAGAAACAACACACACCTTTATTTTACAAGTGAGCTTCCTTCGCTCCTAGCTGGGACTAGGAGGTGTATTTATACTAGAACTAGCCTAACTTAGCATAATTGACTAAACTAGTCCTTATGAATGAGTAGAAGAAGAAACTAATGCAATTCCCTTAATCACTTCACTTTAGCGAGGCTAAAAATCTCTCCCCAAGTGATGTCATACGGGAGTTGCTTACAATGTTCCCTACAAGAAAAATTAAATACAAAAGATAAGCGCAACAGCTCCAAGAGTGTCTTCACAGTCTTCAAACTTCATGAATCTTCTCAGCTGCCATCTCTTTACATGCAGAAGAACGATGTGAGCAAATCTAATTAGGGATTAAATCCGGCCTTTTACTCTCCCCTAATTAGTGCTCTTCCCCAAACTGACAACATTTCTGATGAATTTCCTGAATTCGAAGAAGTCTTTTGATAATTAAATTAGAACCGTATTTAGTCTTCTAACACGCAGCGGAAAATGTAGAAAAGACTGTCGACTCGACCTTCTTCAAGATTGTCCATTCTGGGGAATAAGATATCAACATCTTCATCTCACAAAATGCATTCCAGTTATCTTTCATATATCAAATCATCCCATAATGTACACATGAAATGATAACATGGAAGTAACAAGTTGAAACACCGATCATCTTGAATTTGTTGCCCAAAAATTGCTGACAGTGGATAAGGAAGAAGTTCTTAGAAAGAGACGAGTGAAGGATAGAGAATCAACCAATTTCTAACAAAAATCATTAAATAAACCATTAAGCCACACGTGAACTTGTTGTGCGTCCTCGATGTACACATTTCTCTCCCCTGATGGTTACGATTTATCAGAATCAACATAAAGTTGCGTACATGAAGCATAAACTGGAAGCATTCTATCATAAATCATATCAGCCCATGAGAAGATGTCGATAAACAATACCATTTGAAATTGTCTAATTCATTTCAACCCCCTGTATCAAAATTCAACGGCTGTCTGTAGTAACCACATGTGAAGATAACCCAATATGATGAACTTGAGAATGAAGTAAAATCTCCCAGACTGGTTACTTAAGCTTGTACTATCCTTGTGAAAAAGAACGGTGTACCAAATGTACAAAACCTCTTGACGTATCCTCAAATACGTGAGACACCGAAGTGATAACTACTTTGTGGGTAAAGAGAGAGAAACACAAAAGTAACTAGATGGCCAAGTCTTCATCATACTCAATATATCTGCCCAAATAAGTCATCTTCGCAGAAGGCAATAAAGAAAGAAGACGAAATAAGTAAACGCTTCCGTAAAACTTCACGTCAAACCCAAATAAATAATAATGCATCATCTCCGTAGTCACGATTGATATTGTTTGAAAACTTTAGCCGTGAAATATGTAACCTCGTGAAAATTTGTAAAAGACCAAAATACCACTCTTATTGTCGAATTATACCAAAATAAACACAATGTATTTAAGATACATTTTATATTAGAGTTTCATCCTAATGTGTTAAATATTTTGGATCACCATCAACATAGGTTGACACTCGTAGCCCATTTCCATTCTATTATGGCCAATATATGGATACAATTAAATTAGCACCAAGTTTAAAGCCCACTTAATTAGCACCAAGCCTGATACAATTAAATTTGTACCTGGCCCAAATGATAATCCATAACCCAATCCAAAAACACAATCTGGGTACAATACATGACCGGTACCCTAATATCATTCATACACAAACCCTAAGACACATAGACGCTCAGTTCTCGAGTTAAAAAAGAAGAGGAAATTAAAGGAAACGGAAAGTTTTTTGTGTTCTTGAGTCTTTTTTAAAGGAGGAAAGGGAAACGGAAAGGAAATAGAGAGGAAGATTTGATAAGTAAACCTTCCTCCCACTTTTGGGAGGAAAGGGAAAGGAAACGGAATCATATGTTTTGTAAAGACTAATATACCCTTTTTAAAAACATTTGACATTAATAATTAAAGGGCATATATGTAATTTGACCAAGTTATTTTCATTTTCCTCTCACTAAAGAACATGATTATGATTACTTTCCTTTTCCTTTCCTCTATCTCAAGAACATAGCACTAACACTTACTTTCCTCTTCCATTTCTTTTCCCTTTCATATTCTTTTTCATCCCTTCCCTAAAAACTAGAGAACTGAGCGAGATAGATTGTGTCTATCCCCATCTCTTATCTCCTCACTCTCCTCGTGAAATCCGCCAAAACAGATCTCATCAAATCTGCTTGCATCTAACGCATATCTCGTTTCACTCTCTATCATCAATCAACACCGATCACACAACGATTATCAATTCGAATCATCACTCAAACTGATTAATAATCCTTTCAATAGAACCACACAAAAACGAACTCAACCGAACAAGATGTCATCAAATTCTTCTCAATCTGAATCAAGAGCAAGTCAAGATCCTTTGGAGGGTCACGGTCGGTTCGACTTATAATCGTTTTTTTTTGTTGTGTATTTGAACGAACCAAGAAAAGTGGATGACATAATTGTTATCACTCTTATCTTTTGTGTTCGGATATTCACAATGAAGTATTATCTTCAAAAAAATCAGTGATGAATTTTTTCGTGTTAAGGACCTTTATGGTTGGATTTGTCATTGAATAACACAAAATGATCTGAGATTATTTGAATGTGTTTCATTTATTGTTCGAGTCTTGTGGAAGATGTGGTGAGTAGATTGTGACAAGAGGAGGATGAGATAGGTATTCTTGGATTTGATTGTGATTGGTTGTCATTTGGTTTAGAACTCGGGCTCGTGGCTGTGTATACTTTTTGGTTTAAGCATCAGTCAGTCCTTATAGTATTTCGTTTTTGTTTTGACTTATGATGTGATGAGCTAAAGTCACAAAGAGCATAAATGGTATTTAGTTTTGATGGTCAAGGTCTGATTCTTCATCCTAAATCTTGTTTTCTTTCAAAGTCTTAGGCGTAACATGATGGTCTTAAGCGTAAAAAACTTTACGCGTAAAGTCTTGGTCAGAGAGTATTATGCGTAACCCTATACGCGTAAACAGATCTTATGCATAAATCTTTACGTGTAAGACTTAGGCGTAAGCATTCTTATGAGTAACTTTCCAAGTTACTCGTAAACAAATTGTAGATGATTCCTTAGGCGTAAAAGTAGGGTTTTGACCATTTGACTATTTTTCCGGCGACCTTTTCCGACCACTTTTCCGTTCAGCATAGAGAAACCCAGAAATATTTGCAGAAAAATCTTCAATATTACCCATTTGACCACATAGAGTTGCCAATAGATTTAGGTAAGATAATATATGACCAGAAATCTTCACGAGTTGGACAAAAATAAGTCACAAAATAATGTTATCAAGAAACTGAATCTTGGACCAGAAACAGAAACTGAAAACTGCACACAAAAGATGTTGACTTTTTTGACCAAGATGATACAATAACCTGAATAAATTGTTAACCTCAAAAGTTGGAAAAAAAATTTCCAGATTCAAAATAACAAGGTAAAAACAGCCTAAACAAATATTCGAGACCACACAAATCCATAAAAACAACAACCTGGCTCCTTATACCAATTGTAGGACCGATAAAAACATATGATTCGTGTGATTCGGGGGGTCGGGGAAGCTCAAAGAATGAATAAGACATGGTATTGTATTAGATAGAAGAAAAGGAAGATGTGTGTGTTCTTAGAGAGAAGAAGAAGAAGCAACACACACCTTTATATTACAAGTGAACTTCCTCCCCTCATAGTTGGGACTAGGAGGTGTATTTATAGTAGAACTAGCCTAACTTAGCATAATTGACTAAACTAGTCCTTGTGAATGAGTAAAAGAAGAAACTAATGTAATTCCCGTAATGACTTTACTTTAACGAGGCTAATAATTGGAGCTTATAATGGATCCGGCCACCACTGGCCAATCAAACGATTCATATTGGAACTTATAACCTGTTAATTGGAGGGTTTTTGAAACAAGGTGAAGTGGATGAGGCGTTGAAGTTGAAAAAAAAGAAACGGTTGCTACAGGGATTAAAGCTGATGTTGTGACATTTATTTGATCTGGTTGAAGATAGTCTTGGTTTGAACGATCCACAGATGAATCACTAGGCGGAAATGAGCTTGATCTGTTCGTCATTCCAAAGCCAAGGTTTTTACAGTCCATTCCAAGTGAACCTAACATTAAATACCCACATTTGGTGCATAAGCAACTACACTCAACTAGACTTGTTCAAGCAATTAACGTCTCATTAACATAATCTGAAGCTCATAGGTCAAATCTTATACTTTTGTTTTACCAGCGTACGCGGTGGACATTTATTTGCATAATAAAGGGGTTGCGTAAGCTTGGTGAATACAAGCAAGTGATTAAGCTTCTTGAAGGTGTTTTGCCGGATGTTAATTCCTATTATCCTATTATATGTGGTCTTTGTAAGGCAAAAAGAATTGAAAAAGCTTGGGATCTATATGCTCAAATGGTGGAAAATGGAATAAAGCGGATGTTATTACCTATGGAGCTCTATGTCTGCGTATAATAATTTAGCAAAAGAAAAGGATGTGATTATGTATTTTAAAGAATTGATTACTCTGTTTTCTTTGCATTTTTTCTTTATAAAAAAGCTACAAGGATCATGTATATACAAAGGTATTCTTCTAGTGATTGAGTTTTATTTTTTTTATTTTATTTTATTTATTTATTTATTTTTGTAAAGAACATGGTTAGCTGGGTTACCTTTTTACTTTTTTTTTCTTGTATACAAAAAATGGTGTGGGTTTGGAGATGTTTGGCTGAGCAGTTGAGCAATGATGATTGAGCAGTGGTGGTCGAGGACTTGAGTAGTGGTGGTTTAGCAGTTGAGCGATGGTGGATGGTGGTTTAGCAGTTGAGCAGTGGTGGTCGAGAGCGGTGGCGGTGGTAGTGGTGGTGGACTGGTAAAGTGGTGAAGGTAGGTGGGTAAATAACAAAAAGAGATAACAAGGGTATATTTGTAATTTTAGAATAAAATAAAAAAATATCTTCACCTAACCTTGTACTTGTAAGGAACATGTGTCAATAAATGGGTGAAGTCGAACAGTTGATCAGTTGAGCATGGCTAAAATAGGAAAAAAGATGTTAAAAATGACTAAATAATGTACCAACCGATTTTTGACATCTTTTGGTAATTTTCTCTTTTTTTAAACCATCAAACTGTTTGAAATTGGTTGACTTTTGATATTTTCTCAATCAGTTCTGTGTGGATTTGATCCTCTCTGTGAATTTATAACACTCTACTGTGTGTTTTTTTTCCCCCTTAATATGAATGCATACAAAGTTTTCTTTCAGAGTATTCTGTTTGAATATAAATAAGTACTGTGATATAAACTGTTACAAGTTATAAACACTTTAGGAGATAAGCAGAAGCAGTTAGGATGGCACAAAACTAGCTCAGACACCCTATAATTAACATTCTCATTCCTTTAATTAGCTTGTTTGTTTTAGTTACGGCCCGAACGTCACCCATGTATCCTGACTATCTAACTAATGGGTTCGACCCGGTTAACTCATCACTAACACAAACATCAAATGTTATTTTATTAATGGCTCAAACCCGAAACCTATAACCAATTCATTGTTTTGTCTACCCCTAGTTAACTCATGTAGCCAAGGGCGGAGCTTCTTGAGGACTCGGAAGGGTCCCAGCCCCCTAGGCTTAAGCTCGTTAGTGTATTTTTATTCGCGATTTCATGTGTTGAAATATTTGTTTTTCATCTCGGCCTTTCCATCCAATGATTTTCCGGAATTAATTTTGTTCCTGTCCTCTTACAAAATTTTTTTTAGCTCCGCCACTGCATGTTTGCATGTAGCCTCATTATCTAAGTAATGGGTTCAATAAAATTGTTTTTGCATTATTACTCTGAAATGATGTAATTTCTTTATTATCTAAAAAATACGAATATGATGTGTTTGTAAAGGTAAAGTTGTTGGTATATTTATCATATACTTTATAGACACATCATATACTACGATATCGGTAGCAAATGATTCAAGAAAGAACGACATGCTATTGACGTTTGAAGTAGGTTAGGAATATCGTGATGTGGTCAATTATTAACGATTCAAAGTATACCATTTAACGATTTGGTTGATTCAAAGTTAAGAAAAATAAGTAACAATTATATATAAACGACCTCTTTCTAAAAATAGTACATTGACATTTTATCTCTCTCATACCCGCTTAGTGGTGTGACTGTAACAACTCGAGCTCGACTTTGAGTTTCTCATTAGCACAAGGAGAGCTATTATATATACTTTTGCAAAAAACACAAATTAATTCCTTAGGTTATTTTCCACAAAAAGATGTGTTTCGTCAAGAAAATTCTGATCTCGAGTGTCTTTTGGCATCAACCATTATTATCTAGCCTACTAAGAATAGCTCCGACAACTATCCTAACCCAGTGGAGCACCAAATGGAGTGAGTATGAGTCGAGCACCAAATTATTTGTACCTTTAAATATCTTCAAACAAAGATTATTTTACGTAGGCCCTTAGGTTATTTTACGTAGGCCCTTAGGTTATTTTACGTAGGCCCTTAGGTTATTTTACGTGGCTGATTTAATATCTTCAAACAAAGAGTACTTTGTGCATAAGACTGGTAGGAGTGGTAGCGAGTTGGGTCGTGAGTGACCAACTCATGATGGGGAGTCCCAAAACACAAGACCAACTCGCGCATGACTTAGGCCAAGAAAAGCGCCCGTATGGTTAGTCAGTCACCAAGCAATTTAACGAATATATGTAGGGCCCAAAGCTAATATAACCGTTTAAAAAAAAATCTTATTCCCTAATATTTCACTTATAAATACCCAATAACTTCACAATTTTTAAACCCAACTTCAATACTTTTTACACTCTCATACTCTCAACAATTTACTTCTCATTTTAGCTACAAAAATGTCTCAGAAAAACATTCCCCGTAACACCAACCGTCGACAACGAAGAACTAGCCAAGGCACTCCCCCAACACCCGACAGAACATTTGTTCTCGGAAATACTCCACAATCACACTTCCGACTACAAGCATATTATCCTTACCCAAACCTAGCATACCGAAACCTACTCCCACAACTAAAATTTTCTCAATATTCACAAACAAATGAGTTTAGTCAATTCTACTCACAACCAAACTCGTTCCCATTTGATAACCCCAATTACCCCGTCACAAATCCAAATGGGTGGTTAGTCATCACAACAGTCCGTATCTCCCATTTCTTTATTTTCAAATGAAGACATGTAAAATAAACGAGCCTACATTTGATGACAGTTTTTATGAAAACATCGCTCATGAGGACTCTCCCATCGAAGTCATTCCCATCGAAGGACGACTCGAAACGACGATGGACCATCCCGACAAATTTCATCGACCACTAAGTAAGCAATTACGCTGTGTAAAGCTCGGGTAAATGAAATAGAAAATAGTGCCTTGGGTAACTCGAGGAAGGTAGAAGGATTTTGGAATGATGTTATAAAATACATGGAGAGCAAATAAAAAAAAGGTCGTCGAAATTACTATTCACCGGTTACTATTCATAATTTCAGGTGTGACAACTCGTATTTTCAGATCATTTTACAAACTTTGAAAATTTCACTATTCATCTCGGGAAATTACTATTCACTGGTTACTATTCATTATTTTACTATTCATTGTTTTTGAAGTCGATTTGATATTATGAAAAAGTATTTCAAAAATTTACTATTCGTGAAATATTATTCATTCACGGAGAAAATCACTATTCATCGTTTTCTGTAAACTAGGTTTACAAGTATCAAATTCGCGTAACCTTAAGGGTTTAGCTGCGAATTCATGAAAAATCATTGAGGACATTTCATATAGACTAGATTTAGTCTACATATCATTAGTAACATCATCGTCATATAAGCTCATGCATTGATTTGCATATTTCATTAAACGTATATTTTTTTATTAAATAAACGCTATCGCATAATCATTTATTTTGAATATTTGATCCGACACTTTCAAAAATTATCCTGATATATTTTTATACTCATTTTAAGACTATAAAAATTATATTATTAGTTTACCCGATGTTTTGAATTTATTTTGGTATATAAATTGTTGTATAAATAATTACGACGGTTATCGTAAATTTTACTCGATAATTATTTATTCATTCAATTCTTGCGAGAAAAGTATTTTTATAATTTTTACGACTTCAATATATTTTATTTTGTACCGTAAAAATCTATTTCTAGCTAACGCTACACTAAATACCTATTTATACCTACAAACTACACATTATACATAACAAATAATACTTTTAATTCACAAAAACCCAAAACTCTTCCACCCTTTATTCTCTCATTCCCCCCCCCCCCCCTTTGTCACCACTTTCATTAAATAAATGCAACACCTAAGTGTACACCTTTACTTCTTATTAGATATTTAATATGTACACTTATTATAATTAAATTAAAACACATAGAAACACTTCAAAAAGGTGTAAAGAAAAGCAAATTTTCTCTCCTTTTTCTTTGACGATTCGGCCAACTCAAGAAACATGAAGAAATCATAATTTTTCAAGCTACAAGTAATTATATTAACACTAGTATACTCTCTTTTAAGGTTTTGAAATAAAAACCAAGGAGTATTTAGGAAACCTTGTTCCAAAAACCTCATCATCATACTTGTAAGCATTTCATGATCATTATTAATCTTTCATATTTATACGTAAGTTATTTTTATCATGCTTGAAAGAAAACATGCAAGTTTCATGTGTATTTATACCACTTTTATTGTTTTTAGTACTTATAATTAGTATATATCATCCTATAATTAATCCCTTGAAACATATCATTTTTGATGATGTTTAGGAATCCATGACACCCTAAGAAGGTGTATGGTAAGTTTAGAATAGATTTGGTGTTGATATGAAGTGATTGAAACAAGTATTACGCAAGAAAAATCATTTTCGACAACTTTATATTGAGGTCTGATCATATTTGTGAAATCTGAAAAATTCGACAGTTTGTAAAATATTTTGGGCTAGATATTCAGAAAATATACTTTAAAACAAAAACGTGGTAGCTTGAACGGGTTAAAACGGAGTTATAACGAAGAAGTTATGATATTTTCAAGTTTAACGACGAAAACTATATTTGTGAAAAACTGCATGCTGTCAAGAGTTACTTTAAGGGCAAAAACGAGTTTTAAACATTGTCTAAATGAATCGATTTGTCAAAAATATATTAGTATACTTTAATACGAAGCTAAAGACATATAAAACGTAGAAAACGGACTTATAACGACTAAGTTATTCACATTTTAAACAAGGTTGTCGTAACTTTTATTACAAGTATAAAACATATATTTTTCCAATTAGACAAAAACTAGTTGCCGCTAAGGACCATGTTAAGAGTCGTTTTTAACATCGATAGAGTACTTTTTAGAAAGCGAAGTCTTCTAGTTAAAGTAAGTTCACTTAGCCTATTTTTCAAAATGTCCAACCGTTCGTCAAACGGAGTTGTAATGAATAGAATACGGTCACTCAAACTTTGCCGAAAATTACCCTTAAACTATATTTTTGGTACAAGTACCCTACTTTACCCAAGTTTTTCTCCATGATCGAGACCTCTATGATGAAAATTTAAAAGCTAAAACTTTTAGATAATGCTACAAGCTTTCCAAAACCATTGAGTTTGTTTCCTAACACTCGATATTCACTATTTTACGACCAGCTTTTCGAGGTCATTTAGTCACTTTCACAAATTATCAAAGTATATTATTTTGCGACAAAAAGCTATAAATTCTTGATTAATCACTAAATGACTATCGTAGGAGGTTGTTTCAACGTAAATACTTGTAAAGTATTTTATAATATGAAGAGATGTCATAAACATATATTTCGACGATAAACATTATTTTCAAATGTACAAGTGGTATGGATATCATATGAGTTTGCTTGCACGACATTGTTTCATGATTTACATTAGAACATATCATTCATAATAGGTCGTGGTTAGAGGTTGCGCCTCATTTCAGTATTGCCATTATATCATCATAAACATTGCACCAGGTGAGTTATCATAGCCCCGTTTTATTCAAGTTTATACATTATTTCACACCTACGGGGGAGAATACATTGCACATCATTTTTTTATACGGGCCCAAGTATATTTAAATTCATTTACATTGCTTAAGTTACCTCATTGCCAATTGAATGTCCCCATTTCAAAATCATGAACCGTTAATTTTGGAAGAAGCGAGGGTGAGTGGATAGATCTATTGAGGGTGACTCCTCCATCCGTGTTGGTGGTCCCAACTGGTCAACGAATGCATTTCATTTTTATCATCATTGAGTTGTTTAGCAAAACACTCTGTTGGAGGGAACATCAGGAACAGTCTAGCTTCGGTGTCATGTGCTTAAGCAATTGTACCATTTTTTGTGACATATTTGTCATACATAACTTATACTTGCGTTGGTCGTATAAAACATAATCATAAACTCTATGAACTCACTCAACCTTTGTGTTGACACTTTTAGCAATGTATTTTCAGGTATCTAAGGCATTCACTTCATGGCATGCATGTGGACATATCATAGAGTCGCGGTGACGACGCGTCTGACTTGGGTTTTATGCACTTTAAAACATCGTTTGGATTCTAACAAACTTAATTACGCACATGTCTAATTTCATTTGGGACCTATCTTTTGTAACTCTGAATGCTTTATTATATCAAATGATGTGCTTTTCAAACGACACTTTAAGTCGTTCAATATAACTGTGATTGTGGTGCTATGACAGTCATCCCCCAGGAATTCCATTCCGCTGCAAAACAGGTAATTTGGGGGTGTGACATGTGGAGTGTACAATAACCTCAAGCGTAGGACTTCGATAAGTGGAACCGGAGATGAAGATTACTACAACACGTCAATGCTTAACTATGAAACTGAATAAAGAGTTCAGTTTACGCTTCGTCATTGTTGGGAGGTTTTAAGAAACTGTGAGAAATTAAATGACGTTGAAGTTCCTAACTGGGAAGAAAGTGTCTGAGTAGAATAAGTGTCCAAGAGATACAAGTCATATGGGTCTAGATCATTCAAGCGAGTTTGGGGATGCTAGTATTAATCTGAATAATAATGCTAGAGACGACGAGGAAAATGAGGTGTAGGAACAGAGACGACCAGAAGGAAGGGACAAAGCTAAAGTGAAGAAGAAAGGGGCGGGATCGCCTAGAACGTCAACAACTATGAGTGACGAAGCATTGGCTAGGCTAATGATCGAAAAGTTGAAACAACAGAATGAACGTGTCATATAAATGAAGAGGAAAGAACACGTTGAATTTTTGGAGATAAAAAAAGGAGTTGGAAATGAAGGAGTATATGGAAAAACAAAAGGATATGATCACTTCACTGGTGTTGCACTCAAGTTCATGGAAGAGATAAGGGCGGGGATCAAAGTGAAGTGGGGTTTGGACTTTTTGTTTACGTATTCTATTCCGTATGTTTAAGTTTTTAATACTTATATGTAATGTTTTAATTTTGTAGGGTTAGCTTTTTAATAATCTATGTAATGTTTTAATTCCATAGGGTTAAGTTTTTAGTAATCTGTCTAATGTTTAATGTATAAATAAATATTTTTAATTTCGTACATGTACGTTTTTAATTTCGTACGATTACATTTAAGTTTATGTTCACATTTACATTTTTAGTTTATAAATATAAAGTATATAATTTGAAAAATGGGACTGAGAGGTGAGTGGGTGTGACCAAAACGGATGTATTATGAGTGGGAGTGACCGAGTGAGTGAAAATAAGAGGAGAGAGAAAACTGAGGTGGTGCTGAAGTGACGATGATTGAATCACCACCACTAATGATTTGTCTATTTAAATGGAGTTAAACTTTAGCCTAAAAATGGTAAGGCTCATGCTAATGGTAAGGTCCCACTCCCTAATCGAATTGGTGACTGCGTTTCTTCTATTAGCTCAACCGGATTGACGGCCGGTCACATTTAACCTTTTCAAAGTATTCTCTTTTGTGTGTGTTTATTAGTTTTTATGGGGTATGTTTTTTTTGTGGTTGCGGTCGTCTTATTAGTAAATAGTGTTGGGTGTATCCTTAGAATGAGAAAGTTGATGTGACACTGATTTAACAGAGGTTGACTATAATATTTTAAGCTGATGCTAATGATAATCGTAAATATTGTGGTCACCCTTGATGCATTATAAGTATATATTAAACCACAATCAAAACGTTGCTGTTTAATGTACTGTAGCTACAGTGTATCTACAGTGTAGCTACAGTACATTACGTTTTGGACCGGGCTGCTACAGTACGCAAAAAAAAAAGAAAAAAAATGATTATATTACTATTTATTAATGCACAATCACCTCGGCTAAAAAATTCGCCCACCCGAAAAAAAAAAAAAGATTATATTACTATTTATTAATGCACAATCACCTTGGCTAAAAAATTCGCCCGCCCACAACGCGGCGGACCAATGCCAGTCTCGTGGTTATCAAAAAAGCTTGTGTGTGAATGGTACCTATATAGTGTCATTTTTATGTTGTTTTACTAGCATGCTATAATCACTTGTGCAGTCGTACCTAGGCTTCTAGAACTTGTGTGAAATAAACCAAAGAGATAATGAATATAAAATTAGCAAATGAAAGTGACTTGAGAATGATGCCTAACTGCTCCCACACTCACTTTGTCTTTGTGTTTTAGTGATAGAGTCAAAAAAGCTTAACCAAATACATTAATTTAACCATTAAACAAATTGTGAAAATTACATAGTGGAGCTCGCTAATTTTGCAAATCTCAATGTATTCCTTTATTCTTTCTATATATGTTAAACCATGAAACTTGATCAAAACACATAACTCACACAAACACATTACACAAACACTACGCTTGGTTGTGGCTGTCGTAAATCACTTGTTTGACAACTGGTGTGATCTTTGAAATCGGTTAGTACATATTTGATTATCTCATTTTACACATAACAACTGTTTGATAATAATAAATAAGTAGTGTTTTATAAGCTGTTACTACATATTTGATTATCTCAATCAGTTTTGTGTGGATTTAAGCCTCTCTATGAATTTATATCACTCTACTGTTTTATTTATTTATTTATATGAATACATACAAAGTTTTCTTTCAGAGTATTCTTTTTGCATTTAAATAAGTGATATAAGCTGTTTATGAATTATAAACACTTTAGGAGATAAGCATAAGCAGTTAGGATGGCACAAAATTGCTTCTGTATAAAAACAAGCAGAAAAGCTAGTCCAAACACCCTATAATTAACTGGTTTGTTTTAGCGGGTGGGAGTTACGGCCCGAAAGTCACCCATGTAGCCTGATTATCTAACTAATGGTTCGACCCAGTTAACTCATCACTAACACAAACATCAACTGTTTTTATTAATGGGTCAGCCTTGAAACCTGTTTAGACTCCGGTCAAATGAATTCATTTCATCATTCTCATTTTAAGTTTTTTTCTCGCCGAAACTCTACCCACCATTTATGGTGTCATTTTTACGATTTACTATGTTTTTTACTAGCATTCTTTTAAATCACTTGTAAAGTTGTACATAGGGTGGCAATTTCTGACCCGACACGAGAATTAATAGGTTCGGGTTGAGTCTAAGTAGATTTTAGGACGGGTTTGGGTCGACCCATCTAAGCCGTCTATTAAACAGGTCAGGTTTGAGTTGGGAATAAATTAAGCGGTGGATCCGCCAACCCGTTTAATTTTTTTTTCTTCTTGAATTAAAAGTTATTTATATTTTATTATACGTGTTAAATGGGTAAACTAGTCGATCTGCTAACCCGTTTAACCTGTTTAACTCGTGTAATGTGCTAACTTTTGTATATAAAATGGGTGAAATGGGCCACTTTGAAACCCGTTTAACTTATTCAATCTTTGTAATCTATTTAACCCGTCAACCCAAATATATACATGAATTAAATGGGTCAGTTTCGGGTTATGATTAAACAGTTTAGGGTAGACATGGCTGACCCGATGATTTAAATGTCATTTTAGCGGTTCAACAAGACTAAATTTAATAACTTATTTTTCTTTTATTAGAAAGTGACTTAAAAACCAAAATTTGAGATCACACTAACATGTTTAAATCACTTGTACAGTTGTAACTGCGCTTCTACAACTTATGTCAAACACCATGAAATGAACCAAATAGATGATTGAATATAAAATTAGCATATGAAGGAAAAACGTGACTTGAGATTCATGCCTAACAGCTCCACGCTCACTTTGTCTTTGTAAGTTAGTGATAGAGTCAAAAAAGCTTAACCAAAAACCTTAATTTAACCATTAAACAAATTGTAAAAAGTAAGGCGGTGGTGGAGCTTTGCTAATTTTGCAAATCTCAATGTATTCCTTTAATCTTTCTTTAAATTTTATTATTTTTAAAACCATCAAACACATTACACAAACACTACCCTTGGTTGTGGCTGTTGTAAATCACTTGTTTGACAACTGGTGTGATCTTTGAAATCGGTTAGTACATATTTGATTATCTCATTTTACACATATATACCAACTGTTTGATAATAATAAATAAGTACTGTTTTATAAGCTGTTACTACAGTATTTGATTATCTCAATCAGTTCTGTGTGGATTTGATCCTCTCTGTGAATTTATATTACTCTACTGTTTTTTTTTTTTTTTTTTTTTTTCTCTTTTCTTTTCTTAATATGAATACTAATACATACAAAGTTTTCTTTCAGAGTATTGTTTTTGCATATAAATAAGTGATATAAGCTGTTACAAATTATGAACACTTTAGGAGATAAGCATAAGCAGAAACCTGTTTAGACTTAGGCCAAACACCCTATAATTAACTGGTTTGTCTTGGCGGGTGGGAGTTACGGCCCGAACGTCACGCATGTAGCCTCATTATCTAATTAATGGTTCGACCCGGTTAACCTGCTCATCACTAACACAAACATCAACTTTTATTTATTTATTAATGGGTCAAACCCAAAACCTGTTTAGACTCAGGCCAAACCAATTCATTTTTGTGTCTACTCCTAGTTATGTTTACGTGATTTCTTATGTCTCAGGAAAATGGAGCCTGTAACTGCAATCGTTGGCCCTGTTGTGAATGTTTTGACGGTTCATATTAAGAAAAAGCTGGGATATCTCACTTCATACGCTGAACATGTTGAGCGCATGAAAAACAGAATGCAGGTTTTGGAAGATCGAAGTGCTGATATCGAACGCCGCAAGAGAAACCATCCCAATGGAATGATACCTACTCATATACCACGGTGGTTGGAAGATGTTAAAAAGATCAAGGAAGATGTTGACAACATTCCAAGCAACAACATTGGATGCTTTAATGTTAAAAAGAAGTTTCTAGCAGGAAGAAATGCATTAAGGCTTACCAAGGTTATCGAACGTCTTATTAGAGATGGTTCTGACATCATCTCTTCTGACACCATCTGGCGTGAAGCTGAAGGATATCTTGGCAGAGTCGATTCCAAAAACCCGGCATCAACATCAACATCAGGTGTAAGTGTGTTCAACTCAAGAGTAAAGACATTCGATGATGCATTGAAACTCCTTCAACAAGACGATGATGATACGGCTCGAGTGATAGCCTTGTGTGGAATGGGTGGCGTGGGGAAAACCACACTGATGAAACAACTGAAAGAGGCTGCACATGATAACAAGATGTTTAATTGGATTGTCGATGTAGCTGTTGGGAAAAGTTCCAACTTGTTTGCCATTCAAAATGCCATAGCAGTGCACACAGGCGAACCTCTAACTGAAAGTGATGAAAAGCTAAGGGCAACTTATCTTTTTAAAAGATTTAAAGGATTCTTGGAGCGTAAAGAAAAGATTCTGGTTATACTGGACGATGTGTGGGAGAAGATTAAACTTGAAGATATCGGATTAGCGAGTCCTTTGCCAGATGGGGTTAAGTTGTTGCTCACATCGCGGGATGTAAAAGTTTGTCGACAGATTGCAGATGATGCTGCTCTTGAAGAAGTTAAAGTTGATGTCCTGAAGGAAAATGAAGCACGGGATTTCTTTTGTCAAAAAGCATGGATTTCAGCCGAACATGATCATGATCTCTATGAAATAGGATGTGAAATTGTCAAAAGATGTGGTTGTTTGCCACTTGCAATCGAACTCATTGCCGGAACTCTTAAATGTGAAAAGGACAGGGGTGTATGGAGATGTACACGAGATCGTTTGAAGATAAATGATCTTGATGAGAACGTGCAAGAAATTATTGAGATAAGCTACAAGAGTTTAAAACGAGAAGAGGATAAAGCGATTTTTCTGCTTTGTGGCTTGTTCCCGGAGGACTCTAATATTCCTATAGAAGATCTCACAAGATACGCATGGGGACTAAAACTTTTAAAACAAGTTTTCACTATGGGAAAAGCTAGAGACAGCATTCAAACAAGTGTGAGCAATCTTAAAAGTGCCTACATGTTGATGGATGGAGATAGTCATCACAGTGATTGTGTGAAATTGCATGATCTTGTGCTTGCATTTGTGATAAATACTGTTTCTAAAGGTGGTGAGGATGGATGTTCGATCATTCACCATGAAGATGATTTCTCAAATTGGAGTGAAGCTAATAGTATGAGCCAGTCTTGCAAGCAAATTTCGTTAGCATGCAAGGGCATGTCTGTGTTTCCTAGTGAATTTCAGTTTCCAAACCTTTCACTTTTAAAACTTATGCACGGAAATGAGTCGTTAAGTTTTCCTCGAGGCTTTTATGAAGGAATGGAAAAGCTTCAGGTTATAGCATTTGAGAAATTGAAGCATCCATTAGTTCCCACATCTGCTCAGTTCTCCGCCAACCTTCGAACTCTTTGTCTCAGTGAATGCTCGTTGATGTTTGATTTAACTTGTATTGGAAATCTTTCGAATCTGGAAGTTCTTAGCTTTGCTAACTCTGGCATTACAATCCTACCTTCCACATTTGGAAATTTGAAGAAGCTACGACTACTGGATGTAACAGGTTGTTATTATAATCTTGTTATAGATGATGGTGTCTTCAAAAACTTGGTGAAACTTGAAGAGCTTTATCTGATGCCTTATTACTATGAAAAAGCATGCTGCTTCACAGACAACAACAGTATAGAATTTGCAGAGCGTTCAGAGAACCTTAAAAGATTCAAGCTCTCAGTGGAATGTTCTTTTACAGACGTTAGAGAACACGTGCAGACATATCAAGGTGACATGCACTCATATGAAAACAGCTTGAAGCTGGTCACCAACATAGAAGAACTACGGAAATCTAAAATCAATGAGCTGTTTAAGATCACAGATGCACTTTATCTACAAGTCAATGATATGAATACTCTTGAAGATGTTGACATGGAATTCCCGCATCCCCGGCATCCGCCTCGAAATTCTTCGTTTTACAATTTAAGACTCCTTGTAGTTTCACAATGTGCAGAGTTGAAATACCTTTTCACACCGAGTGTTGCAAAAAATTTGTCAAAGCTTGAGTATCTGGATATTTCTGGATGCCCTATTATGGAAGCAGTCATAGATATTGGGGATAACGGATTCAATATATTCAAGTTTTCAAACTTAAAGTATCTCAGGTTGGATAGGCTACCAAATCTGTTGTGTTTCTGCAATAAAGATAATGTAATAATTGAGCTACCATGTCTCGTGGAGTTGCAACTTCGAGGCCTTCAGAGTTTTACAAGCATTTATCCCAGTAGTGCATCATCTTCTGTGTCGTGTAATATTTCCCATGTGCAATCTTTCTTTCATGAAGAGGCAATCTGTGTTATGTTTTAACAATCTTTTATGCTAACAGTGATTCAAAAAGTGGTGAGTATCTAATGAATGAACACGTATTTTTTTACTTTGCAGGATGCGACTCCTAAGCTGGAGAAACTGGTTGTTTCTGATATGGAGAATTTGAAGGAGATATGGCCTCCTCAGTTTAGGATTTGTAATCTTTGCCCATTGAGAGAGCTTACGGTCAAGGGTTGTGGTTCCATTGAAGTCTTGTTCAACATGGATTTTGGTGAAACTGAACAACCTAGCAGCAACTTGCTAAGCATTAGAGTGGAGGGATGTGATAGTCTTGTGAAGCTTTTTCCATGCAATCCGTTTCCTTTCTTCAATAATTTACAAGTGCTTAAAGTTGCAAACTGTGGTTCCATTCAAGTGTTATTTGACAATGACTTGGGACGTGCTGATAAAAGTGAAGAACAGGTTTGTAGCAGCAGTTTGAGACGCATTAAAGTGTCGGCATGTTATAGTCTTGTGAATCTTCTCCCAAGCAATCCAATGCCATTATTCAATAATCTAGAATGGCTTCATGTTAGAAGTTGTGCTTCCATTGAAGTGGTATTCAACATCGACATGGGATGTGTTGGTGAAATGGATAAAGTTAGCAGCAGCAGGTTGAGAAGCATTGACTTGTATGGATTAGGGAAGCTTAGAGAGGTGTGGAGGATAAAAGATGCTGGAAATAACTTGATTCATGGATTTGAAGCTGTTGAAAGCATAGATATTGAAGATTGTGAGAGGTTTGAAAATATAATCACACCTGCCACAACCGGTTTGGAAATGAGAGCACTCAAAAAAGTTAAAATTTTTAGACGCAGCAGAGAAAGCGAGAGAAACAATGAATTGGCTGAGAGTAACCAAGATCAAGAGGTACGTGACCAAAGTAAATGGAACGTTTAACATAAATGACTTGAATGTTATTTACTAGAAATAAAGTTTTCCAAACATCCTGAATAACCTACTATTTTGGTTGTGGCTTTTTTACTTTATTTTTCTGACTTTAAAAAATTATTTATATAAAGAAAAGAAAAGTAGCATATTACTATCAAACTATTTCTCATTTGTTATTAAGTTAAAAAAAAATGGTCCCTGTGGTTTGATAAATATTACTCGTATGAAATTTTCTAAATTTTATTGGCAATTATAGTTCTTGATTTTGAAACTAGTTACACTTTTGTTCCTTAACTCTAGCATGCATTAAAATATACCACCAACATGATGCATCTGTTGTCCACGTAAGGAGAAAATAGTATTTTTTTTTTTTTTTATCTAACCCTCTTCATCTTTTCGTCACATGTGTACGTCCATACCTTGTAATTGTGTGTAACAATGTACAATTTCTACAAAGCGCAAACCTCTAAAAAAATCTTGTGAAACCCATAATATCTTGCTTACTTTTACTGAAAATAAGTTTTTATGAATTACATGTTTTGTAGCTACGTCTGTATTAAGAATAAAATTTTCGGTATTTTTGTCAACATGTGTGAAATCGTGTTTTCTTAATTATTTTTGTCATAATATAGGGACCATTTTTGTAATTTACTTTTTTTTTTATCAAAATAGTTCTTTTATCAAGATATTCTTTTTCTGAACGACATAATATATATATAAAAAAATACCAAGATATTATAAGAGACAAACACCAAAACATATAGAGTAAATCACGTGGATGGTCCTTGTGGTTTGTCAAAAGTTGCAACTTTCATTCCTGATAGTTTAAAGTTGCATGGACAGTCTTTGCAAAAAATAACACTAGTGGTCTTTTTTTTTAACCGGTGTTAAGTCGATTTTGTTATCATTGATTTTACACGTTAGCCCTTTTGGCTAATGACCGCTTGCATTATCTATCTTTCATAATAACGGTAGTTTATAATTTAAAGTTTTTCATCTGTTTTATACGTTTTCGTCTGTTTTTATATGTTTTCATCCGTATTTATATGTTTTCGTCCATTTTTATACGTTTTCATTTGGTTTTATACGTTTTGTCCGTTTATATACGTTTTCGCCCTTTCTTATGTTTTTGTCCGTTTTATATATTTTCGTCCGTTTTTATACGTTTGCTTACGTGTTTATACGTTTTAATAAGTTTTCTTGCATTTTTATCCGTTTACATACGTTTTTGCCCGTTTTCTTAGGCTTTCATACGTTTTCTTACATTTTTCATACGTTTTTGTCCGTTTTATAAGTTTTCATCTGTTTTTATACGTTTTCTTACACTCTCATACGTTTTCATCCGTTTTTATACATTTTTGTCTGCTTTTATATGTTTTCTTACGTTTTATCTATTTTCGTCCATTTTTATATGTTTTCATCCGTTTTCGTCCATTTTTATATGTTTTCGTCCGTTTTTATACGTTTTAATCTATTGTCATACATTTTTATATCACTTCCGTTCATTTTTATACGTTTTCATCCCTTTTCATACGTCTTCTGACGTTTTTTTCATTTTATACGTTTTTATCTGTTTTTATATGTTTTCGTTCATTTTTTATACGTTTTCGTATAAAGATATATAAAATGGAAGAAAACATGCAAATACAGATACAAACGTAAGAAAACGTATGAAAACCTATGAAAACGTATAGAAACTAACGAAAACGGATAAAAACGTATAAAAATGGACGAAAACGAATAAAAATAAAAGAAAGCGAATAAAAACGTATGATAATGCAAGAAAATGTATGAAAACGAGCGAAAATGTATAAAAACATAAGAAAACGTATAAAACAGATGAAAACGTAAAAAATGGACGAAAACGTATAAAACGGATATAAAACCACATGAAAACATATAAAACGAGTGAAAAACTTTAAATTATAATCGACCGTTATTAAAAAGGATAGACGATGCAAATGGTTGTTAGCCAAAAGGGCTAATGTGTAAATGATAACAGAATCTACTTGACACAGTTAAAAAAAGGACTTCAAGTGTTATTCTTTGAAAAGATAGGGATTGTCCATGCAACTTTAAACTATCTGGAATGAAAGTTACAACTTGTGACAAACCATGTAGACTATCTATGTAGTCAAACATTTATTAAAAAGAGGTTCGCCGGAAAAAAATCCCTCCTAACAAGAAACCTACAATCTCACTACACCAAATGTTATATTGGCCCTATAATAGAAACAAAGAATACCTAGTTCTGTATCAAATTACGGCTAACCATAAATCAAAACCCGATGAAACGAAAAGACACCTATGGTCTCAAAAGAATAACACCTCCACAAACACCAAGGTTTACAATGCCAAATGACGATGCTCTTTGAGAGCTATTGATGACCTTAATCTTGGAGAGCGAGATATTTTGCAATTTCTTGATCTTTTGTCGCACATTCATCCGGGATCATTTGTATCCAGATATTCCTTACATTTTTTTTCCTTTCAAAAAATATAACTTTTGTGGTTGAAATATGCAGATTAATGTTATACCCACATCGAGGGAGGAAGTGAATGATGGTATCTCTAAAGTTGCACTCCCATCCTATCTATTATCCACTTTCCATCACCTTCATAATCTTTATTTGTGCGACTATAAAGATGTGGATGTGGTCTTTGAGATAACAACTCCAAGTAGTAGAGAATCACCTCACAATACTCAACAACCACCAATACTCCCCCATCTTGAAGAATTAGAGTTGAAGTATATGGGGAAGATGAGTCATGTGTGGAAGTGCGATTGGAATGAATTCTTAATTCTTCAAAAACCACAGTCACAGTCCTCATTCCAAAACCTCACAACCATAAAAATGATCAAGTGCAACAGCATCAAGTACTTGTTTTCACCTCTCATGGCGAAACTTCTTTCCGGCCTAAAGAAAGTTGATATATGCAATTGTGATGGTATTGAAGAGATTGTTTCAAACAGAGATGATGAAGATGCGTCTATATATTCACACACAACCACCACTTTCTTCCCTCATTTAGACCTTCTTGACTTTCATAACCTCAAAGAGTTCAAGTGTATTGGTGGTGGTGCCAATGGTATATCAACTGATATTCATGACCAGCTTAAGGTATGTTTCCTATACATTTAGCTATTAAAGTAAAGGTTGGTTAACTTGGTTTTAGCTCTGTTTATTTTATAATTAAATTCTCGTTTTTTTCAGTTATCTTTTTGGTCCTTATGCCAATATGCTAGAGAGATAAGTATAGAAGGTTGTGAGGCATTGTCAAGTGTGATTCCATGGTATGCTGTAGGACAAATGCAAAAGCTTCAGGTGCTGAAAATAATAAATTGCAAATCATTGACAGAAGTTTTTGAAGCAAAAGAACTCAACAACAAGAGTTGTACTAATACCGGAAACTTACTTCCAAAACTAAAGATCTTGCAAATTCAAAGGTGCAACCTTTTGGAACATATATTCACATTTTCCACTCTTGAAAGCCTCGCAGAACTCGAAGAGTTAGAGATAAAGGGTTGTGAATCAATGACAGATGTGTTTGAAACTCAAGAGATCAACAACGAGCGTGGTACTGATACTGGAAAGTTACTTCCAAGGCTAGAATATATTACGCTCCTCAAACTTCCAAAACTAAAGATCTTGAAAATTCAAGGGTGTAAAATTTTGAAACATATATTCACATTTTCCACTCTTGAAAGCCTCACGCAACTCGCAGAGTTAGAGATAATCGATTGCAAGGAAATGGAAGTAATTGTTACGGAAGAAAACGGAGAGCAAACAACGGCATCTGATGTGGTGGTCTTTCGTCGTTTAAAATCCCTTTCACTAGTCAATCTACCAAACTTTATGGGTTTCTTCTTGGGGAAGAATGAATTCACATGGCCAGCATTGGAAAAGGTTGTGATCTTTGAATGCCCAAAAATAACGGTGTTCACTTATGGACGGTCTACAGCTCCAAAGCTTAACTTCATAAATTCAAGCTTAGGAAAACATAAATGTGGCCTCAACTTTCTTGTGATGACTACCTCGCATCAGGTATTATTTTTATTTTAAATAAAATAGAAAAAACCTTCCCATGTCATGCTCTTTTCTAGACTCAGGCCTTGTTTGTATAAACTTCTAGTATTAAAATCAATTAACGTTATTGATAATTGTCTTCCTTATCAAAATTGAAAGTGTAATTATTGGATCGAAAGTAAGATGATTAGAAAATATCAACGGTTTGGTTATGTAGAGCCTTTTGGCTTATTTTACTTGCATATGAAGTTTTTTTAACATTGAACCAACTTATATGTACAATTATCTCTGATATAAGCTCTTTTTTTTGTTTGTTTGTCCTTGTAGGTCCGATTACCGAGTTATGAAAGTACAAGCTCATACTGCCCTACTACTATGGAACGGTTGCCTTGGTCTTATCATAATTTGATCGAAGCGAATATGGTTTACACCAGTGGTGGACAGACTATTTTCTCATCCGATAAGCTGCTACAACTGCAAAAGCTTGAAACTGTCCATTGTAGGAGATGTGAGGACACTGAGCAGATATTTGATTCACAAACCGTTGGTGAAATTCCAAACTTGAGACAAGTGGACTTGGGGTGGTTATCTAGTCTCAAGTATATATGGAAGAGCAAGCAGGGGACAGAATTAAAATTTCCAAACCTAACACGACTGTCTATTCAAGGATGTGATAGTTTAGAATATTTATTTACATGTCCCATGGTTGGAAGTCTATTGCAACTCCAGGAACTGTTGGATATTTTAGTGTAATTGGATTAACTTGTTTTGACCAATTTCATCATAATAATACATCATTTAGGTTTGGTGGTGCGGAGTGCACACCTACTTGAATTTATTATGATCTTAGGGGCGAAGCCCCTAAGGGACGGGGGTCCGGGGGCAGCGCCCCTGGTAGCAGGGTCCAAGGGGCGGCAGCCCCTGGCAGGGTCCAAGAATTACCGAATACATTTCAAGGAAAATATCTTGTTGGACTTGACATAAGTTGGGGCAGGATTGTTCAACTTTGGGAAGATGGAGAAGGAAAGGTAGAATACTTGTTTTATTTCCACTAAGTTGTTATGTAAAGAATTCATGCTGAATTTTCATTTCTGCTGCAGTAGTGTGATTCTGCTGAAGCATTATGTTTCTGCTGAAGTTATGTTTGTTTCTGCTGAAGTTATATTTCTCAGCAGATTAATTTTCGGACATTGAGGGACATAACTTGACAACTTGGAAACCCTAAAACTGCCTTTGGCAGTTATCTCGTATCTTCATTATATATGGTTATTTGGTCGTTATTTTATTTTTAACTGGTTCATGAAATCTCAGACACACACATACAGAAAATTCTCATTCTCTGAATTGTATCCGATTGAATAATTTGGTAGAACCGCCAAATTGATTTGATCTGAAAGTGATTACACGCCTTTCAGAGATTAAGTATATCCACTGGTGTTCGTTATTACCCTATATCCCCTACAAAGATCAAATCAATTCAGATGACGAACCCTGATTCTGTGAAAGATCTGAACAAGACGTTTGCAAAGTTGGAGAAGTTTTCTGGGCAGGATTTTCGTAGATGGCAGAAAAAGATGCACTTTTATCTGACGAATCTGAAAGTGGTATATGTTCTTAGTACCCCGTGCCCTGAGGCTGTTGAGAATGAAACGCTGGAACAGACTCGTAATCGTTCTAAGTGGGAAAACGCAGACTACATATGTCGTGGTCATATTCTTAACGGTATGTCTGATTCATTATTTGATATTTATCAAAACGTAGAGTCTGCAAAAGAATTATGGGATACCCTAGAAGCCAAATACATGGCAGAAGATGCGTCTAGTAAGAAATTCCTAGTTGGTAATTTTAATAACTATAAAATGGTAGACGCTAGGCCTGTCATGGAACAGTACCACGAATTGCAAAGGATTTTAGGACAGTTTGCACAATATGATATGAAAATGGATGAATCAATTTCTGTCTCTAGTATCATAGATAAACTGCCCCCCTCTTGGAAGGATTTTAAAAACAATCTTAAACATAAGAAAGAGGAATTGAATCTGGTTGAACTTGGAAGTCATTTCCAAATTGAACAATCCATACGTGATATGGAAAGGGGTTCTGTTGGTGGTACTAAAACCATGGCTGGTTCTTCTGTGAACATGGTGGAGGAGGGTGAATCCTCTAAGGCTGGTAAAGGGAAACGAAAGTGGCAAAGCAATAACAACAAAGGTTCTGATAAGAAACCAAAGGTGACCTGTTGGAAGTGTGGGAAACCCGGACACTTTAAGAAGGATTGCAGGTCCAAGGGTGGAGGTAAAGGAAAAAACGAGGCTGGTGCTAGTGGATCCAAGGATCCTGGAAAGCAATCAGGTTTGTTTTTGGTACCTACTGATCATTCTGTTGAAAATTATTATGTATCAATAATTTCTGAAACATTCTATGTACAGGATGATGATTTATCATGGTGGGTGGATTCAGGAGCAACATGTCATGTATGCAAAAATCTTCAATGGTTCAAGGACTTTAAGCCAATTGAAGATGGATCTTTATTAAAGATGGGCAATGTTGCAACTGAACCGATTAAAGGACTAGGATCTGTTAATCTAGTCTTTACTTCTGGAAACTCTTTACTTTTAAACAATGTTGTGTATGTACCTGGTATTCGTAAGAACTTAGTATCTGGTATTGTATTAAATAATTGTGGCTACAAGCAAGTCTTGGAAAGCGACAAGTACATATTGTCTAGACATGGTACCTTTATTGGCTTTGGATATTTGAATGGCATGTTTAAATTAAATTTGGATGTGTCGTTTATTAATAATTCTGTTTGCATGGCTTCTACTAGTTCTAGCAATAATTATGGTAAATCTGAATTATGGCATGCTAGACTAGGACACGTACATTACAAGAGAATGAAAGACATGTCAAAAATGAGTCTAATACCTGCTTTTGAATTGAATGGTGAAAAGTGTAAAACTTGTGTGTTGACTAAGATAACTAGACAACCTTTCACCAAAAATGTCATTAGAGATACTAAGGTATTAGAACTTGTACACAGTGATTTGTGTGATTTTCATTCAACACCTTCACTTGGTAATAAAAAGTATGTAGTTACTTTTATTGATGATGCTACTAGATATTGCTATGTTTATTTGTGTCATACAAAAGATGAAGCTCTTGATAAATTTAAAATTTATAAAGAGGAAGTAGAGCTTTATCATGGTGTGAAGATTAAAACACTTCGCACTGATAGGGGAGGTGAATATTATGATCCAGTATATTTTCAATCTACTGGTATAATACATCAGACCACTGCTCCATATACCCCACAACAAAATGGTATATCTGAAAGAAAGAATAGGACATTAAAAGAAATGGTTAATTCCATGATATGCTATTCTGGCCTTAGTGATGGATTTTGGGGTGAGGCTATGTTGACAGCCTGTTATCTATTAAATAGAGTTCCTAATAAAAGGAACAAGATAACCCCTTATGAACTTTGGTATAAAAAGGCACCAAAACTGAGTTATCTCAGAGTTTGGGGCTGTAGAGCTGTGGTAAGATTGACTGATCCTAAAATAAATAATATAGGTCAAAGAGGTATAGATTGTGTATTCACTGGCTATCCTGAGAATTCTAAATGCTATAGATTCTATGTCATAGAACCTAATGATTATGTATCCGTGCACTCTGTTATTGAGTCACGAGATGCTGATTTTGGAAATGAGGATAGGTTTACATCTTTACCTAAACCTGCAGACATGATTGCAAGTTCTAGTAACTTTGGTGCATCTGACCAAGTGACTGTTTCTCCTACTGAGCCTTCTGAGCCTAGAAGGAGTGTAAGAGCAAGGAAAACCAAATCTTTTGGTGGCGATTTCCAACTATATTTGGTAGAAGGATCAAGGAATGAAATTCAATTTCAATATCAATATTGTTTCAATGTTGATGAAGATCCTAGGACCTACAGTGAAGCTATGGCTTCAAGGGATGCTGCATTTTGGAAAGAGGCAATCCAAGATGAGATTGACTCTATTATGCACAATAATACTTGGAAACCGTCTGATATACCACCTGGTTTTAAACCATTGAATAGTAAATGGATCTTCAAAAGGAAGATGAAGGTGGATGGAAGCATAGACAAGTATAAAGCCAGATTGGTCATCCAAGGCTTTAGACAAAAGGAAGGTATTGATTTCTTTGATACCTATGCTCCTGTTGCTAGGATTACCACCATTAGATTATTGTTAGCACTTGCGGCTATACATAATCTTGTAATTCACCAAATGGATGTTAAAACAGCCTTTCTGAATGGTGAATTGGATGAAGAGATTTACATAAGACAACCTGAAGGTTTTGTCATGCCTGGTAACGAAAACAAGGTTTGTAAATTGGTTAAGTCTCTTTATGGCTTGAAGCAAGCTCCCAAGCAGTGGCATCAGAAATTTGATGATGTTATCTTGTCTAATGGTTTTGCATTAAACCAAGCGGACAAGTGTGTATACAGCAAGTTTGATGCTTCTGGTAAAGGAGTAATCATTTGCTTGTATGTTGATGACATGTTAATCTTTGGTACTGACCAAGATCAAGTTGATGCAACAAAAGAATTCTTGTCCTCTAAGTTTGAGATGAAGGACATGGGGGAGGCTGATGTGATTCTTGGCATTAAGATCATACGTGGAGAACATGGCATTACTATCTCTCAATCACATTATATTGAGAAGATGTTGGATAAATTTAATCTGAAAGATTGTTCTCCAATAGGTACTCCTATGGATCCCACAACAAAACTTGTGCCTAATAAAGGTGTTGCTGTGAATCAACTTGAATATTCAAGGGCTATTGGATCTTTAATGTATGCCATGATTAGTACTAGACCTGATATAGCCTTTGCTGTTGGAAAGTTGAGTAGATATACTCACAATCCAGGTTTAATCCATTGGCGAGCAATTAATCGAGTATTTATGTACTTGAAAGGAACAATGGATTATGGTTTGACTTATAGTGGATTCCCTTCTGTTCTTGAAGGTTATTCAGATGCAAGTTGGATTTCCAATCAGGAAGATCATTCTTCCACAACTGGTTGGGTATACCTACTAGGAGGTGGTGCTATTTGCTGGGCATCTAAAAAGCAAACTTGCATAACTGATTCAACAATGGAATCTGAGTTTGTGGCGTTAGCAGCAGCTGGTAAAGAAGCTGAATGGCTAAGGAACTTAATTTATGAAATTCCATTGTGGCCTAAACCGATATCATCCATTTCTATCAGATGTGATAGTCAAGCTACTTTGGCTAAGGCATACAGTCAAGTGTATAATGGGAAGTCTAGACACATAGGTGTTAGACATAGCATATTACGTGATCTTATCACGAATGGTGTGATATCTGTGGTGTTTGTGAAAACACAACACAATTTAGCCGATCATTTAACCAAAGGGTTGAATAGAGATCTCGTGAAAAATTCGGCTAAAGGGATGGGATTAAAGTCCATCAGAAATCTCTGATATTAAGATACCCAATTCCCATCTAGTATGATGCTAGGTGCTGAATTCAATGTGGAAGGCTTAATATTTAGAGATTGGAACACATTAGAAGATTCATCCCAAGGTATGTGTTCAGACCTACAAGTTAGGGAGGTTGAATGAATATATTCTTAATAGCTTTTTTGACAAATTGCATTGTAGGTGCAAGACTAAAAGAGCTACCTATATGAGCATGAAGTTTAGCCGCTTCAAGAAGCTGGGACTTGGCTTTGACATGCTTATGAAGGATAAGGACATAGGCTAGTAAAACATATGTCAAGATAGAACTACTATGTATGTAAACTTTTGTGTACATTATCTTCGTGTATTCATATTGAATTCCCAGGGTTCAATCCTTAGCGACACCCTGGTATTCGAATATTTGGAATGTGTAATGTACTAATGTGAAATTCAATCGTCACGACATTTCATTTATGCAAAAGTTTGATTGTTTGAGATTACTTGTTTTAGTTAATCAAGGATTGCACTAAAATAGGGGAGGAATGTTGGATATTTTAGTGTAATTGGATTAACTTGTTTTGACCAATTTCATCATAATAATACATCATTTAGGTTTGGTGGTGCGGAGTGCACACCTACTTGAATTTATTATGATCTTAGGGGCGAAGCCCCTAAGGGACGGGGGTCCGGGGGCAGCGCCCCTGGTAGCAGGGTCCAAGGGGCGGCAGCCCCTGGCAGCCCCTAGCAGGGTCCAAGGGGCGGCAGCCCCTGGCAGGCCCCTGGCTGATGAATTATACAACATAATCATATACTCAGAAATATAACAAGTAGCACGTAATTTCACTTAATAAAACTAGAGTTATGATATACATGACTCTAAAAATTAAGAAAATAAATTAAGAAAAGTTCGAGGAGGTGATATAACATGAAACGTTGGTCTTCTCGTACTTCATGTATCAAACTTTCAACATGTTGACAATGATAACAATCTTTGTCATGGCTAGGTAGTGGTGGTGGAAGAAATGAAATGACTTGATGGGAAGGATCAAGTGAGGCGGCTTGTGGAGCCTCAAACGACGGAGGAATTGGTGGAGGCGCATTTAAGAATGGCTCGACCAAGAATGATGGTGGTGGTAGAGAAGTGTCAACTTCCATATGGTCGTGATTTCTCATAATCCAAATGGGATTATATAATGGAAATGGCGAAATTATTCATTTCAGTTGTTCAATAATGTACTCTCCACAGATGCACTTAGTTTGATTACTTTGTTGAAGAGAAGTCTACGAGCTCAAGAATGAAGATTTATTAGAAAGCTAGGATTCACAATGTAATTTATGGGGTGACCTCCCTTAGGGGGAGATTGTTAGGAATTGGAAATTCCATAAGTTAAAGAGTCGGTCATTATAAGAGCAATATTGTTGAATTTGATAAAGTTAGCGAATACCTTCCAAGTTCCTTACAATTTATGGAATGGAAAGGTTTTCCTTTTTCAAGTTTACCGAATACATTTCAAGGAAAATATCTTGTTGGACTTGACATAAGTTGGGGCAGGATTGTTCAACTTTGGGAAGATGGAGAAGGAAAGGTAGAATACTTGTTTTATTTCCACTAAGTTGTTATGTAAAGAATTCATGCTGAATTTTCATTTCTGCTGCAGTAGTGTGATTCTGCTGAAGCATTATGTTTCTGCTGAAGTTATGTTTGTTTCTGCTGAAGTTATATTTCTCAGCAGATTAATTTTCGGACATTGAGGGACATAACTTGACAACTTGGAAACCCTAAAACTGCCTTTGGCAGTTATCTCGTATCTTCATTATATATGGTTATTTGGTCGTTATTTTATTTTTAACTGGTTCATGAAATCTCAGACACACACATACAGAAAATTCTCATTCTCTGAATTGTATCCGATTGAATAATTTGGTAGAACCGCCAAATTGATTTGATCTGAAAGTGATTACACGCCTTTCAGAGATTAAGTATATCCACTGGTGTTCGTTATTACCCTATATCCCCTACAGGAACTACATATAAGGGAGTGCAGAAGTATGAAAGTAATTGTGAAGGGAGAAGAAGAAGAATGTGATGCCATAGTGAATGCTATTGTGGTGTTTCCTTGTCTAAAGTCCTTAGAACTTGAATATATTCGGAGTCTCAAGGGATTTTGCATAGGAAAGGAAGCTTTTGAATTTCCATCATTGGATACCTTGAAAATTTATGGGTGTTCAAAAATGACTGTTTTCACCAAGGGAGATTTGTGTGCTCCAAAGCTATATGCAATTAGTATAGGGGGTAGGAAGTTTAATATCCACGACAGGCTGAACTCCGTCATAAAAAACTTTACCAAAGGGTAAAAGGTGAAAATGTGTCTTACCATAAGAAAGAGGGACTAAATCTGTAAAAGTTGTTGTTCTTATGCTTCACAATTCCTTCATTTTTGAAACGCCGGCAGAATCATGATCTCAGGCCAACCACCACGGCTACGGCACCTGATCTGTTTTCAGGCAAGCTGTTCAGGTTTTGTTTCTATTTGCGTAATGAACTCAACTTATAGTTATTATTTTAGGTAATTAGGAATTTTGAATTTGAAGTTATTAATTTAGAGTTTATGTTATAGCCTGCTTGAGTTGTGTGTGTATTAGATTAACTGGTGTTACCTGAATGTTTTTATTAAGGTGGCAAAATAGGTGGGTCGAGTCGGGTTTGGGTCTCGGGTCTGGATGGTTTTGGGTCTATATAGGTCTGGGCTTAGATGGGTCTTCTATAAACATGGGTCTAAATGGGTCCGGGTCTAGATGGATTTTGCTCCAGTCAACAAGAATTTTTTTTGTTTTTTTTAGTAAAAGATGAAAAAAGTGAAAAAAAGGTAAAATGTTTTTTGATCCGCTAGATTCGTTGGGTAATTATTATATAATTGCACTTTCTATCAAATAACCAAATAGACCCATCTTTAACCAATGGGTCTTAAATTACCACCTCTAGTTTTTACATAGTTTGATTGGGATATTGCAATGTGGGTGTGTTAGTGATTCATATATTTTGAATTCTAATAGATTCATGTTCTAATAAAATGGTGTTTTTAGTTGATTGGAGTTCTTTTAGCTACTTATTTACATATGTGTTTGAAAGTAGTAATTGTAAAATAATGTTTTGATCATTGAATATCAATCACAATTTGGTAAAGGGTGGAAAAGTGTGCCTTTACTCTTTTAGGAATAATTTCTTGCTTTTAGAGTTGGAATGGAATGACCTTTCGTTACAAGATACAGGCTTCGAACTTCACTTATGGTGATCAAACCTTTTCCTAGTACCAGATACAAGATAAACGAAACAGGGGATGAGGGGACTTAACGAATTAAGTCGACTAACTGCAAAGAAAACGTGTAGTTAGCACCTGCTTTAGCGTCCTATATTAGGGAATGTTTAGAAATATTCACGTTATATTATTAGACTTGAAATGTTAGAGACGTATTTAAAGGTATAAATTTATGGCAATGTCACAGTAATTGATGATAGAGATCGAAATTGTAATTTTACTTTAGTTATAATCATGTGGGCAATATGACTTCGAACTATATAGTAATTTCCCCCAAATTTTTTGTATCGTCATGAACCAAAATTAGGTACCTAAATTTCTTCCTGACGGTTACCTTTTTCCGTCTCTTATATTTACAAAATGTGTGCTTTTGCAGAAACTTCAGAAGTCTACATAGGTTGCAACTGGTGGTCTTCATAATCCTATGCTTGAATTCTTGGGAAGTATGGGCATAAAAGTTGGTTTAAGACAAGCAGATTCTGTACATTCTGTTGTTCCAAAGGAGTTTGAGAGATGTATGAACGTGCCCAAACAGCAGTTATCGTCCACATTTGTCACAGTAACCAATTCAAACGTAACAAGAAAATGGGGGCATCTGCTGAACAAGTGGGAAGAGTTGCTAAAAGTATGAGATATGCGTGGTGATTTTATTTTGTGTTGGTGCAAAATGGTTGTTTAGGTGGTGCAATTATGAGGTTGCTTGATGTTGCTATGTTTTCTCCATCATTTGTAGCTATATACGATTGTCGTCTCTGGGGTGCCTGGATGACTCCAGTGATTAGCAAGAAAAAACGTATGTCGGAAAGCCTTGTTGAACTTATGATATTTGTTGCTTTTTTACTCTAATAACTTGTAATTCCTTTGAATGGTTTGAGCAGCCGAAGCCACCGAGGGTGAAGAGAAAGAAGAGGAAGTTCTGACAAGGAGGAAGATGGAAGAAATATCAAAGGTTAATAATGAGAAGAGAGGTCAATAGCCCAATATACCAAGTTCTGGAATCAGTTTGGCAAATCAGTTAAGCTTGGTATCATTGAGGATGCGGCAAACAGAACTGTTTGGCGAAAACTTCTCTGATTTGAAACGGTAAGTTCATTACTCTACCTGTAAATATTTTATGTTTACCTGCAAATCAGTTAAAACAATTTTTAGATTGCCCATTATCTGATATATATGGATGTATCAACAAAGTGGTGACCCGTCCGACGTATTTCTAAGCATGACCCATTAGACCAATGACCTGTTTAATCCGTTACCCACTTGACCCATGAAGTTATATTATGATCAGTTTACTCATCAGCGATTTTACACAAGCTAACTATTTGCATGCAGGTACTATTTGCTGAGAAGGATGTAACTATAATCATTTGAGGTATCTCTTTTATCTTAGTAGTTACTACTTAGTTATCAATATGCGTTCAACTAAACGGCCTCGTATATTGTTATTGGAAGATGGTAGTTATTATTATTTTATTGCAGATATTCGTTTGATGGAGTGACGAAGATGGTTTATGAGCATGACAGTAATGAAGCATACATTGTGGAACACTTATCTTAATGTTTTTTAGAGTTTAAGATTGTTTTAGATAGTACATGTTTTAGAGCATACTTGTTTTAGAGAAATGCAGGAAACTAGTATTACCACTGAGAAATGCAGGAAACTACTTGACTCATGAAGTTATATGATCATATTGTTCTTTTGATCTCGAACTGTCTTTATATTGCAATTCTTAGTATTTTTGCAATGTTTTAGTTGTTTTGAATAGTTTTACAGCTTAAAAAATATTTTGGTATAGACACATTTTCTATAACATCCTAAAACAGAATACAGCTATCTTGATAAAAATCCCACCAAAATATTCAAGCTGAGTGCTGAAAGCTATGAATTCCAAAATATTCAAACCGAGTCCTGAAAACCATAAACAAATGATCAACTACTGAAGATCAGCACCAGGATTCCATACAATCATCTTGTCTTGAGTAAGCAGCCTCCTTTGAATGGCAAGCCATCGAACAAATGAATGACTAGGTACACATTTAGAATACCATACCACAGAACACCATGGAACAGTTGGCAATTGTTCCATACAATCTTGCCAAACTTGCTTAGTAACAAAATATTTAGTTCTCCCATCATTGCATTTCCACACGGTATAGTCTTTATCACTATTTAGAACAAGAAATAATTCCATCCAACTAGTTGGCCATTTCCATCTTCCATTTTCTTCGTTGGGTATTTGAGCATATCTATAACATGATATAATACTTTTTTGGTCAGATATTTTGAGATTTATGCCATTATGAGTATCTAAATTGGATATTATAG
This sequence comes from Chrysanthemum seticuspe, assembly GCA_019973895.1. NCBI lineage: Eukaryota > Viridiplantae > Streptophyta > Magnoliopsida > Asterales > Asteraceae > Chrysanthemum > Chrysanthemum seticuspe. The sequence continues at coordinate 298,571,923 of BPTQ01000001.1, forward strand.
ATGGCAAGATGAGTGCATTAAGTAACAGGTTAACATGTGTTCCGGTGGACACGGGTCATATTTTGATATACGTCTCGTCAGAATGGGTTGACATGAAAACACTTTTTGTCCAGTTTCTAAATTTTCTTACATACAATTCATGCGTTAGCAATGACTTACAACAATAGTCTAAATCTTCAATTAATATTGTTAGAAGGTTGTATGCATTAATAAAAGACTTTGACCACCTATAAATTGAGTGACCCGGTCGACCTGTTTCCATTTAGGGAATACTGATTTGACCCATTGTACCCGTTTAAGATATTGTCATCCCAAATTGACCCATTCCTAGTAGATTGGTCAAAATTGCCACCTATAACAAGATGATCAAAGAGAAATAGATGAAAGTGGATAAGTTAACCCATACCTTGGTCTTTCCGACAAACGTAATGAGTTCAAGATCTGGCCCGATAGCAAAAGAAAATATACACATAACATAGGCAGATTTATCCTTAATACGCCATAAACATATTTTTCAGACCTACAAAAGTAATATAAGTACTCAATAAACATTACAGTATATTTTTAGTTTCTGCAATAAGATAAGTTCGTAACAAAAAGTAATTTAAGTACCTTCATGACCAAGCTTCTGAAGAAGCCACTTGCTATCGATCAAAGATTACAACATAAAATCAATAATGTCATTTGAGCTGTTTATTAGCCGGAGTGCGGACGAGTTGGGCAACAAGCTTTTAAATTCTCCCCGTAGATTGGCGGGAACACCCTGACCCCCGGTGCCTTTTGGCACCGACCATTGTCCACCCCACAAGGAATAGCTTCGGCAAATTGACACGTAGATGATTGTATATATTTTGTTCATGTTTGTTCTTTAAGATAGTAAACTAACACAAATGAGCAGCACGGACATGGTCATAGATAGATAATGAACACTGCGCCCTTGTATTTACGTTAATTTAAAGTCATTAACTTTTTACCTTAACAAACCGATCCTATAATTTTGTTTATTGTTTAGACTTGAATATATGTTATGCTTGTTCTTTTAACAAATAACGAGGCATTATAAAGTAAACCAAACAAAATTAGATAGGGTAGTATACCAGGTAAACCTTTAAATACTTATCTCATAAAATTTTAACCGTATGAAAGATTATCAAAATACGATCGAATTGATTTTTACGCAATTTATAATATATATAGAAGTGTATATACATTAGTATATAAAAAGTTTGATAGTTAGAAGATTTTTGCAAAAAAATCATTTTCATCTCTAACTTTTATATATACCTTTTGTATACCGACTTTGAAGTCTAAATGAGAAATAGAGTATGAATTGAGTTCCATTTCTAAAGTTTTTGTCTTGCTGTAAGCATTTTGTATTAAATAGAGGTAGGAAGATAAATAAAACATGATAGAAGCCTTGTTATTTTGGTAAATATACCGTGCAATAACCTAGCGGTTAGCTGTTCGATTCCCAAGATATCGCGCTTTATCATTTTTATTTTCATTTTATTTTATTTTTTTATTATTATTTCTTTTATGTTGCTAACAACTCACTGCATTTCTATTTTGAATATATTTCAAAGTAAATAAATAAAAGAAAAAACTCTTGATGTCATCATAAAGTTAAGTAAACATATTCTTCCTCAAATTGCCATAGAATTATTTGTTCTAAAATAACATTTTTAAACATTTTAACTTCATCGAACTAGATGTTCAACAACATCACGTGACTATAAATTAAGGGCTTTGAGGCGACTCAGATCCCTCTTAGTTGCCTTCATTTCAAGCAAAGACAGAGTGACAACTTTGTTTTACCAATGTTCATTTTTATATCACAAAGTACCAACGAATGCGTGTCACCAGAATTATCTGAAATGGATAGATGGATCACCCTCATGAGTCCTACTAAAAACTCACTGAGTCTCACATAGGTCGAATCCAATTCACTTATCCAAACTAGTGATGTTTCGCAAAGCGAACTTAATCACTCACACAAAAATTTCCTACTTATATGATATCGAAAGTATATTTAACATATAAATCACTTAAAACTAAACTATTTGCAGTGTTGAATCTCTAATTAACTTCATGGCATGAAATTCATGAAACATAAAAGGAGTTGCATTATCGCCAACTATTCAAACAAAATAGAAAGAAACATATGAAACTCACTTGAAATCCCTAATAAAATTTGCACCTCGTAGAGGACCTTTGAATCCTTTTGCATCGTCACTTAGCAAGTGTATTCAAACTTTCCCTACATTTCTAAAGATTAGTTCAACCTTATATATCCCACATAGGTGAAAGAAGTGAAATCTTCTTTGGTTATATACTACATTGTAAGAAAACAATTTGTGTTGAGAATGTTCTCATGTCTTTATTATGTTATTATGTTAGCCATAAAAAACTTCGTATACATCTTGAAACTGAAAATTCATATAAAAATCTTGATTTTTTTTTAAATATTTGTTGTTACTTATCAAATATTTATTTATTTTACTTTTGTCATTTAAAAAAAATGGTACTCCAAACTTTTTATTTACCAAGATTGTCCATATGTTTATGCAACTAAATATTTAGTAATCCTCTATTTATATCCAATAGTTGTTGGTATTCATTTCGATCACTATCGTTTCACATATCCCCCTGAACTTATCCGGCCATATTGATTTTGTTGCGACATGCTACAAAAATGAATTAAGGCGTGGTCCTCCATGTAACGTCTATGTTGAGCACATATGAGTTTGGTCATTTAAGTTCTTACCACTGCCATTCATTTGCCTAAAGATATGAGGCAACTCTGGTACAACATTGGTGATTTGAGCCCTCTTTGTTTCCTGCATTTCGAGTGAAGGTATCAAGAGACAAAGTCATAACTTTTCCCTACTAATGTACAATGCTGATAAGATTTAAAATGTACCTTTTTGAGGGGTCGTTTAAGCCCTTATTTGATCACTTTTGTATCCGTTATTGCTTAATATCATTCCTTTTCACTTTTTAGGTCTCTTGAAGGCAAACTGCTGTAATGGCACTTATTTGGACGAAAAAGCGCGGATATATGAAGAAAATGGCCAAAGTCAAGAATCGAGACACTCAAGCTGCTAAATTACAAGGGCACGGCGTTACTGCTTAATCTGCGACGCCGTCGGAGGAATTTGTGACGGCTCAGAAGAGAAATTGCTAGTATTCGAAGGACGGCGTCGGGCTTTAAAAGAGTAGGCCGTCGCAACTCAGACGGCCTAGATTCAATCCAGACGGCGTCAGAAGCTGAAGAGGACGACGTCACAAGCATAAGGTGACGCCCTCGCAAGATTAACTTGGCCAAGACGAAACCCTAATGACGGCGACACGACGGCGTCACAAATCATAAGGTGACGTCGTCGCACATGTAATCTTATATATAGAATCCGAATTTTTCAGTTTTAGAGAGTAGTCTTTTGGGTAAACTTTTGGAGTAAAACCTAAACCGAACCAAGGTCGTATTTTAGGGTTCTAAACCCTATCTTACACCAAGATAAGTTGTTTACTTCATTAATTTAATTATGTCTTCAATTATTTGTGTGTATGCTTGCATGTTCTCCATGTTCGGCTAATTTACTTGTGTGTTTGCTTAGGGAATATGAAACTTAATTATTGAATATTGATTGGTTGTTTCTTATCTTAATTGTAAATGATCTAGTAATGTGATAGGTCATTCGTCGTGTACTTAATGCTTGATTAATCTTTGTGAACCTTAGGTTATAGCACTTTGAGTTGTTGTAAGCTAAACCATCCAAAGAGGCCTTAGAGTAAGAGTTTATTATCCCTAGTAGGTTTTGTAGACGAGACCCTTTGGTAACTTCAAAGAGTTAGGGAGAAACGCATACCCTACAACCTTAGACACACAACGCAATTAGGAATAAGGACGTGACAACTCAACCATCAATAGGAGATAATTAAGGAGTAGTAAAACCTAAGTAAACACATCTTTAAACTATCATACGAGCACACAATAATTAGACATAGACTACCACCACCTTAGTTTAGATAATTAGATAATAGTAGAAGTAATCGGTAGAAATACCAACCCCCCAAATCAAAACCTCGAGATTCGTACTTTTCTTTTTCTAAAAAAATATAAAAAGATAAAAAATAATCTTCCTCAACCCCAACCTTAGCGTAGTAACTTCTCACTAGCATTCTTATTCCCCTAGAGAACGATATCAATTCCCGTGGCTTACCCTAATACTACACTACAACGATTAGGTTCACTGCCTAGGGTGTTGAAAAACTTTCTTGACGAAAAGGAAGTTCCTTTGACCCCGAACGCGCTGTGTAAGCGTATCAAGTTTTTGGCGCCGCTGCCGGGGAATAGAATAGCTAGTTAGTAGTCCACCTCGTTTAGGTTTCTTTGCTTGATTCCTATCAAGTAAACTTTTTTCTCATTTTTTAGCTTTCTTTTAGTCTATCCCCCTTCTTCGTGACCTTTGTTCGTAACCCCATCACTTTTCATCATGGAAGGTGAAAATCCCCCTCAAATCATTGTCCCGCCAAGAGACCGTACTCTTGGTGAATACTCGAGACCAAGCCACCTAGGCTATAGGAACACCATTGAGCTTCCCGACCAAGCCCAAATTACGGCCCTGCGATCCGACACCATCCGGTTGGTGCAAAATGGATGTGCATTCCATGGACTTCGTTCCGAAGATCCTAATCAGCATCTTAAGGATTTCCTTAAAATTGTCGATTCCATCGATCTTGATGCTACTACTCGGGAGACCCCGCGTCTGCGTTTCTTCCAATTCTCTTTAAGAAAACAAGCTAGTAAATGGCTTTTTCATCTTCCCAAGGGATCTATTTCAAATTGGGAAGATCTCACTAACCGTTTTCTTGCTAAGTTTTGCTCACCAAGTCCAAGTCAACCACTCGACCATCAGTCCTTCAACTCTCTTCGCAACCAAATCATTGATGAAATCAAAGACCTTAGTGAGTTGAATAGGATTGACTTTAATGAAGAGGATAATGCTTATTTCAATCTTTACCCCACTAAGGAAGAGATTGCATACCATCAATACATAATTGATAATCCACGATCACCTATCATTAGGATTTGCCCAAAGATTAGGAGAGGAAATCCTTGGAACCTAAAAATCCCTTGTATGATCGGATATAGGAATGTCGAACATGCTTACATAGATACGGAATCTCCCATCAATGTGATGTCATCTATTGTCTACAATGACATTATGAATGAGCGACTTAATATTAGGAGAGACCCTAAGTATCCAGGTGGAGTTTGTAACTTCGTGGGAAGAGTCAAGGATGTACATGTCTTCATAGGAAATTTCACCTACCTAGTTGATTTTATGGTCCTAGAAGATGTAGGATGCGTTATTGACTATAGCTTATCTCAAGTAGTGCTAGGAAAACCGTTTGTTGAAATATCTAAAATGAGCCATAACAAGTATGATGGAACGGTTAGATTTAAAGAAGGAAACGATGAGATTACTTATAGGATGCCTTGGAAGATGAATGAATATGGCCATCTATCCCCTTTTGAACGAGACAACATTAGAGCTTTTGAGGACAAAAGCAAAGACGATGTTGAAAAAGGTTACAAATTCATGTGGGAAAGAAGGAGATTTTATTATAAGGATTGCTTGACCCTAGGGCCTAGGTACAGAGTCGATGAAAATTTTTTCAACATGATAGAATTCTCATTGAGAATGCAAAACGAGAGCACGTAGGGGCACGACTACAAGTCTAGCTACAAGACTCTTAAATAAAGAAAAGCGCTTCGTGGGAGGCAACCCATGCTTAATTGTTTGCTTGTTTGTATCATATATCTTTTATTGATTGTTTATCCTCATGTTCAAATTTGTAAAAATGCTTTATTTTGTTTTTAACCTCGTCTTAATTGCATATAAATGTATTTTACATAAGGGATAAGTGTAAGGAGGATTACACACGTTTTCAAAAGAAACGTGAACATGAGAATAACAATTAATTAAAAGATATATTTGTGTGTTTGTTCGAGTCAAATGCTTGTATCGAGTCATAATGGATGTTTTGCAGAAATTTTTCCAGATTCTAAAGATGTAAATTTTCCAGAATTTTTTCCAGAAAATCGCAGACCAGTTTTTGTCAGGATAACCTGACGGCGTCAGGATTGCAACCTGACGGCGTCAGGAAGGAGTAAAAACATCAGATTACTTTTTCTCGTTTTCTGAGCTACTTATAAATTTTTGGAATTTTCCAGGTCTTAATTTTCTTAGAAATTCTATAAACATCCATTCCACAAGCATTATATCCTAGTTTAGTAGAGTCTTATATATATTATTACCGCCGATTTTACGCGAAGGTTTCGTTTGTTTTCTTCAAGTGTGCAGGTTTAGTTTATCGAGAAGAAGATACATAAAGTTGGAAGGAGCTTTTCACGCATACATGCTTCACACACGGATCCTACCGAGCTAATCAGGGGAGTATTAGTTTCTTTCGTTTTTGATTACCTTCTTTTATCATAACTTCGATACTTTCGGGGAACATTGGGGACAATGTTCAGTTTAAGTGTAGGGAGGGAAAATAAAACGGGAACTTAGAAACTATGCTTATCCTTGATTATTTGCTTTGTCCAATTGCATTTGCGTAATAAACCATGAGAAAATGTCGGTTAGGGTAATTTTGGCACCAAATTTAAAATTTTTCATGACATATAGGAGTGGGCCATTAGTCTTAACAAAAGCGTCTCACGGATATGAAGTTATATGACTAGCACAAAACCCTTTACCACTTAAATTCCACCAAAATGTGAGGATCGCCCTTAGATTAGTAGGAATTAAAGCATTCATCTTTAATGCTTAGAGTGTGAACCGGTAGTATAATAGATTCTAGAACTTGTTTTGTGATGCATTCCGAGATCGCTAGTAAGACTACACTTGTGTAGTTAGGAATAACTAAATGATAAGAGGCATTAGGATAACCCTTGTTTGATACCCGTAATATAATTACTTCTTCCACATCGGTTGAGTAATTCCCCCACACCCTTTGCGTTGTACTCATTTTTAGTACACGATACCCCTAGTTAACCCCTTAGAGCCTATCATTTTCGCGGTTCTTGTGATGTTTTGGTTTTCTGGAATATCAATGAAGAGCATTGTTTACACCCCACCCCCAAATTTACACCCAAATCGCCTTAGCCTACCTTGTATGCACTCACTTTTAGCGCATTATTGTTATCACCCTTAAACCCCTAGTTCAATTATCTAGTTGCTTGCATGAGTTGCTAAGTTGAGTCATATCCTTTGTACACAGTTTTGGGACGATTAGGACTCATGGGAAAAGTTAAAGTTTAAATGACTAAAAAAGGAACGCCAATTCCTTTATTTGCGTAATAACATACTCCAAGTCTTTTGATCTTTTCAATTCGGGTCATATTAGTGTTAGAGTAATAAAAAAACTCAAGTGTAGGGATGTGCCTATAAATCCCTATCATTTTGATGTTACCGTATAGGATGGTAGAGTAAAAGTGTATGAAAAAAAAAAAAAAAAAAAAAAAAAAAAAAAAAAAAAAACGAAAAAAAATAGAAAAAGAGAAGAGAAAAAAATAGAGTTAAAAAAAAAAAAAAAAAAAAAGGGCTACTATCCTACATCTATCTTTAAATTTATGTTCATTTATTTCAGTTATCTAGAGTTTAGAGTGTCGAGTCTTGGCTTAGCAACGTCATTCTTCGTATGCATGTGACATTGAGATTTTTGACTTGCCATTTCTAAAAAGCCTATCCCACCAAACCTTTTGTTTCCCTACCGTAAGCTTAACATTACAACCCTTTAAAGACCTCTTTGATAGTCTTTCCTAGGTGCTTACGCCAAAGCGATGGAGGTTTGATCTATTCTCAAGCCTATGGTAATCTATGTACTAGGACCGGTTAATGAGTGTTTATCTTCCATTTCCAATTTGTTATATTTCATATACACCCGAGAGAGATGTGAGTATCCAAACACCTCATGTGAGGTGCTAGTATGTAATTTTCGTGCTTGTTATGACTTTTGCGGGACTTATATGTGTTGTGGACTGTTTTAAACCAATGCTTCATGACCCCTAACTTATAAATTAATTGGCTAAAAGCACATTTGCTTGAGGACAAGCAAATACCAAGTGTAGGGATATTTGATAAGGATTTAAAATGTACCTTTTTGAGGGGTCGTTTAAGCCCTTATTTGATCACTTTTGTATCCGTTATTGCTTAATATCGTTCCTTTTCACTTTTTAGGTCTCTTGAAGGCAAACTGTTGTAATGGCACTTATTTGGACGACAAAGCGCGGATATATGAAGAAAATGGCCAAAGTCAAGAATCGAGACACTCAAGCTGCTAAATTACAAGGGGACGGCGTCACTGCTTAATCTGCGACGCCGTCGGAGGAATTTGTGACGGCTCAGAAGAGAAATTGCAAGTATTCGAAGGACGGCGTCGGGCTTTAAAAGAGTAGGCCGTCGCAACTCAGACGACCTAGATTCAATCCAGACGGCGTCAGAAGCTGAAGAGGACGACGTCACAAGCATAAGGTGACGCCCTCGCAAGATTAACTTGGCCAAGACGAAACCCTAATGACGGCGACACGACGGCGTCACAAATCATAAGGTGACGCCGTCGCACATGTAATCTTATATATAGAATCCGAATTTTTCAGTTTTAGAGAGTAATCTTTTGGGTAAACTTTTGGAGTAAAACCTAAACCGAACCAAGGTCGTATTTTAGGGTTCTAAACCCTATCTTACACCAAGATAAGTTGTTTACTTCATTAATTTAATTATGTCTTCAATTATTTGTGTGTATGCTTGCATGTTCTCCATGTCCGGCTAATTTACTTGTGTGTTTGCTTAGGGAATATGAAACTTAATTATTGAATATTGATTGGTTGTTTCTTATCTTAATTGTAAATGATCTAGTAATGTGGTAGGTCATTCGTTGTGTACTTAATGCTTGATTAATCTTTGTGAACCTTAGGTTATAGCACTTTGAGTTGTTGTAAGCTAAACCATCCAAAGAGGCCTTAGTGTAAGAGTTTATTATCCCTAGTGGGTTTTGTAGACGAGACCCTTTGGTAACTTCAAAGAGTTAGGGAGAAACGCATACCCTACAACCTTAGACACACAACGCAATTAGGAATAAGGACGTGACAACTCAACCATCAATAGGAGATAATTAAGGAGTAGTAAAACCTAAGTAAACACATCTTTAAACTATCATACGAGCACACAATAATTAGACATAGACTACCACCACCTTAGTTTAGATAATTAGATAATAGTAGAAGTAATCGGTAGAAATACCAACCCTCCAAATCAAAACCCCGAGATTCGTACTTTTCCTTTTCTAAAAAAATATAAAAAGATAAAAAATAATCTTCCTCAACCCTAACCTTAGCGTAGTAACTTCTCACTAGCATTCCTACTCCCCTAGAGAACGATATCAATTCCCGTGGCTTACCCTAATACTACACTACAATGATTAGGTTCACTGCCTAGGGTGTTGAAAAACTTGCTCGACGAAAAGGAAGTTCCTTTGACCCCGAACGCGCTGTGTAAGCGTATCAAACGCAATCAAGCACACAATACTAATGAACACGAGTCACTAGATTTATCCAACATGGATAACTCTCGCGAGTATTACAAAAAAAACCACTAAACGGCACTTTGTTAATGGGGTCAAACATTGAGCCACATAAGGGTCAATTTTGCACCATTCTAGTTTTTGAACTCAAAATACAAAGTGGATACCTCCATGGCTCCATGAGAAATCTAAAACATAACCACAAACTCCCAGCTATAGTATCTTGTTGATTGAGATAATTGTTGTGTTCATTCCATACAAATCAAGGGATACATATAGCCTCTATACATGCTATTTTGGGTAAATGGCAATCACCCACTAATCATTCAAATTACATTAAGACTAAATTAATCACAATAATTATATGCTTATCTAAAATAATTCTATGCTTATCTTGTATGCTAACTATCGACTAATACTCCTCCGCAGTTGGAGCGGGAGGAGGCCGGACGCTCAAACTGGATCTAAAATCTTCAAATAAGGGTGAAGGAAGTCCTTTGGTAAAGATATATGCGTACTGATAACGGAAAGGTACATGGAGAACACGAACCTGACCAGCAGTAACCATGTCACGGACAAAATGTATGTCAATCTCAATATGTTGGGTCTGTTGATGTTGAACAGGGTTGGCAGACAAATAGATGGCACTAACATTATCACAGTAGACAAGGGTGGCAGTAGAAAGAGGAGAATGCAGCTCACGAAGAAGGTTACGAAGCCATGCAGTCTCAGCTACAACATTAGCAACACCCCGGTACTCGGCTTCGGCACTAGAACGGGAGATGGTGTGTTGTCGTTTGGAAGACCAAGAAAGTGGATTATCGCCCAGAAAAACACAGTATCCTGAAGTAGACCGTCGTGTGGAAGGACAACCCGACCAATCTGCATCTGTATATCCAACAAGAGAAGTGGTAGATGATGAATATAGGTGTAGACCAAAATCCAAAGTTCCCTGAACATATCGCAAGATACGCTTGAGAGGAACAAAATGAGGTTCCCGCGGATCGTGCATATATAGACAAATCTGTTGTACTGCATAAGATATATCTGGACGTGTAAACGTGAGATACTGAAGCCCACCTGCAAGACTACGATATAGAGTAGGATCCTTTACTGGAACACCTTCTGGACCCAGTTTAGACTCTGTATCAACAGGAGTCCGAGAAGGGTTACAATTGGCCATGTGAGCACGCTCAAGAAGCTGGAGAGCATACTTTCTTTGAGACAAAAACAACCCTGTAGAATAACGAACAGCTGAGATACCAAGAAAATAATTAAGTGCCTTGAGATCAGTCATGTCAAACTCACTTTGTAAGGAACCAAAAACCTGTTGGAGGAGAGCATTAGATGATGCTGTAAGAATGATGTCATCCACATATATAAGTAAATAAGCAACCTCATACCCCTGTCGATAAATAAATAGTGAAGAATCACATCGACTGGTGGCATAATCTGCAAACCGCTGAAACAAGCACGTGCAAAAGACAAACATGGTGAGGGTATCGAGAGTCAACAAACCCCGGGGGGTGATGCATATAGACAGTCTCAGATAAATCACCGTTAAGAAATGCATTCTTAAAGTCGAGCTGATGAATAGGCCACTTGCGAGAGATAGCAAGGCTAAGAACAGTGCGTATGGTGGCTGGTTTCACAACCGGACTAAACATCTCATCACAATCAACACCAAGTTGCTGACTACTACCATTAGCAACCAAACAAGCCTTATATCGGCTCAAAGTTCTGTCAGCAAGAAACTTGTGCTTATATAACTGGTATGTGCTAAAACACATACCTTTTCATTATCAAAAATAGACCCAAAATAACCAAGAAAGAGCTGTTTATTGCTAATATTTGTGGTTTTCTTGAGTTTGTGCTTGTGCAGGTACGGATATGTAAAAACACGCAAAAAGGAACCAAATCAGACGTAAATCCGAGCACGAGAGATTAAGAGAGCTTAAGCTGAGCCGGAAGGTCAGAATTATGCATTTATGAAGATTTCTAATCTCTGAGGATGATTTGTGAAGATTTGATCGAAGTTTGAAGAAATGTCAGAAATAGTCCCTGAACTTTCAGCAACTGACAGAAAACACCCTTGAAGATTCAGAAATTTGCAAATTAGCCCTTGGTTTATTTGAAGATTGACAAAATGGTCCTTGAAGATACTTTCAAAAATTACATGTGTGATCCCTCAAAATTCAGATTTGACATTATTGGACCCTATGGTTACTAATGGATCAAAAGCTAGTCCTAAACCAATCCTAATATTAATCCTAGTCCAAGTCCAATTCACATGAACCATCAGGCCCAATCCATTTCCAACCAACCCGCCCAACAACAAAACCCGGCCACGTTATTAATACTATCCTACCCGAATCAACCACCAAACCCGAGTATTTAACCCAAGTCAAAGACTAGAACCCGGTCAAAGAATGTGAAGAATAATTTAATAAACCAAACGCGCCCTTTACTTCCCTGCCTTCTTCCTCAACCAAACACACCTGTTACCACCATTCACCACCCATTTACCCAAACACCCAACATAGTACTTAGCATCTATCCTACCTTCTAGACCTCTGACATGTCATGGGACTGCCACAGTGGCAAAATGAAGCTCTTCCATTGGATACGACACCTCATCAAAGACAAATGGAGCATTTTGATTGGTGCTATGACAAGACAATGAATGAGTGGCTGCAGTAGGACTTCTAGGTTCTTCTCAAAGGATCCCAAGCTTCTTCTCGAGCTATATATACCCATCTTCAGTCACATTGATAATTGTCCAATTTCTCATAGCATTTAGAGAATTGTTACCATTTAATTTTAAGTCATTTTACTGTTTTAAATCTTAGTGTAATGATAATTTTCATATTGTAATTTCAGTTGAGTAATTAAATATCCGTTTTCAGTTTTTCTTAATTTCTCTAAAATTCTTAAAATTATTTCATTCCTGTTTACAAGCCTTGTTTTACTGTTTATTAAGCTCAACTAAGCTTGTGTAAGCTTAGTTGAGCTCATCTCTGATCTTAATTGTGTTTAATTTCAAGTTTTTGATAAAAGTCAAATAAAGTCAACCTTCAAGGTCAAACCAATTTTAGTGAAATTTCTGCTTTAAGATTGTTAAATTGATGAGTTTAAATGTGTTTTGAGTTGTTTGATTGAGCCTAGCTCAGATTTCATTGATTTTCAGAAGTTAATTTGTATTATGATGTTTTGAGGGTGTGTTTGGATTAAACTGATATAAAAGATTTTGATGAAGTTGAGTTGCTAAAGTTATGTCTTAGAGGTTTATAAATGGATTTCAAAGATCTTTCAATCAAGTTTTCATAAGATCTAGACTGCTTGTGTGTTTTGGATTTTAATATTTTAGACTTTGATCTGTCTCATTTTAGTGTTTGCCAGACTGCTATTCTGCTCATCCTTGGATCTGATGGATTGATTGTTGATTGCTAGAGTAGTTTACAGATTTGATTGTCTGTTTTTCAGCTTATGCATCCATTAGATAAGTTTTACTTGTTCATTGTTATGTTCAAAAGCACCTTTTCTGCTCATTCAGTTTCTACTCTTTTATGTGCTTCCTGTTGGCTTATTATAGATGTAGAGATTGCTTAGTTTTGTATTCATTAGATAGACTCTAGCTTAGGTTAAGTAAGTTCAGCTTTTAGATACCTAAGGAGCTTATTGAGTAGCTTGTTTTGGCCTGCAACATTCTTTCCTATCACTTTACAGTTGCTGCATCAGTTAAGCTTCAGTCCTACAGCCTTTTGTTTTGATCAATATCTTCTTCATTACTGGTCCTTATGATCTGAAACTTTGGATATGTAATCTCTAGTTGGTTGGCTTGAGTCCCATACTTTTAGTTTTCACCTTAGCTTATTGGATAAGCTGGTGCAACTGCTTAAACAGTAGGGGGTCAAATAACTTTTTGCTTAAATGGCAGTTAGCTTAAATCTTTGTAATCTGATCTTTAGCTGTTAGGAGTAGGTGCTATAAGTTGCTTTAGAGTATATTTAGTGTTATCTAGCTTATGTAATCAGTTGGTGCAATATAGTGCTTATTTGCTTATTGTCAAGTGCTTAATCAATTTCAGTTTACACTACAGCCTTCATATTTCCCACATAAGCCTATGTTTTCTTATTTTTCATAGATCCAGAATAAGATTTTAGAATTTCCCTGAAATTTTCATAATTTTTGGTCACTGTTCACTATTTTTCTAGATTTAAAACAGTTTTTAATCATTTTTAAATAGCTTTAATTACAAATAATTGAGAAAAAGTTCCAAAAAATAGTTTTTCAATTTTATTAGATTAAGATAAATATAAAAAGCATAAAAAATATTTTTCCCTATTTTTCCTCTTTTATTTGGTATTTTTCATAATTTAAATTAGATTTAAATAGTATTAAATTCATTGAAAATAGGAAATTAATCAGAAAATTACAAAAAATAGTTTTGAAAAGTCTTTTGTGATATTTTAGATTTATGAAAAGTAATTCCATAATTTTCCTCTTTGTTTTTATAAATTTTAGATAATTAGTTTTATTTTTAAAGTTATAAATTAGTTTTTTTAATTATAATAAATCAAGAAAATTCCTAAAAATTAGTTTTAATTCAATAATAGTTTTTAAATATCATTTCTAGAGTAAAAGTAATCTTAGGTTATTTTTAGGAATTAGAATAGACGTAATTGCATTTTATTCGCGTTTCGTTTAATTCCGTATTTGCGTTTTAGTGTAAGATTGCGTAGTTTGCCTTTATCTTTATGTTTTCCCCATAGATTTTAGTTCCATATGCTTTCCTTATCCCGTAGTTTAGATATCATCATATTATCCCCTTCTCTTATTCAAATCCCGATAATCGAGACGTGAGTTGGAAATTCCATTCAACCCTCGTTCGGAACGATCTCGGTGCTCAAACCTAACACGTTTGAGTTACCCGTATACTACACTTCTTATTATTGGTCAGTGTCTGAGCCGTTTTAAGTTTCTTACGGTTAGTCATTCACAAGTGGCTAGCTTGTGTGAGTAAGCTTGACGTTTCGGACCAAATCAATAACCACATCGAGCGAACCAAATTAACATCTGTGGGCTTCGGTACAAGAACCCAAGTACCATTTTTAACTAACGCATTATACTCGTCATACATAGCATTACGCCACTGGAGATCTTGTAAAGCAAGGAGGGGAGATTTAGATATAGGAGAAATGAAAGACGTGTGTAGAGATAAACGATCCACTGGTTTGACAATGCCCGATTGAGACCTAGTGACCATGCGGTGAGTTCGAGGGGGTTCGATAACCTGTTGGGAAGGTTGGGCCGAGGGGGGTGAAAATTGGGTTGGTTGATGGGTTGTTGTGTAGGATTAGAGATTTGGGTTGTCGTTATTGGGCTGGGAGGGGAGTCCGATTGGATTGGTGTGTGTTGGGCCGTAGGCGTCGGATGATGGTGTTGGTTATGGGGGCGTGTTGTTTGGGCAGAGTGATTATTAGTGTTTGTTGGATATTGGGGTGCAGGGGATGTGTTAGTGGGCTGCCTATTATGGCCCGATGGGGTGGTAGGAAAAGAGGGTTGTTGAGGGGTCTCGTGTTGAGGTGTTGTTGGGGTGTTTGTGGGATCAATAATTGTATGTCTAAGTAGGGGAGAGGGAGGAGGGTCCAAAAACGTATAGGATGGTGTCATAGAACGGTATGGGAATTGGGTTTCATCGAAGGTAACATGTCGGGAGAGAATGATTTCGTTGGTTTCAAGGTCTAGGCAATGGAAGCCACACTGGTAGGCGGGAAAACCCAAGAAAATACACAGGGTGGCACGTGGAGCAAGTTTGTGAGGCGAGTGAAGGTGAGGGTAACAAAGGCATCCAAAGATGCGTAAATGGGAGTAGTCGGGTTCTTTTTGGAAAAGTCTTATGAAGGGGATTTCGTTGTTAATGGCGGTTGATGGGAGAAGATTGAGGAGGTATGTGGCCATGTGGAGGGCCTCGACCCAAAAGGTAGGTGGTAAATGTGCTTGAAAAAGGAGGGTGCGGATGACGTTATTTATTGTGCGGATCATTCTTTCCGCCTTGCCATTTTGTTGAGAGGTTTTTGGGCAAGAAAATCTAAGTTGAATACCATTATTAGCAAAAAGTGTATGGAGTTGGTTATTATCGAACTCACCACCATGATCACATTGGAAACTTTTTATTTCACTTTTAAATTGATTTTTAACATAAGAGCGAAAATGCAAAAACTTATCGAACATGTCAGATTTGTTACGAAGAGGATAATCCACAAGTAATGAGAGAAATGATCGAGAAAAAGGACATAATATTTAAAACCACTGGAACTAACAATAGGAGAGGTCCATAAATCAGAATGAATAATATCAAAACAATTTTCAACAATAGAATTTGAACTGTAGAAGGGAAGCTTTACATGTTTGCCAAGTTGGCAAGCATGGCAAACATGTGTGGACTTTTGGTCTTTATTATACGAAATAAATTTACGAGAAACAAGAGACCGTAGTACATCGTCACCGGGATGACCGAGACGTTGATGCCACGTGGAGGAACTTGTGGAGACAAAAGCAGTAGGGATAATAGACGGCTTGGTAACTGGATAGAGATCACCCGAGCTGTCACACCGAATGAGGATATGACAAGTCAGGAAATCCTTCACAGAAAAACCAAAGGCGTCAAATTCAATAGTGCAGTTATTATCCCTAGTAAACTGACGAATATAAATGAGGGTTTTAATTATGTTAGGATTGACAAGTACATTATGGAGATGTAAAGGACGATGGAGGGAAGGAATAATGCTATGGCCGGTATTAGTGACGGGGATAGAATTCCCGTCACCAACGTGAACAGATGGGTATAAACGTTTATTAAAAAGAGTACTTAAATTACTTGCATTAGAATTTAAATGAGAAGAGGCACTTGTATCCATGTTCCATGTCGGGTCTTGCAATGTCATGGTGCTAAAAGCACTAGGAAATTAGGTAGCTTGAGACGGGTACATGGTGGGTGCGGGTCCTAAAATTCCAGCTACGTTTGGGGCTGCCAAAAAACTGGACTGGGTTGACTGATTAACATGCTGGACTGGTTGAGTTAACTGCTTTTGTGGTGGAGTGTACTGGGCCGGATAATGATATTGGGCCTGTTGAGGTTTGTGATAATATAGAGGCGTAGTAAAGGCTTGGGGAGTTTGGTGTTGGGCTGTACTAGTGAGGTAATGACCAGATGGAACCCACGAAGTGGGGTTTTGGCCAAATTGGTAACTTAGTTGTGAATTAGTACACCGTATATTGTTATTACTTCCTGCGTTATTTTTTGTTGGTAAACCGGCTCGGTTGCGGTGATCATGAATTTACATCGATCACCAAACTTGCATGTTCCGTTATTAAAATGATTGCACAATGGAGGGAGACTTTGTGACTTATTTGAGAGAATATTGTTATTACCTTTGGGTTCGGAGGATTGATTGGTGACAAGAACAGTAGGTGCGGGTGATGTGCTATCTCCGGCGGCCATGGATGCCGATGAGGAGGAATATGGTGGTTAGGGTACGGCAGAAAGGTGGGGAGGAGGGATAGGTCCGAAATTTTTGGAGAGAAAAATTAATGGCTTGATACCATGTTGATTGAGATAATTGTTGTGTTCATTCCATACAAATAAAGGGATACATATAGCCTCTATACATGCTATTTTGGGTGAATGGCAATCACCCACTAATCATACAAATTACATTAAGACTAAATCAATCACAATAATTCTATGCTTATCTAAAATAATTCTATGCTTATCTTGTATGCTAACTGTCGACTAATAATATAGTATCAGAAATAATTTTCTATCACATGCGTCGAATCCATACCGAGCCTCAGCATAGTGAGATTTTACCAGTGCAAGAGCTCTTTAACCATGAGAAATCTTGTTCTTTTCTTCCAACATAACTAGAACAAGATTTAACCGTTTTATGCTCAGATTTTAGATATGGAAAAATGGGCGGAGTAGGTAACAGGTCAACATGGGTTCAGGTGGAAACGGGTCATATTATAGTCTAGTCAAAATCTTTAATAAACAATAATTAGAAGGTGTATGCATTAAAAACACGCTTTGGACAAGTTTTAAACTAAGTGACTAGTTCGACCCGTTCCTCATTTAGGTAATAATGATTTGCCCCATTGTACAAGTTTCTCATTAACTTCACGACATGTTACTCAAATAATCAAAACGAGTTGCATTATTGATAATTTTTTCTCGACTAGAACCAAACAGAAAAGAAAAAAAATGTGAGAGTAAGCCCATATGAGGATCACTTAATAACGGCATTTAAACAATGTCACTACTTCAAAGTACAAACGCTCTATAATGAACTTATAAATGGTATATAGAAATGCAAGAGTCAACACGTACGTATGTACATTATTTGATAGAAAGTTAAAACCATTACAACTTTACATCCCACATAGGCTATAGAAGTGAAATCTTTCTGGTTTATATACTATAGTGAATTAGGATAACACATGTCTAGAAAATGTTTTCAGATATAATTATGAAAATTCCAAACTTTATCCTCGCTTGTATTCGGCAACGAATATAATTTTCTTGACTTTTTTAGTATCTTTTGTCACTACAAAAATACGGTTGCTCCAAAAATTTTATTTTCAAAGATTGTCCATATGTATAACAAAATATTTAGTAGTCTTTTATCTATCTATACCCAGTGGCGGAGATAAAGGTGGGTCCGGGGGTCATGTGACCTTCCGGCGAAAAAAATTGTAGTGTAAATTTTTAAATTTTTCCGCCTATTCCCCCTCCCCCAACGAACCAATTTTTAGTGTAGTTTCTAAAAATTATCATATTTTGCCTCTCGACAAAAACTTTCTGTTTATACCAATCATTCTTAATTTCTATTGACCAATAGAAGCTGTTAACTAGATTTAGAATATGTGATAATAGAAACGTTTCACTGATCTACCTCTACTTACGTAAGCCCGGTCATACCTACAATGCCATTTTGATTTCGGAGTGACATGTTACGAAAATGAATGAAGGTGCGACCCTCCAAGTTCGCAATGACATGTTACGAAAATAACTCAACTTCGCCATATTCATCTCAAGTTTGCAATGACATATTACGAAAATAACTCAACTTCGCCATATTCATCTCAAGAATGGCCAACAATTTTACTTTTTTGTTTTCCTTTTAAAAAGACTGGATTTTGAATGGTTCACAGAGTATTTTTGTTAGCTAACCCAACAGTCAAATCATTCCTAATGTATAGCGCCATACGGCCTATACAACAAGCTAAGTTGTGCCTTCATATATGTAAGGGCTCTATTGAACACATATGACGAGTTAGTACTTTAGGCTTCTAAATTGCACAGCTTAATCATGCATAAGGTGCCATTCAAAATGATCCATATATGTCATCCATGTGACTAACAAATGAGTCGACTTGGATGATTCGAGAGGAGCCTCTTGGTTGCCTATATTTCTGGAGAAGATATCAAGCGACAAAGGGACAGCTTCGTCCTATACTCCTGTCAATCTAAAACTCAAAATCAATCACAAGGTAGTGACGAAAAGACTCACCAAATTTGAGTCCAGTTCACCTAAACCAAAGTATTGTAGTTTCCAAAAAGATAACTTGATTAGTCGCATAAAAATAGCCTATTGATTTGATTCACAAATGTTCTCCTAGATGCTAAATGCATGCTTATATTAAGCAACAACAAAGAAATTATACTTATACAACATCATAAAGATGTGTGCTCTGGGTCTTGCTCATACGATACGACACATCAGACCAATTTAATTAACGAAGAAGACAATGGAAACTCACATTTAAAGTCAGGGACGAAACCAAGACCACATATGACCCGGGGCACACAAATTTTCGAAGGGTAATATTAGAAAGACTTTTCAGTGGACCGGTGCATTTAAGATGCATTAAGGAAAAATCGATGTTTTTTTCAAAAATTAACACTACATCGAAAAAACAATCATACAATTACTTAAATTGATATCAGTAACGTACGTTTTAAAATGTCACAATTACTTAATTAAGATAATTATAAAACAATCATACAATTATACAACTATGGGAAATAAAACAAGTGCTAAATGCTAAGTATAACATCATAAGACACCGTAATCACAGTTTATCTAAACATGTATTCATAATAGTCAAGAAGATACAGTAACCATGTCTATATTTCTAAAAGCCTATGGTCAACATTGCCTTGCTTGCAAGCTTGTTATTTGAGCTCTATAAGTTCTTTTACAGGGAACTTTTCTCATTGTTTTTATAATGTTTGACGCCATGTTTCTCGACTGAGCCAGTCTACTTTATTTTCCCATCTCGACGTCTTGTTCTTGCTCGTAAACCAGTTGCGAAAAGGATTGTTGGTGTATGAGACCACCCCGGTTTCCCATTCCATCCCAACCAGCCAATCTCTTCGTTCTCAAAACTTATGACACCTCACAAGACCAAGATTAGTAGCTATGAAGCAACAAAAATAGTCATATATGCTCATTTATCATCATGTATCAGCATCAATCCCATCGTTATTCTACAGCAAAAACAAAATCACTAACTTGAACATCATAAATAAACACGCATACATTCAAAAATAAAACTTCATATTAATCAATTCTCACCAACACCTGCATAATTAAACACACCTTAAACATACACACCTTAGGTACGTATCGCGACCACCCGTTGCCACACGAACCTAGATAAGCAAACCCACGAAACCGCGCCTTCAACACCTCTCCACGACCAACATAACTCATAACCCCAAGCCTTCAACCATTCAATAATCAACTCGTGAAGTACAAGCACCATCCAATTCTTATACATGATCACTCACTTTTGGAAAAAAAGAGTTTCGAGTAATTCTATCACCTCGTAAACACACAACCACCGCGGCTTCAATAATATGCGCTAGACACACATATATGTCTATCTTAAAACTCATGGGTGTGGATTGAGCACCTTTCATTGCATAACATCATAAAACTATGGAAAATAAAATTAGTGCAAGTATAAAATTGTAATGAGAGTACTACAAAATGCTTAAAAACAGTTGGATTTTGACTTTTGAGCATCCCACATCGCCTTGTGAAGGAAATTAGTTTGCGGGAGGTGGTTATAAATAAGGAGGGAATGATTCATTTAGAGGCAGGCTTGTTAAATTCCTTTAAAAGCCAATAACCAACATAATGTTGCTTGCAAGCTTATGATTTTAGTTTTATAAGTTTGCAAACACATTGTTGTGGTTGTTGCTTTTTATGTTATTGAACAAGCTGACAATTTTATATATAAAGTTATCAAGAACTTAACACACCCAGATTTACAAAATGCGCTAAATGAACACAAGCTTAATGATGCTAGGAACTTACATGAACAACAAATGAACATGGAAGCATAAAGTTATCAAGAACTTAACACACCCATATTTAAAAGCCAATTGTCAAATTTTACCTTGTAAGCTTATGATTTGAGTTTTATAAGTTTGCAAGAAATGGATTTGGTCATTGGTTTCTATATTATTTAACAAGCTTACAATTTTATATATAAAGTTGTCTAAACCTTAACATACCTTAATTTTGACCATTGCTTTTATAATACAGTATTTGACAAGCTCACAAATTAAACGCCGATTGGATTTGAGATCCAATCAATCCATCGAGTACGAGAATGTTTACTTATATTAAGATCCAATCATTCAGTCCCTATCAAGCAGCACTTATAGTCCAAAACATAAGCAGAGTCATTGTCTTAAACATCATCAATATACTTTGCTAGAAAATGAAAAATAAAAAGTAAACATATCTCATTTTACATGTATAAAAACATTTATATTAAGCAATTCTCACCTTAACGAAATTACAAAATGCGCTTAATGAACACAAGCTTAATGTTGCTTGGAACTTACATGAACAACACATGAACATGGAAGAGTTTTTGGAGAAATCTATAGCGAGAAATTTTCTTGCAACTTTTGTACTTAGTCTTGAGATTAAGTTGCTTAATACAGCTTATGATATAGGTCAAAAGTTTCTTAATGAGCACAAACACAACTTGTTAGAAAGGGACACTGTTATATACTCATCACTATGTCTTGCAAAATACATTTAACTTGTGAATGCAGATTCCGTTATAAAATAATAATAATAATAATAATAATAATAATAATAATAATAATAATTATAATAAGAATAATAATAATAATAATAATAATAATAATAATAATAATAATAATAATAATAATAATAATAATAATAATAATAATAATAATAATAATAATAATAATAATAATAATAATGGCACTATTATTGGAGATACTATGGTCGTGGGGAAGGTTTTAGAGCTTATTATGATGGATGGACCTCGTTGCGGTTTGCACCTCAATGTTGATAAAACTGAGGTTTTTTGGCCAAAGGAAGACCCTCGAAGCAGGCTTGCGGGTGTTTTTCCGCCTAACATTGCTCGACCTTTACACGGTGTTAAACTATTGGGTGGGCCCGCTAGCGTGGACTTTCAGTTTAGTAGTGAGCTTGTTATGAAAAGGGTTGCTAAAACTATCGAGCTTATGGGTGTTGTTGCTAAGCTTAATGATCCTCAGTATGAGTTGCTGCTCCTTCGTGCTTGTGCCGGTATTTCCAAGTTATATTTTTCTATGCGCACATGTTCTCCTAGGGTCTTTGAGCGTGCTCAGGATTCATTTGATGCGGCACTTCGTTCTTCCATGGAGCGTATTGTCACTACTTCTGGACCTGGTTTTGGCGATTTTTAGTGGAGGCTTGCTACCTTACCATTTGCATTCGGGGGGCTTGGTGTTTACTGTGCATGTGACGTCTTGAACTATGCATTTCTTGCGTCTAGGCTTCAATCTTCTAGCTTGCAGACTAAGTTACTTCGACATTCTGGTATCGTAACTTCTGGGCCTTCCTTTGATGATGCTTTGTGTGATTTTAATGTGAAAAGGAAGATTGACCTTTTGAGCATTCCATGTGAGATCGCTGCCCCCAAACTTATGAAGAAAATGGCAGTGATAACGCTACACGCGTCGTTCGGGGTCAAGGAAACTTCCTTTTCTTCGAGCAAGTTTTATAACACCCTAGGCAGTGAACCTAATCGTTGTAGTGTAGTAATTAGGGTAAGCCACGGGTATTGATATCGTTCTCTAGGGGAATAGGAATGCTAGTGAGAAGTTACTACGCTAAGGTTGAGGTTGAGGAAGATTATTTTTTATCTTTTTATGTTTTTTTAGAAAATGAAAAGGTACGAATCTCGGGTATTGGATTTGGGGGGTTGGTATTGCTACCGATTACTCTACTATTATCTAATTATCTAAGCTAAGGTTGTGATAGTCTAATTGATGTGTACTCGTATGATAGTTTAAAGATGTGTTTACTTAGGTTTTACTACTCCTTAATTATTTCCTATTGATGGTTGATTTGTCACGTCCTTATTCCTAGTTGCGTTGTGATTCTAAGGCTATAGGGCGTGCTTGTTTCCCTAACTCTTTGAAATTACCAAAGGGTCTTGTTTACAAATCCTCTAGTGATTTATAGACGCCTACTCTATGGTTGTCCTTGAATACTTTATCCTACAATTACCTAGATAATTATATTCTAAAGTTCACAAAGAAAAGTCAAGCATTAAGTACACAACGAATAATCTAGCGCACTCTAGATCATTAGTCAACCAAGATAAGTATCAACCAATCAATATTCAATCATTAAGTTTCATATTCCCTAAGCAAACACACAAATAAATTAGCCGGACATGGAGAACATGCAAGCATACACACAAATAATCAAAGACATAATTAAATTAAGGAAGTAAATACTTATCTTGATGTATAATAGGGTTTAGAACCCTAAAATACTGCACAAGAAAGCCTTGGTTCGGTTTTAGGTTTTTACTCCAAAAGACTACACACAAAAACTGAAAAATTCGGATTCTATATATAAGATTACATCTGCGACGGCGTCACCTTATGTTTCGTGACGCCGTCGTGTCGCCGTCATTAGGGTTTCGTCTTGGCCACGTAAACCTTTCGACGGCGTCACCTTATGACTGTGACGCCGTCCCCTTCAGCTCTGACGCCGTCTTGGCTGCATCTAGGCCGTCTGAGTAACGACGGCCTACTCCTTTAGAACCTGACGTCGTCCCTTGAAAACATGCAATTTCGCTTCTGACCCGTCGCAAAATTCCTTCCCGACGGCGTCGCAGATATGCAGTGACGTCGTCGCCTTATGTTTCAGCAGCTTTGAGTGTCTCGATTCTGACTTTGGCCATTTTCTTCGTATATTCGCGCCTTTTCGTCCAAATAAGCATCATTCCATCATTTTGCCTTCAAGAGACCTAAAAAGTGAAAAGGAACGATATTAAGCAATAACGGATACAGAAGTGATCGAATAAGGGCTTAAATGACCCCTCAAAAAGGTACCTTTTAAAACCTTATCAAATATCCCTACACTTGGTATTTGCTTGTCCTCAAGCAAATGTGCTTTTAGCCAATTAATTTATAAGTTAGGGGTGATGAAGCATCCATTCAAAACGGTCCACAACACATATAAGCCCCGCAAAAGTCATAACAAGCACGGAAATTACATACTAGCACCTCACATGGGGTGTTTGGATACTCACATCTCTCTCGGGTGTATATATGAAATATAACAAATCGGAAATGGAAGATAAACACTCATTAACCGGTCCTAGTACATAGATTACCATAGGCTTGAGAATAGATCAAACCTCCATCGCTTTGGCGTAAGCACCTAGGAAAGACTATCAAAGAGGTCTTTAAAGGGTTGTAACGTTAGGCTTACGGTAGGGAAATAAGGGTTTGGTGGGATAGGCTATATAGTGGTGGATAGTCAAAAATCTCTATGTTGCAAGTATACGAAGAATGGCGTTGCTAAGCCAAGACTCGACACTCTAAAACTCTAGGCAACGAAAATAAACAAACATAATTTAAAAGATAGATGTAGGATGGTAGTCCGTATGGTTTTTTTTTTTTTTTTTTTTTTTTTTTTTTTTTTTTTTTTTTTTTTTTTTTTTTTTTTTTTTTTTTTTTTTTTTTTTTTTTTTTTTTTTTTTTTTTTCATACACTTTTACTCTACCATCATCTACGGTACATCAAAATGATAGGGATTTATAGACACATCCCTACACTTGAGTTTTTATTACTCTAACACTAATTTGACCCGAATTGAAAAGATCAAAACACTTGGAGTACATTATTATGCAAACAAAGGGAATTTGAGTTTAACGTTCTCTTTCCTATGTTTCATAAACTTTAACTTTTCCCATGAATCCCAATCATCCCAAAACTGTATACAAAGGATATGACTCGACTTAGCAACTCATGCAAGCAACCAGATAATTGAACTAAGGGTTTTGGGTGATAACATAAATTTGCACTAAAAGTGAGTGCAATAAAGGGTAGGCTAAGGCGATTTGGGTGTATATTTGGGGGTGGGGTGTAAACAATGCTCTTCATTGATATTCCGGAAAAACCGAAACATCACGAGAACCGCGAAAAGGATAGGCTCTGAGGGGTTAACTAGGGGTATCGTGTACTAAAGATGAGTACAACGCAAAGGGTGTGGGGGAATTACTCAACCGATATGGAAGAAGTAATTATATTACAGGTATCAAACAAGGGTTTATCCTAATGCCTCTTATCATTTAGTTATTCCTAACTACACAAGTGTAGCCTCACTTGCGATCTCGGAATGCATCACAAAACAAGTTCTAGAATATAATATACTACCGGTTCACACTCTAAGCATTAAAGATGAATGCTTTAATTCCTACTAATCTAAGGGCGATCCTCACATTTTGGGTGGAATTTAGGTGGTAAGGGTTTTTGTGATAGTCATGCAACTTCCTATCCATGAGACGCTTTTGTTAAGACTAATGGCCCACTCTTATACGTCATGAAAAAATTTTAAATTTGGCTAAAATTACCCTAACCTACATTTTCTCATGGTTTATTACACAAATACACTTGGACAAAGCAAACAGTCAAGGATAAGCATAGTTTCAAAGTTCCCGTTTATTTTCCCTCCCTACACTTAAACTGAACATTGTCCCCAATGTTCCCCGAAAGTATCAAAGTTATGATAATAGAAGGTAATTATAAACGAAAGAAACTAATACTCCCCTGATTAGCTCGGTAGGATCCGTAAAAAGTGGTGGTTAAATCTTTTCCAAGAAGAGTTTTTGCGTGAAAGGCTCCTTCCAAACTTGTGTAACTTCTTCTTGACAAACTAAACCTGCACACTAGAAGAGAACAAACGAAACCTTCGCGTAAAATCGGCGGTAATAATATACATAAGACTCGATTTAAACTAGGATATAATGCTTGTGGAATGGATGTTTACAGAATTTGTTTTGAAAGTTAAGATCTGGAAAATTCCAAAATTTTACAAGTAGCTCAGAAAACGAGAAAAAGTAAGCTGAAGTTTTTATTCCTTCCTGAAGCCGTCAGGTTGCAATCCTGACGCCGTCAGGTTATCCTGACAAAAACTGGTCTGCGATTTTCTGGAAAAAATTCTGGAAAATTTACATCTTTAGAATCTGGAAAAACTTCTGCAAAAATATCCATTATGACTCGATACAAGCATTTGACTCGAACAAACAAACATATATATCTTTTAGTTAATTGTTATTCTCATGTTCACGTTTCTTATGAAAACGTGTGTAATCCTCCCTACACTTATCCTTTATGTAAAATACCTTTATATGTAATTAAGACGAGGTTAAAAACAAAATAAAGCATTTTTACAAATTTAAACATGAGGACAAACAATTAATAAAAGATATATGACACTAACAAGCAAACAATTAAGCATGGGTTGCCTCCCACGAAGCGCTTTTCTTTATTTAAGAGTCTTGTAGCTAGACTCGTAGTCCTACCCCTACGTTTTTGCATCACCGCCCTCTTGACGGTCTCTATCGGGGGGTTCCATGTTGTAGAAGTGTCCCATGATACTCCTTTCTAAGAGTTCACCCTCTCCCCACTCGGTCCTATATTTCGGTCCTAAATTCAAACAATCTTTATAGAACCCGAAAAGCTTAGCCATAACATAATCTACTCCCTTTTCCCTATCCTCATCATTCCTGTAATAGACCGACAGTTTAAGTTCCTTTTCATCATTGGAGAGTGATGAAAACTTCTCAATCTTAAACGGCATTTGGTAGGCTACGTCGTCGGTCTCATCCTTGAATCGCACTACTCCTAACGATGGGTCATAGGTCATCCCGGTGCTTTCTACGAAAGGTTTTCCTAGAATAACGTGGGACAAGCTAGGGTCTATGGCCGTGCTAATATCTTCCACAATTATGAAGTCCGTAGGGAATGTGAAACTACCTACATAGACGGGCAATCCCTTAATTCTACCAAGAAAATTACACTTATCACTAGGATTATCGAGGTCTTGCCTAGTTGGGATAGGCTTCTTCATTATCCAATTGTAATAGGTGCTAGTCATTATGTTAATTGGGGATTTACGATCAATGTAAGCCTTTGCCACAAAAAGGTGTCCTATGCAACATGGTATGTTAAGATTCCAAGGGTTCCCAAACTTGATTCTAGGGCTTTTCCTAACATACATGTGACGGAGGTCACGCACTAAGTGAGGGTGGCGGGATAATTCATCTTCCGTAGGAAATTTGTTGAAATAGTCATTGTCTACTTCATCTTCTTCCTCGGGTGTTTCATCATCAACAAATGTTTGGTCTTCTTCGTCATCGGTTTCATCCGGTTCCACTAAGGCGATGGCATTGACGAATTGGACGTGCTTAATAAGCTTGCTTGGATCCTTAATTTCTACACCTGGAGGCTCGGGAGTCGAGATAGCACTAACCTTCCTATCACCATTTATGGCTTTCAACAGGTTGTCTATTTTCCTATCCATCTCGGCTTGTTGATGGTTAAAGCGGTCCGAGAGCTTAGTCATTTGGGTTTCTTGGGACGCAACTATGTTTTGCAACATCCCTTCAATACTCTGTTGGTTAGGACCGTTAGGTGGGGGCCACGAGAAATCATTGGAGGTGAATTCTTTGGTTTGTCCCCAGTAAAAGTCGGGCTTGTTTTTCCATGCCTCCCGGGTTTCATTGAAATTCCTAGGTCCGGGCGTTGTAGGGAATCTTCCTCCCGTTCCATTATTACGCGAGGATGCGTATTCAACGGAAGCATGTTCGGGGGATAGGGTGCTAGTGCGCGTGTTATGAGGATCACAAAACGGCTCGCACGAAGAGGGAACTCTGTTTATATGGCGTGAGGACTTAGGATTCTCGTAGGAACTCATGAGGAATTTGACTTGATCTTCAAGTTCGATCATCCTACGGTCGGAAGGTTGTGAGTCGATGGAAGGCAAGGAGATTGCCTTGACGGTTTTAGGCAGCTCACGGGGGTCATCCCAACTTTCGTTGTCATAGAGGGCAAGGTCCTCTATTATTTCCCATGATTCTTCTGCGGTGAGATCACTAAGTTTTCCACCGGCCGCTTGGTCAATGGATCGCTTAGTGGGAAAGTTGACATGATCATAAAAGATTTGGACTTGGAGCCAAAGATCAATGCCGTGATGAGGGACTTTATGAAGTAAGTCCTTGAATCGGGTCCATGCTTCGTAGAGAGATTCACCTTGACGTTGTTGGAACATCAAGATGTCATTCCTAAGCTTAGTGGTTCTCCCCGGTGGGAAAAATTGAGCAAGGAAGCGAGAAGTAAGATCATCCCAACTTGAGATGGAGCCGGCGGGAAGTCGCTCAAGCCAATTACTAGCTTGGTCCCGTAGAGAGAATTGGAAGAGACGCAAGCGCGTGGTCTCCCGAGTAGTAGCATCAAGGTCGATGGAATCGACAATTTTGAGGAAATCCCTCAGATGCTGATTTGGATCTTCGGAACGAAGTCCATGGAATGCACATCCGTTTTGCACCAACCGGATGGTGTCGGATCGCAGGGCCGTAGTTTGGGCTTGGTCGGGAAGCTCAATGGTGTTCCTATAACCTAGGTGGTTTGGTCTCGAGTACTCACCAAGAGTACGGGCTCTTGGCGGGTCGTTTGGTGGTGGGTTGATGAGTGGTGGTTGGTTGTCACCTTCCATAGTGAAAAGTGATGGGTGTTACGAAAAAAGGTCACGAAGAAGGGGGATAGACTAAGAGAAAGCTAAAAAATGAGAAAAATTTACTTGATAGGAATCAAGCAAAGAAACCTAAACGAGGTGGACTACTAACTAGCTATTCTATTCCCCGGCAGCGGCGCCAAAAACTTGATAACGCTACACGCGTCGTTCGGGGTCAAGGAAACTTCCTTTTCTTCGAGCAAGTTTTATAACACCCTAGGCAGTGAACCTAATCGTTGTAGTGTAGTAATTAGGGTAAGCCACGGGTATTGATATCGTTCTCTAGGGGAATAGGAATGCTAGTGAGAAGTTACTACGCTAAGGTTGAGGTTGAGGAAGATTATTTTTTATCTTTTTATGTTTTTTTAGAAAATGAAAAGGTACGAATCTCGGGTATTGGATTTGGGGGGTTGGTATTGCTACCGATTACTCTACTATTATCTAATTATCTAAGCTAAGGTTGTGATAGTCTAATTGATGTGTACTCGTATGATAGTTTAAAGATGTGTTTACTTAGGTTTTACTACTCCTTAATTATTTCCTATTGATGGTTGATTTGTCACGTCCATATTCCTAGTTGCGTTGTGATTCTAAGGCTATAGGGCGTGCTTGTTTCCCTAACTCTTTGAAATTACCAAAGGGTCTTGTTTACAAATCCTCTAGTGATTTATAGACGCCTACTCTACGGTTGTCCTTGAATACTTTATCCTACAATTACCTAGATAATTATATTCTAAAGTTCACAAAGAAAAGTCAAGCATTAAGTACACAACGAATAATCTAGCGCACTCTAGATCATTAGTCAACCAAGATAAGTATCAACCAATCAATATTCAATCATTAAGTTTCATATTCCCTAAGCAAACACACAAATAAATTAGCCGGACATGGAGAACATGCAAGCATACACACAAATAATCAAAGACATAATTAAATTAAGGAAGTAAATACTTATCTTGATGTATAATAGGGTTTAGAACCCTAAAATACTGCACAAGAAAGCCTTGGTTCGGTTTTAGGTTTTTACTCCAAAAGACTACACACAAAAACTGAAAAATTCGGATTCTATATATAAGATTACATCTGCGACGGCGTCACCTTATGTTTCGTGACGCCGTCGTGTCGCCGTCATTAGGGTTTCGTCTTGGCCACGTAAACCTTTCGACGGCGTCACCTTATGACTGTGACGCCGTCCCCTTCAGCTCTGACGCCGTCTTGGCTGCATCTAGGCCGTCTGAGTAACGACGGCCTACTCCTTTAGAACCTGACGTCGTCCCTTGAAAACATGCAATTTCGCTTCTGACCCGTCGCAAAATTCCTTCCCGACGGCGTCGCAGATATGCAGTGACGTCGTCGCCTTATGTTTCAGCAGCTTTGAGTGTCTCGATTCTGACTTTGGCCATTTTCTTCGTATATTCGCGCCTTTTCGTCCAAATAAGCATCATTCCAGCATTTTGCCTTCAAGAGACCTAAAAAGTGAAAAGGAACGATATTAAGCAATAACGGATACAGAAGTGATCGAATAAGGGCTTAAATGACCCCTCAAAAAGATACCTTTTAAAACCTTATCAGGCAGATATATATTTCACACTTGTTACCCAAACAACCAAATCTACATTTTCTTTATCTACTCGATACATGGCGTTATGGAAATCGCAAATAAAGGATTATACTTCGGACTGGCTTAGGGTGGTTCCGATATCTGGGTTGGGACAGACTATGAATGCTAGGACTTACCGGTGCGTGTTATGTTATCGTCTAGGTGTTCCCCTATTCTCTGTTCAGATGCCGTGCTCAGCTTGTTCGAGGGTCTTTACTGGGGATATTTACGGGGATCATGCTGTATCTTGTGCTGGTATTATTGATATTAAATATCGGCATAATGTGGTGCGTGATGTTCTTGTTGACATATGTTCTCGGTCAGGGATTTCGGCTCGTAAAGAGGTTGATATTGGGCTTTGTGGGGAAAGGGACAAACCCTTACGCCCAGCTGATATGTTGCTCTACTCATGGGACGGAGGGCTTGATGTATGTGTTGATCGGACTGGGTCATCGCCCTTGACGCAAACTGGTATGGTTGACTTTGTGCCGGGCCATGCGGTGGCTGAAGCTTTAATGACATCAAAGCTTGCTGTCCAAAGTAAAAAAGAGTGGTAAGGCCTTATTAAACCATGAAATTAGCATATTACTAGTTTAAGACCCGTGTAATACACGGGCTGTCTCAATTTCTTTTACGTGGGTTTAATCGGTATAAAGTTTAGTTGAACTTCATTTAGTTGATCAAAATTGTAAGTTGTCCGCACCATTTCATGTACATCATTCAACAATAATAAAACCAATTTGAGTCCAACCATTTACAATGACACCAACCATCATTTGTTATATGAACATCCTGTCTAAAATGAGTGCAACAATAAAAATTAGAATGTCAAATTCACAGTAGCTTGCTTTTTCATTCACATGTATGCAAGTTTAGAGTCAAAGTGTGTCTCCTTGTAAAGTTTACAGCTATATATTTGATGTCTTGAATAATATTACAACTATATACTTGATTCCGCACAATAAGTTACTAAAATAGATCCTATTTTCTTGTGAGTAGGCTCATAACCATAAAGAGCCTGCTCATAAGACCAAACATAAATCAACGGGAGACAAAAACACACAAATCTTGCTTTTGATTATCTGGACTCTTGAGATATGATCAGTTCATTTTCAAATTAGGGGTACTTCACTCATTTCAATTTGGGGGAAAGAAGTGTAAGAACTTTGAAACATTGAAACAAAGAGACAATTAAGTACCTGTTTTGCTGAGTATATCGGAGCTGCAAGCATCCTTGCACCAAGAACTACACATAGACACTACACAGTTTTTTGTATTAATAATTGTTAATTGGCAATAAAACAACTACAACTCTTACGAAGATATTGTTCAATCTGACAACAAACATAGATGAATCGTACTCTTTAAGATGATGTACCTGAAGCAAAAAATGGAACATCATTTAGCTATATTTTAAGCAATTAACCCAAAACAATATTCGCATCCACATTAAAGCCACATTTAACTTAAGACAATAAAGATGGCAAACAATGTCAATCATTAACCAAAAGATACATACATGTTCAAATACAATATTAAAAAATACTAAAATAAAACATGAGACTTTAAAGTTTGAAAAAATGGGCTTTAAATTAAGGAAATCAATTTTTTAATGAGCAATGCTAGACTCACTCACAAAATTCACTTACTGACGTGTCTGCGGGTGATTGGTGAATATTTTGACAGTTTCTCTCTCTCTCTCTTATTAAACCTGTAACGTCACCGAGTGGGTTTTTTGTGAGTGGTTCTAGCATTTCTCTTTTTTTTATTGATGACATCCAATTTCCAATTCAATTGATTAATCATAGTTCCCCACCTAGTAGAAGAGGACATCATCAAAAACCTTGTTTTAATTGTATAGATAGAATATATATCTTGCCTTTGATCTGTTTTGAACCATATTCACTTTCATCAGAAACAAAGAGCAATCAATTAATTACAGAAACTCGGTGTATGTGACCTGTATAACGAAGGTTATCAAATAAGTTAAGCATATTTCCAAGTTGATTCCTCAATTGTACTTCAATGGGTGATCTCTCTTTTGGGAAGCAAAAACATGAAAAGGTTTCGGTTTCACTACTTGTTTATGAGAGTTACCTTCGTTACGCTTTTTTTTTATGATGCTAATTGTTTCAACTTTCTTCCGTTAAATGACGAAACACATTCCATATAGCACTTCTTATTTAATTCTAGTAATTATTCTATGACATAACAATAGTTAAAAACTTCAGACATTCCATGTTACAGATTAAAACTTTCCCACATCTCCAATCACAGAAAGTCTTGAAGTTAAAACGTTATTTGTGTTGACTGACATCAGTTTTTGACAAATGGTACCTACACCAACAACTTAATAAGCACAATTTTTGTTAAACATTTTATCAAGTACGATGTGTTATATATTCAAGCACTAACCTTTAGGCTCTGCTCACCACCGCTAACAACAATCTCATATGGTTGAAGACTTGAAGAGACTTGTATTCTTAATGTTAACGAAAGCAACATTGCTATAACCTTAAAAAAAAGCCAGCATCATTGAATATGCGAGTTTACAAAGCCATTGAAAAACTATACTACTGTATGCATTTGATTATATTGGTTAGTAAATTTTATTAGACCTCAAAACACACTTTGGTCACATTTACAAAACTCCACCAAAAAAAAACCAAATGCTTAGTCATTACTAACCCAATTTCTTACTTGCCATTCTAAAAGTACGTTAATCATCATATAAGTAACAACATTACAGAAGATAGCTCAAGTATAGCATAATATAATGTTTTTGTTCACTAAGCATTCCATCAAGTAACTCATGTGCATAATAAGTTATCACATAAATTTGCTAGGTATCAAAAACCATTACTGGAAATCAAACAGTAGTGCAAAATCATCGACAACATAGAATAAATCCTAGAAAATAACATAACAAATCTCATATATGAATATGATCATTGAAAAAGAAAATCAAGTAAAATTTTGAAACCTTACCACTTGAATCGTTGGTTAGCTTCCAAAACCATCATTCTCAAGAAATAATATGCAATATCATTAGTGTAAAGTTCACTCATGAGGAGTTGAATGTAAATATGATACTTGAGCACGGGAGAAACCATTTGAATTCTTGAGAAAATGTTGCAAATATTTGTTTTAGCAAAGCCAGTTATAATTAGGCGTGTAAAAGTGAAACACCAGTTTCTTTTACGATTCTGGGCTTCGTTTCATTTTTCAAAGGCTTTTGAATTTTAAAAGAGATATAAATGAATTTTCTTTTAAATTTTCTCTTTTAATGTAAGCAACCAATATTTTTTTAATGTAAGCAACCAATAGAAGATTGACAAAAATTCTAAAAGCTGAAATGATGACTTCATCAAAAACCCTCTTTTAATAATATTGATAGATAGATGATAGATAGATTGGGCAAACTTTTTCATAAATTCGACCCAAATACTTGTAACTAAATGGGTGGCTATGGGTTTAGTTTGTTTTTCATGTAAAATGTGTCTACAGTAAAATTAAAGTGGTCCAATGGGTTGATGATGTAAAACCATAGTAGTGCAATTCCATAAAGTTGAACACCATGAATTGTCCCATTATTTTATTTTAAGGGTATATACACTACATTAAAAGTACTCTAAAATTCAGAATTATAAGTCGCTAATTCATCGGTAGTTACCATTGGGAGAATAGAATGTTACATGGTTCAATTGTAGAACATGTGCATAAAGGGCATTTCCAATAAAAAACAGTTAAATGTATTACAATAATTTAATGAGTATTTACCTTGTAAGGAGGTCTCAGGTAATCTGATCAAGACCTTTTTTGTAGGCAACATTTGTTGTTCGATATGTTGGTTTTCCGTCCTTGTCGCAAATGAGCACCATTATACCTTTTTGCTAAGTGGGCCTACTCGATGTAGAAGGTCCTTCAACTTCAATCGATCTAGAAGGTTCATTTTTGTCACCTCTTCCATTGTGTGTAAACTGCGATGACGAACAAGTCAATACCATAATACATGGTAACATTACCCAAAAGTTAATTTAGAATATACATTAAATCTAAATTTTGAAGATTTAAGGATGTTCAAGTCTTTTATGACGGCATGCCACTTCATTCACTCAATCTACTTAATTTTCTCAGCTCGACGTCTTTGTGAAAAGGATTGTGGGTGTATCGAGACCAGCCCGGCTAGCTCCCAATTCCGTCCCAACCAGCCAATTATCTTAACTAATTGGCGGCCGATCTCTAATGTTAATCATATTTATAAAAAAAACAGTCATATATGTTCATTTATCATCATGTATCAACATCAATCTCATCGTTAGTCTAAAACATAAACAAAATCACTAACTTGAACATCATAAATAAACACACATACATATTTAAAAATAAAACCTCATCTTAATCAATTCTTACCAACACCTGCAAACTTGAACACACCTTAGTTGCATACCGCGACCACCCGTTGCCACACAAACTTTGGAAAGAAAACTCGCGAAACATAACTCATAACTCCAAATAATCTTTAAGCATTCAATAATCAACTCGTGAAGTACAAGCACCATCCCTTCATTATACATGATCACTCACTTTTGGAAAAAAGAGCTTCGAGTAACTATCAGTAAATCCACAATCAACGTGGCTTTCGATAATATGCGTTAGACACGTATATGTGTCTAACTTAAACCTCATGGGTGCGGATTGAGCACCTTTCATTGCATAACAACCTGTATAACATCATAACATACACTAATTAGTGTTTATTCAAAGATGTACTCCATTGTAATAGGTAAGACCGTAAGGGCACGTTTGGTAGAGAGAATTTGAAAGAAATGAAATGAAGCAGAGAATAGAATCTCAGAGAATAGAAATCAGTAGAGAATTTTGTTCAATTCTAATGTTTGGTAACAACAGAGACTTGACCCGAGAAATGAAAAAAAAAAAAAAAAATATTTAAATTATTTTAAAAAATATATCTTTTTTTTTAAATTTATTTTTTAAAAATTTATTTACTTTCTTTAAAAAAAATTATTTTTTAAAAATGTATTTATTTAAAAAAAAAATTTGTTTTTTTTTAAATATTTTTTAAAATGTATTTATTTAAAAAAAAAAACTTGTTTTTTTTAAATATTTTTTAAAATGTATTTATTTAAAAAAAAAACTTATTTAAAAAAAATTTTAAATTAAATTTTTTTTTTTTAAATTATTTTTTAAAAATGTATTTAAAAAAAAGAAAAAAAAAACTTGTTTTAAAAAAAAAAATTGAAAATATATTTATTTAAAAAAAACTTATTTTCTAAAAAAAATATTTAAAATTTTTTTTTTAATAATGTATTTAAAACAAAACACATTATTTAACAAAATTATAGTTGAAAAAAATGTGTCTACAAATAACTCGTAAGCGTAGTTTATTTTGCAACATAAATGTGGAGAAATGGAATTCCACTCAAAAAGTGGAGAAAATGGAGAAATAAAATAACATGTAGTTGAATTCCCTAGAGACTTTTAAATCTCTGTGTCCTAATTTCTCACCATCACCAAACAATGGAAATTTATTCATTTCCATTTCTTTGTCCTCAATTCTCTATACCAAACATGCCCAGATCAATTCAAATACACAAGTGAACTACATATTGCTTATAAATAAATTGGGTTTTGACTTTTGGCATCCCACATTGCTTTCTAAAGAAAAGTAGCTTGTGGGAGTTGGTTATAAATAAGAAGGGAATGATACCATTTGAAGTAGGCATGTTGAGGGTGCGTTTGGTTTATTATTCGGAATCACAATCGGTATGTATTTGATAAAAGGTTGGATTGGAATAAAATATATCATTGTGATTGTTGATGTTTGTTACAAAATTTAAAATAAATGTATCATCATTTGATAGGCCCTATTTTTACCTTAATTTAACGTACAAAGCTTGCAATTTACATTAACTCGGTGGGTCCATATGATTTTTTAAAATATTTGGTACATTGTGTGATAAGAAATAGTAAATGGTCCCACAGGAATGGAGAAAAGTCACCTATTTTATGGGATATGGATCTATGGGTGTAGAGTCATTGTTTGATTCTTAAATCTTGAAACAAACAAATATAATGGGTATGAATGTCATAGTTTGATTACGAAACACTAATACCAAACGGCCCCGAATTCCTTTAAAAGCCTACGGTAACTTTGATTTCATGCAAGCTTATGATTTGAAATTCATAAGTTTGCATGGACGAAATGTCATAGTAGTTTTTTAATTTTTTTGACAAGCTTACAATTTTAAACATTAACTTAAAAATACCTAGACATGTCACGAATATAAATGGTTAATCATGTCAAAGTTAATCATAACCATCGAGAGTTCTAGTGGGCCAAAAAAAGTTACATTCTCACTTCTTTGAAATATAGATATTTTGTAGTTTGAATTCTCGTTGGGGTTATATCAAAGTATCATTCTATAAAACGAGTTTGAGGTGTCTATCAGTGTCACGGAACATGATGAAATTATGTTATGTGTGTTAATTTTCGTAAAGAACTTTGGTAGTTTCTAATCGTCGTCCTTTAATAATATTTGAAAAGCTCATAATTTTATATATAATTTTTTTGAATCAATTGTATAAGGTTATATGAACTTTAACACGACATAAATTTTGACGAGTGACCGTTGCTTTTATAATAACTTGCAAACTCACGGCATTAGACACGCGTTGTAAGAAGAGATTGGATTAGAGATCCTAAGAATCCATTAAGGACGGAAATGTTTACTTCTATTATAAATTCATAGGTGAGACAGATTTTATCTAGCCATTTAGAGTGTTTCTCCTGGGTGGTCGTAGGTCGAAACAAACTCGATGTCTATGATTCCAAATGCCCAGAAACGTGATTTGAGTTACCTCATCAGAGTATGTTGATTTGCACACATATACTTTTTATTGGGACACTCCACCTCATGTTTTAAGTAGTTGTATGAAGCTTATAGTTTGCTAAAACTGAATGTAAATCATCTTCTTTTGGATATATGTGGAAAAGTGGAGTTTTAAGACAGCTAAATGACACAATCCAATTTTTTTTGGGCAATCGGTTGTTAATTTGATGTTGTATTGTTAAAGTAATTCATTTTTAATTTTGGCATCTACATCGACTTCAAGTTGCGAAAGTATTTTCAACGCGATTTACAACTACTCTTCGAGTTCAATCCAAATTACGAAATCCAAATAATATAAGGACGGGGCTTTCGTTTGCCTTTCTTTTGATCGTTCTACAATTGGACTTATGAGCCGATACGAGCCTAGTATGGGATATGTTCGTATCAGCGGGTCTCAAATTACCGCCTCTAGGCTGTAGGAAGCAATGCTTTCTAATGATTTCAAAGTAACTTTTTTATTCTCTTATAGCCACTATGGCATTTACATATGCCAAAGTTGGGGGCAACGTCATTGCGTATAATAAGCAGGTTATATCACACATTAATTAGTTAGTGTTTACCTAAACTTATAATCTTAGAAGTGTACCAAATTGCTTATAATCACTTGGAACAGAAGGAAAGATGTTGGTAAATACAGAGGAAATGATAGATGCAAAATGGACCTTTTAAAAGTTACAAAAATGCTACAAACTCGACAGGACTATAACTTTGGTGATGATCATTAGCAAGTCCTAATAATATTTTTAGAATCATATTTTGAAATGACGGAGATACAGTTGATTGATTATTATGGTATTTAAACCCAATATGGACCTCTAAATGTCATTTTAAATCTTTGGTTAGCAGATATTTATATAAAAACTACTAATGCAAATTTTTTTCCAGTAACCCTTTTTTTTTCTGAAGTATTTTCTTGTTAATTACCAATCTTATGTAAAAACTAGCGTTTCTTTTACTTTAGAACTTTGAGGATGTTCAAGTCTTTTATGATGACATGCCACATTAGTTCTTGTTAATTCCCTAATCTTCCCAGCTCGAACACTTGTTCTTGTTTGGATACCACTTGCGTAAAAGATGTTGGAATTAGATATCAAGACATTCAAATAAATAATCACAAAACATCAAAGTAATATTGCGGAAGCGTATAAGGATGTATTAACGAATAATTAATTAACATAAAGAATATGCGTACCTTTGTTGATTCTAGCCGAACAAGAATCAAATCCACAAACTAGCAACGGATGAACCCTAATTTGATTTAGTTAGGATTATGTGAATTACCCCTTACCTTTTTGTAATTCAATCCAAGATAATAACAAAAGTATGTTATTACTAAGTTCTTGTACACACGTACTAAACCGAATTAAAGTACCGCTAGTTTTTATCAAACAAATAACTTGTTAATGTGGAAAAGCTTTGGATCGACCCTAATGGAGATGTCGACCGGTTTTGGATACAAAAACACACACAAAACAATTTTAGGGTTTAGCTTATGAGCACAAGAGATGGAAAAACAAGACCCCTAGCCTTGTATATATACCCAAGTAAACTTGGTGAACAAGTTGTGGTTTGTTTCCTTTTCTTGATGGCCGATCGGTTTGAGATCCCCTTAAGGGATTCCGGAACCTTCCCAACTTTTGCAATTTAGTCCTTTTCCATAAACATTTAACGACCGTTAGTCCATTACATTTAATTACTTAACGTCCGTTAGTTATTTTGTTTAATAAATAAATAAATATAACATTTTATATTTAATTATTAACTTTAAATTCTCATACGTAAAGTGTGCAATCCCAAAGTCTCGAGTTCGATCCTAACTCACGTCTACTAATTTATATCCATAAAACCAACAGCTCCCACTTGGATATATCTTAATAGAGTGATCACATTCGGTTAGCGTCTAGCAACACTTCGATGCCTCTAGTACAACTCGAGCAAGGCTCCTGGAAAACCTTTTAATGATTTCTCATTATTATTATCCTTTTGCTTCTAATACCACGTTAAATAAAGATATGGAATTAAGTCATTCTTTATATAACTATTCTGTTTCTCGTTTATAAGTGATTGACCAAGATTACCGAATCATCTAAACATATTTAGGGGAGATTTGGGTGCGGCCGCACAAACATCTTGTCAACCCTACGAGGGGCCCAGCAGTATTAAACTCCAAATAAATTTGAAGGAACAAATTCTATTTTGACTACAAGAATAACCCACAAACTTTGTAACATTTCTGAGAACAACCCTTATGACTACCAGTTACGTATAGCGTTAAGTTGCTCCACAGAAATGCACTACATTTATGACACTTATCTGGTATCTCAAGTCTGAGGATAACTATTCATAATTTACTTATAACAATATCCACAAAGTAAATTATGTAGTTGGGATAAGTCCTATATTCAATTCATTGAATATCATCTGAAATTGGTATGCATTCTCATCAATATACTTTCAAGTATATTCTACCACATCTCTCAGATTTGTCTTAGTTTAATGATACTCCCATATCATTAATCGACAACGGACATTTAAAATAACTTAGTTATTTACGGATTAAACATGCAAATATAGGACAACAATATTATAAATGAAAATAAACATAATCCAAACTTTATTTCATTAAAATAATAAATGTTTTACAATATCCTTTATCCAAATACTAATCACAGTTATGCATGAAACTATTAGCTAAACGAAGTCCAATTCCATTGGCAAGTCCTACAAGCTTGTCTTTAGCTAAAGCCTTAGTGAACGGATCAGCTAAGTTATCATCTGTGTGAACTTTCAGTAGATTTATTTCACCTTCCTGGACTTGTTCCCGAACATAGTGATACTTCCGTAGAAAATGTCTGGTGCCCTTCATGACTCCAGGTTCATTGGCAAATATGATTGCAGCAGAATTGTCACAATACATATCAATAGGCGATTCAATTGAAGGCATAACACCAAGCCCTGAAATGAATTTCCTAATCCAAACAGCCTCCATTGCAGCTTCCGAAGCAGCTATGTATTCGGCTTCTGTTGCAGACATCGCAATCGTAGTCTGCTTCTTGCTCTTCCAGTCAACTGCTCCTCCATTGATGACAAAGACATAACCCGTCTGAGACTTCGTATCATCTTTATCACACTGCCAGGACGCATCACAGTAACCTGTAACACCAAGCTCTGTGTCTGGATTTCCACCATACACCAAAAACATATCTTTAGTATTTCTGAGATACTTCAGAATATGCTTAACAGCAATCCAGTGAAGATTACCCGGATTCTGTTGATATCGACTGGTCATGTTTTGAGCGAACGCTACATCTGGCCTTGTGCATCTCACAGCATACATAATAGATCCTACAGCCGAAGCATAAGGAACTTTCTGCATGCGTGCCACCTCAGCAGGTGTTGAAGCACACATATCGCTACATAAGCCATGTTTTACTTCCATCGGCAAATATCCTTTCTTGGAATTTTGCATACTGAATCTCTTCAATATTTTATCAATGTAAGCGCTTTGACTTAAACCAATTAACCGCTTTGACCTATCTCGGTAGATCTTAATTCCCAGAATGTATGCAGCTTCTCCTAAATCCTTCATGGAAAAACACTTCCCAAGATATGCCTTAACATTTTGCATGCTTGGAATGTCTTTTCCCATAATTAATATGTCATCGACATAAAGAATTAGGAAAATTACATCACTCCCACTAACTTTGTGATATACACATGGCTCATCAAGATTTTGAACAAATCCATACCTTTTGATTTCTTCATCAAATCTTTTATTCCATTGCCTTGATGCTTGCTTCAATCCATAAATGGACCTTTGAAGTTTGCATACACGGTTTGGAAATTGTGGATTCACAAACCCCTCAGGTTGCTTCATATAGATGTCTTCATCTAAGCGACCATTTAAGAAGGCGGTTTTGACATCCATTTGCCATATCTCATAGTCATAGTATGCTGCTATAGCTATGAGAATTCTAATAGCTCTAATGTCTGCTACAGGAGAAAAGGTCTCCTCATAATCAATGCCATAAGTTTGAGTAAAACCTTGCGCAACTAGACGAGCTTTATAGACGTGTACATTGCCATCCATGTCAGTCTTAATCTTATAGAGCCACTTACTCCCAACCACCGAGGCGTTTGGAGGTAAGTCAACCTCTACCCAGACTTCATTTTCTCTCATGGATTGCATTTCCCCATTCATTGCAACCTGCCATTTAGCCTTGTCAGGACTTGCCATGGCAGCTTTATAACTAGTAGGCTCTCCAAGATCTCCTAACATAGTTTCCTCAACCTCTACGTTAAGACATAGACGTTCAGGTGCACGTATATTCCTTACGGATCTACGAACGGGAATCACTTCAACTTCTGGTGGAGGACCCAGACTATCAGGTTCTACCGGAAGTACGTTAGTGTTTTCAGAAGGTAATGCATCTTCATGATCATCTTCCAGATCATAAACTCTCCCACTGAATTCTTGAGATACGAGATCTCTTTCAAGAAAATCTCCATACCTAGCAACAATTACTTTATTATCAGTTGGATAGTAAAAGTAGTAACCCATAGTTTCCTTAGGGTATCCTACGAAGATACACTTTACAGATCTTTGTTGGAGTTTATCTGCTGAGTCACGTCTAACATACGCCTCACAACCCCAGACCTTTAAATAAGACAGGTTAGGAGCTTTACCATGCCATATTTCATATGGTGTCTTATCAACCTTCTTTGTGGGAACCATATTTAGAATACGAACAGCAGATTCTAAAGCATAATCCCAAAAGGATAAAGGTAGAGTGGTAAGATTAAACATAGATCGTATCATGTCCAACAATGTACGATTTCTTCTCTCAGATACACCATTTTGTTGTGGAGTATATGGAGAAGTGAGATTCTGGACAATTCCATTCTCAGCTAAGTAATCTTTAAACTCTTGGCTTAGATACTCGCCTCCTCTATCGGATCGAAGAGCTTTAATCTTCTTTCCCAATTGCAGTTCTACTTCAGCTTTGAAAACCTTAAATGTTTCAAACACCTCATGTTTATGCTTAAGTAAATAAACATAACCATAACGGCTGAAATCATCAGTAAAGGTTAAGAAGTAGCTAGCACCTCTCTTTGACACATGTCTAAGTGGTCCACACACATCAGTATGAATAAGACCAAGTAGATCAGAAGCCCTCTCCATATTGCTATGAAAAGGTTTCTTAGTCATCTTCCCAGATATGCATGACTCACATTTATCAAATGATTCATCATTGATATTTTGCAAAAGCCCTTCTTGTTGTAGCTTATGCATGCGAGCCTTGCCTATATGAGCAAGTCGACAATGCCAAAGATAAGAAGAATTCAAGTCTAACTTTATCTTCTTGTTAATGCTAAACATTGAATTATTATTATTGTTAGATACATTTCCAATCATATCAATTTCAAACACACCATTCACAGTAATTGCTTTAAAATAAAATACACCATTTAAAGAAACATCAATTCCATTACTTGAAATAGTATGAGTAAAACCATCATCCAACAAACTTGAAAAGGAAACAACACCTCTAATTATAGAAGGTGCATAATGACAATTGTTTAATAACAGTACTAAGCCCGAAGGCAATACTAAACTAAACGTTCCTATGGCTTCAACAGCTGCATGTGCGCCATTTCCCACGTGCAGATATTGCTCCCCATAGGCAAGCTTCCTTTCCACTCTAAACCCCTGCAGTGTATTACAAATGTGAATACCACAGCCCGTATCATATACCCAGGAATTATTATGATTTAGAGTAAATAATTCAATGACAAATAAATTACCTGAAGAACCGGCGCCCGAGGACCCAGCATTCATCTTATTTGTCCGCAATTCATCAAGATAGAGAGCACAGTTTCTCTTCCAATGCCCAACTGTCTTGCAATGGTGGCATGCTTGATCCTTTTTAGGATTATCCTTCCTAGGAGTAGGGTTCTTCTTGGGTTGAGGTTGATAGGCCATCACCTGTTTGCCTTTGTCAACCTTTCCCTTACCCTTCCCCTTCTTGTTGTTCGCACGCTGCGGTTTTGGCTTATTAATTCTTCCACCCTGAATAGCAAGTACCTGGGCGGTAGGAACCTTTTGAGGCAACCCTTTCTCATAGTCAATTAGCAATGCGTGTAGGTCAGTAACTGTCTTCCCCACGCAGTGCATATTGAAATTTCTGACAAAACCATTAAAATCCTTGTTAAGGGATCGATTAATCAGATTCACAGCCATGTCATCCTCATAAGTTTTGCCAAGTGCTTTTAGCTGGTCCATGTATCCTTTCATTTCCAGCACATGAGCACTTACGGGTTTACCCTCTCCCTGCCTACAGCTGTGTAACGCGTCGGTCAAGTCATAAATCTCGACGGCAGCTGGTTTCTCAAACATAGTTCGAAGTTCATTGAGCATATTATATGGGAAATAATGTTCAAACTGCTTTTGAAGAGCAGATTCCATTGTTCCCAACATAAGACAAGCCACATCATTATGACGCTTATACTCCAGTTTCCACTCGTCCTTTTGAGCTTGAGTAGCTTCAGGACCAGTTGGTTCAGCAGGACAAGGTTCATAAAGATATTTCATACGGTCAGCAACTCTACAGACAATTCTCAAAGAGCGGTGCCAATCATTGAAATTCTTAGAGCCAGTCAACTTTTCTCGATCAAAAAAGCTTTTGAACGCAGAATTTAGAGCAGTGTTAGTGTTATCGGTGTTTTGAGCCATTTCTACAGAAAAAAGTTCAAAGTATTAGTATTTTCGATAATACACTTTTCAAGAAAATAAATATACCCAACGGTAATATAAACATATAACCATATAATTTTCTCGAAAACTAGGATCCAAATTATCATAGGTTCATTACATCAGTTGATCTGCTAGCAACAAACGCATATAATAAGGTAATCTGTCGAACATTAATTGGCAAACAATTTCCAACTCCTAGATCATTATGGGATTTATATTTTCCAACGCTATTGCAAATATAAACATGTTTCATCCCATCTTATGCCATTGAGTCCAGGTCTCACTTCCTACTCAACTTAAGTGTCTAACTTAAAAAACTGCAAATATGTCCATGTAAGGTCTGACTTTACATAGAGATTTACCTCTCCATTACAATCTCGCCAAGTACTGTCATGACGTAAATTGCAACTTCAAGTGTTCTTTTAATTAGATGGCATATTCTTAATTTTAAAAGGGTACTAGTTTTTGATTTTATGTGGTCAAATCAAATATGTACAAAGATGTCATGCATTCATCTTGTAGCATAATTTTAATAAAAAACTTTTTATTACCAATTCATAAAGATCAAATTATCAAAGTTTTGATTGAGGTATTGGGTTCACCAATCAAGGAATTTAGTATTAATTATCATCCATTATACCGTACTTTTGCATAAGTGTAAACACTTAGTGTTTCGGATAATTACCACCGAAGTG
The DNA here is from genome assembly GCA_019973895.1 of Chrysanthemum seticuspe. NCBI lineage: Eukaryota > Viridiplantae > Streptophyta > Magnoliopsida > Asterales > Asteraceae > Chrysanthemum > Chrysanthemum seticuspe. The sequence continues at coordinate 298,616,610 of BPTQ01000001.1, forward strand.
GCGCATGGAATTAAAACTAATTCGCCCTTAAGATGAGCTTGCACATTATATGGCTTACTAAGTAGCTCCACTCGAACTTACAGGGGGCAGAGGACCAGGTACGCGCTAAAGCACAACCTAAGACATCCATTCAGTGTGACTATGCGCACTTCTTTAAACCCCTTTTATTAGTTCATTCGAATGGGTGAGCCGTTCAGTCATTGTACCAAAGTCACCAATCAATTAAACTATATTGACAACTTAACTCTTCCAAAACAATTAAATTTCGCCATTGTTTAGTCCGTATTATTTTTCTATTCAAAATTACCCTTTGCTTAAAACTGTCAAACATAATAAACAAACAAGTAACAAATAAAAAATAAACTACTACAAAACAATGCGCACATAATAAACAATTTATACGTGTAAACAAGTAGCCACATGCAACTTATTCGATAAAATCCTATTAATAATCAATATCTAGGTTAAATTAATGTATATATTAATTTAGGGTTTTCACTCCAGCAATAGAAAGTGAGCCACATACATCGATGAATCGATTGCGTAAACCCTTCATTAATTATACCAAATTGCACATAATTGATTCATTAATATATTAATTGGAGTCTTCCCCAATTCAAGATTTATCATAAATAAATATGTCTCAACAATTAAACAATACATCAAAGCAACTTATCCATGACTAACATGCATGTATAGTCATGGACATCATAACAATTATTCAAGTAAGTCACAAGATCGCATATAAAAATTCCATGACACATAACAAATTATTCATGAATTAATCACGTAATCAATATTAATTCTAGGTTTTAATAAGGTTAGCAAACAATTTTCAAAACCCTAAAAAATTTATGTATATGTCGATTTAAAAAAAAATATGGTACGCCCAATTTATAAAAAAAATTCGACTAAAACATAAACAAACATAAACCCTAGATTAACATAGCAAACAACATACAAGTATTTGTTTTATTACGCGTTTATGTAATTAATTACTCATTAAAAACCAATGACTCGTGATGCCACTGTTGGAATTAGATATCAAGACATTCAAATAAATAATCACAAAACATCAAAGTAATATTGCGGAAGCGTATAAGGATGTATTAACGAATAATTAATTAACATAAAGAATATGCGTACCTTTGTTGATTCTAGCCGAACAAGAATCAAATCCACAAACTAGCAACGGATGAACCCTAATTTGATTTAGTTAGGATTATGTGAATTACCCCTTACCTTTTTGTAATTCAATCCAAGATAATAACAAAAGTATGTTATTACTAAGTTCTTGTACACACGTACTAAACCGAATTAAAGTACCGCTAGTTTTTATCAAACAAATAACTTGTTAATGTGGAAAAGCTTTGGATCGACCCTAATGGAGATGTCGACCGGTTTTGGATACAAAAACACACACAAAACAATTTTAGGGTTTAGCTTATGAGCACAAGAGATGGAAAAACAAGACCCCTAGCCTTGTATATATACCCAAGTAAACTTGGTGAACAAGTTGTGGTTTGTTTCCTTTTCTTGATGGCCGATCGGTTTGAGATCCCCTTAAGGGATTCCGGAACCTTCCCAACTTTTGCAATTTAGTCCTTTTCCATAAACATTTAACGACCGTTAGTCCATTACATTTAATTACTTAACGTCCGTTAGTTATTTTGTTTAATAAATAAATAAATATAACATTTTATATTTAATTATTAACTTTAAATTCTCATACGTAAAGTGTGCAATCCCAAAGTCTCGAGTTCGATCCTAACTCACGTCTACTAATTTATATCCATAAAACCAACAAAAGATTGTGGGTGTGCGAAACCAACCCGGCTTCCCATTCCGTCCTAACCAGCCAATCTCCTCTCAACGCTTATGGCACCTACACAATACCAAGATTAGTAGCTATGAAGCAACAAAAATAGTCATATATGCTCACTTATCATCATGTATCAGCATCAATCCCATTGTTAGTCTACAACATAACAAAATCACTAACTTGAACATCATAAATAAACACACATACATGTAAAAATAAAACCTCATATTAATCAATTATCACCAATACCTGCAAAATTAAACACACCTTAGCTACGTACCTCGGCAACCCGTTGCCGCACAAAGCTTGGAAAGAAAACCGATGAAGCAGCGTTTTCGACATATCTCCACAACCAAAATAACTCGTAACATAAAGTCTTCAACTAATCGGTAATCAACTCGTGAAGTACAAGCACCATCCGTTCCTTATACATGATCACTCACTTTTGTAAAAAAGAGCTTCGAGTAACTCAATCAGCTCGTAAGCCCCCAACCAACAAAGGCTCCGATAATATGCGCTAGACACGCGTATATGTCTACTTACAGCTCATGGCACCTCATGGGTGCGGATTGAGCACCTTTCATTTGCATAAGAGCGAGTATAACATCATAAAACTAGTGCACTTAAAACATCATAACATACGTTAGTGTTTATCTAAACATGTACTCGTGATGGTCAAGATAAATTCAAATGCACCACCAGTGTACTACAAAATTATTAAGATCAATTGGGTGACTTTTGACTTTTGAGCATGCCACATCACCTTGTGAGTGAAAGTTGCTATGTGAGAGGTGGTTATAAATAATGAGGAAAGAATACAATTAGAAGTAGGCATGTTGAATTACTTAAAATCCAATTGCCAATGCTTCATGCTTGCAAGCTTATGATTTGAGTTTTATAAATTTGCAAGCATGGAATTTGACAAGTTTACAAGTGATTTTTATTGTTAGTTTTTGCTGTATTTCTAAAACGTGACTTACACGACTTTATGTTGGTTAGGATAAAGAATATGATGAAAGATTTTTATTAATTTTATTATGATACGATGGAGGATACATTTGATTGGCACGTCTAGTCATAAAAAAGATTTATACTTCTCTTGTAAGTATATATTTTTCTTGTTAATTACTAGTCTTATGTTAAAAGGATCTAATCGGTATTTCACTTCAAAAATCCGTGGATGTTCAAGTCTTTCTTGCTCGATGTCTTTTTCTTCTTGGAAACCACTTGTAAGAAGGATTTTTGGTTGCAGGCCAACCCGACTTCCCACTTCGTCGCTGCGTCCCGATCGACCGACCAATATCTAATGGTCCACAATGTTAATCTTCTTTTTAACAGTACTTATGACACCTACACAATAGTCATATATTCAATTACTCACAAGGGCCTTTACTACCTTTAAAATATGTATCAGTATCAACCGCAAAGCCAGTCTTGAACATCATAATATGGTTTTTGCATTGCTAGAATATGAAATTTATAAATAGACATACTTCGCCTTACTTCTATATAATCAAAACTTGTATTGAAAAGCAAACCCACAAAGCCGTGCCTTCAACTCCCACAACTAGCTCATCAAGTACAAGTACCAGCAATTAATTCCTCATACATGCTCGATAACTCACTTTTGAAAATCAGAGCTTTGAATAATTCCATCAGCCGGTAAACCCACAACCAATGTGGCCTTTGATAATATGTATTAGAAAGGCGTATGTATCTCACAGATACCGCATGGGTGCGGATTGAACAACGTTTGTTGCATAACCGCTACTTGTTGGTTGATGTATGGTGAAACCTGTGGACATCAATTTCTAAGAACAACATAACCCGGCACATTGTATGTAGCAATTGTTTGACTTAATAAACTAGAGTTTACTTATTTATAATCTATGCAAAAAAATAAGATTAAGTTTAGTCAAGCACTAGCAAGAGTGCCGTAACAAGGGTGACAAAATCGATGTTTTGTATCATTGGTTGACCCAGGAATAGTTTGGCTTACCGGATAATATACGTCATTTTGATAAAGATTGCGTACAAAAGTTTTGTCCCACATTGGTTAGTGAGCAAACTTTTGATGTGTTCATAGCAAGAATGTGGTGCCTTATACTAGCTGTCTTTACAATTCATCATGATGAGGTTGTGTAGACTCAGAAGAAAAATGTTGCAAATCTTTTCTCTGTATATGCACAACCTTATCTCGGTGATGCTATGAGATTGTATTTTTTTTTACAAATCTTTAATATAACGACGTTGTATTCATTTTATCCATTGTCCTTAACTATCAAATTTAGTGAAAACTTATGTTTGATTAGTACAACTTTAAATTAGTAGATATAATTGGGCTTGTTCTTGACCAGTAGCATCCTTAACTAATTGGGCTTGTTCTTGACCAGTAGCATCCTTAACTAAGTGAATCAAGGGTGTTGGTAGTTGTGGTTTATAACGTGTATTTATTATACTTGTCGGGTACCCGCGCGTTGCAGCGGCGGGTACCCGTGTGATTATATTTTTTGGTGATAGCAAAGTTTTTTCGATGCATTGCTTTTAAACAAGGAAAAAAATGAATGTCCAGCAGAGGTTATTAATTGGAAATTAGTTTGTTTTTTTTACTTACGCATTTAATAACATAAAAAAAAACTTTTTTAGTAGGGTGCTTACGCGATTATATGTTTTTTATGATGCTAACTTAACACATGGCGATAACTTAATGGACCAACTTTACCGCACAATATTGGTTTAAAAAAATGGCAGACATGCATCACGATGCAACGACTATACGGAAACGATGATCAACGATATTGCTAGCCGTTTTGGACGTGTAATATTATCAGTGTTGTAAATATCGGTCTTGGCGGCCGATATATCAGTGATATATCGCTTATCGGCGGTCCACCGATACGATATTTCACTTATCGGTCAAATTTATCGGTTGGTCAATATCGGTCAAATATCGGTCAATATCGGTTATATCGGTCATATCGGTCAAATATCGGTCAAGTATCGGTAAAATATCGGTAAAATATCGGTCAAATATCGGTCAAATATCGGAATATCGGTCAAATATCGGTTAAGAGTGGGAAATACATAACTAAATGCATATACAATGTAAAATTTGTAAGATTTATATAAAATATATAATTAAAAATATTAAATATAACAATAAAACTAATAAATATTTATAAATATGTATATAAAATATATAAATACCTATAAAAAAAATTAATTTCTTTATAATTTAGGGTCTCCGTTATATCACTGATATATCGCCGCCATAACCGCTATGGCGCTTGGCGGTGGTCGACCGCCGAGGGACCGTCGAGCGATATTTACAACACTGAATATTATATATCGTTTAAACATAAAAGATGTTTTAAAATAGTAATTTTAGCACCATCTAGTGGTGTCTATATTGCTAAGTTGTGGTAGTAAATAGTGATCCATTGCACTGTTGAAAAAGGTGGTGTCAGAAAATCTGACTACATAAAAGATTGATTTATTTGATCCGCTTAATAATTTGTAAATTTTATTTAGTGGGTGTTTTAAAGAAGAAAGAAAAGATAACATGATTTACGCGCTATTGTTTTGTACAATGTGATATATTAAGTATACTTTTGAATGAAAGGGTATTTTAATAATATCATGATCGGGTGTTTTAAATATACAAATGATAAAATGATTTATGCATTATTTTTAGGTCCTACTAAATGCACCAACAAATAATAAAAAATTAAATCATGGATGATTGTGCCAGTAATTTTTTTCTCGTATTTTGTAACAAGGAATTCAACAAGTGGAGCCCTCTAAATTTTTCTTATTTTTAATTTATTTAATTTTTTTTGAACTAATTTACTTAATTCATTCCTATTTCTTTCTAGTTCGTGTTCATTTTTTCAATTTTTATTTTACGAATCAAACGTGAATGGATCTATGTTTTTGCGAGATTTGTTGCAATAATTTAATTAAACTTTTTTAGTAGTGTTTTTCCCTTACCTTTTTTCATTTACTTAAATATAATAAACAATAAAAAGACATACACAACACATTAGTTGTTTTATAAAAACTGTTAGACAATACATATTTGTGCGAAAAGCGGTTTTGATTATCGAAGTTAGAAAATACAGATGGATCTATGTTTTTGCGAGATTTGTTGCAATGATTTAATTAAACTTCTTTAGTAGTGTTTTTGCGAGATTTATGACAAAAGTAACAATACTTATAAAAATAAATAGATAAGTAAAAAGGAAATATATATATATATATATATATATATATATATATATATATATATATATATATATATATATATATATTATAAATATTAATAATGATTATCTAATAATAGCTAAAAAGTAAAAGTATGCAACAAGTCAATAATTAAATAATTATATGCAACTTTTGATAAAAAAGAAAAATGATTAGTGTAATAAAGTCAATGATTGGCAAATTATATTGGTGTATTTAGATGACCCCTTATTTTTTTTTGTACCATTTGATATATTAATTGTACTTTTCAGTGATGAGGTATTTTAGTTATATTATTAATGATTTGTAAATTTCATTTAGTGAGTGTTTTAATGAAAAAGAAAGATTATATGATTTATGCATTATTGTTTTGTATCAAGTGTTATAGTAATTGTACTTTTGAGTGATAGTATTTTAATGATATCATTAATTCTGTCATTAATATACATGAATGTTACAAGTTAGATGATTTATGCATTATTGTTTTGTACATAGTGCTATATTAATTGTATTTTTGGTTACAAATTTAGCGGGTTACTTTTTTTAGAAATTTTTTTAGAATGTCCTAAACACTTTATATAGTAGTATAGATATTTACATAGATATTACCTTCCACAAACGCAAGTAACATGTTCCAAATAATTTCCTTCGTTGACCAAATTTTTTATCTATCTCAAAGTGTAATGTAGTTAGATAAGTACAATAAGAATTAACACACATGTTAATTAATTGTTAAAAATCATTTGGGTTTTGGTTAACCCACATGTTAATAAATTGTTAAGACCGGATGGCAAAGGATCCGTGAGAGGCTCACCTTGCATCCCCACTCACTCGCTAGTCCATGCCCAAGCTTACCACTCACGAGTGAGTCACACATACCAAGACATATTAAGGTGAGTAACTCACATAGTTGATTTGCTTGAAGTGAAGTATTTGTTTGTGTTAAAAAAAAAGAAAAAATAAAAGTTAAGGTGAGTGGGAGTGGGAGTGAGTGCTTTGTCTAAAAAAAATGAGTGAGAGTGAGTAGAAGTGAGAGGAAAGAGAAAGCTGATGTGGCGTTGAGGTGTAAGGTGAGTGAACACTCCCCTTGCCTTCTAGCCTAAAGAGAGGGTGTTGAGCTTTCTTTAAGCTTTTCTTTAAAAAGTTCGTAAGCTCGTTTTGGTTCTAGGATTTGAGTTTTTTCAAATTTCAATTGGCTGACTATTTACATAGATCAATTTACTAAGACGTCATTATTGTTACAACGTGGCATTTATTCGGAAGGTTGAAGTCGATCAATGGAAATATTTTGGCAAGTACAATCCTTGTGCGAGCTAGGGATCCAGATAAGCTAAGTGAGGAATTACAAAACGCGCTTAACTAACACAAGCTTAATGATGCTTGGAACTTACATGAACAACACATGAACATGGAAGGGTTTTCAGCGAAATCCTTTGCGAGCAATTTTCTTGCAACTTTTGCACAAAGTCTAAAGCTTAATTAAGTGGCTTAATACACCTTATGATATAGTACAAAAGGTTGTTAATGAGCACAAACACAACTCGTTAAAAAGGGACACTCGTATATATTTATCACTTATAAAGAAACAAGTTGAAACCGAACTGTTTCCTCCAGTTACAAGATTCTTATGGTTTTATTGGAAGTAATACTTCTTTTGGGTACGTTAATCTTTACAAACTGTACAACTTTAGCGTTGATCACCAAGTTGTATTCCTATATACTTGCAACTAAAGCACTAGTAAGAAACATAAAATCTTATAGAAATTGATTGTGCTTATTATACTTTAAAGCATTTCTCTAGCTTTTCGTAGTTTTGAAGGTTCTTGTAGAATATCAACTTATATCAATAACTTATGGTCTTATGTTTTTAAGTGTAACAATTACTTAAAGACAATTAAGAAATAGTTGCTATAAATCAATGGGAAATAACTAGTGAAAGTATAACGTCATAACATACACTAATTACTAGTGTTTATTTAAACATATGAACTCGTAATGGTTAAGATAAATTTGCATACACCTAAGTACCAGATATTGCTTAACATTAATTTGGTTTTGAGTTTTTGGGCATCCCACATCTTCTTGTGAGGAAAAGTAGCTTTGTGGAAAGTTGCTATAAATAAGAAGGGAATGATAAATTCAAAGGTAGGCATGTTTGCGAGGGAGGTTCTTTAACGAGTGTTGCTAAAGGTGCAATGGGCCTCACCATTTTCAACGTTTGCTTTTTTCAAATGGTTGACTGCGGTACTCGCATTTTTAGCAACGACATAGGTCGTCACAAAAAGTGCAGTCGATTTTTTTTTAATTATTATTATTATTATTATTATTATTATTTTAATTTTGACCGAAATAAAGTGCTCGCGAGATTAAAAAATGGGCGTTCGAGGTGTATTTTACTACAATGTTGAAATTTTCAAATTTCCTTTCTTGCATCTTTGTCAGCATATAAATTTCTCAATTTCATCTTATTTTAAGCTTAATTTTATGTTCAAAAGCTAGTATAGTTGATAGGATTTGAGTTTTTCAAGTTTCAATAGGCTGACTAAATGGGGAGATATACAACGTTAGTCTGGAAACTAAGATATGAGAAGGCGTTCGAGGTGTATTTATTACAATGGTCATAATGCTGCAAAAGTACCAAGATGTCATTTTTTTTACAACGTGGCAATTTATTGAAGGGTTGAAGTCCATCAATGAAAATCTTTTTCAATCGTTGCAAGTACAATCCTTATTCAAGCTAGGGATCCAGATAAGCTAAGTGATGAATAACAAAAATGAGCTTGATGCACACAGTCCTAATTATGCTTGGAACTTACATGCACAACACATGAATTTGGAAGGGTGCTTTTGAGGCTCTTAATAGAGCTTAAATGGCTTAATATATAGAGCTTATGATATGGTACATAAGGCTCTTAATGAGCACAAACACGACGTGCTAAAAAGGTACACTCTTATATACTTATCATTATATATGTCCTGCAAAATCCATTTAACCTGTGAAACCAAACCATTTCCTACATTTACAAGATTTTTATAGACTTCTTGATAGTGGTAAAACATATTTTCTGTTATCTTGGCAGCAACAACGGTGTTTCGACTTTTGAGTATGTTAATCTTTACAAACCGTACAACTTTATGTTGATCACAAAGTTGTATACCTATTTGCAACTAAATCACTAGTAAGACGGGAACAAATTACAATATACAGTAACTATGGTTTTAATAGTCGGTTCAAGCATCAGACTAGCCGTCCTATATGGTCGAACATCTTCTCTAGCTTTTGGTACTTTCTAAAGTTCTCGTAGTTAAAATGTAGAATTTTTTAAGTCATAAACACGAGCTATCGACTTATACCAATAACTTATGTTTCTAAATGTCACAATTACTTAAAGACACTTATAAAAAAATTAGAAAACTATGGGAATTAAAAGTAGTGCAAGTATAACATACATAATTAGTGTTTATCTCAACATGTAATTGTAATGGTTAAGATAAATTCTAATACACCACTGGCATCCTTTAAAAGCCTATGGCAACTTTTATTGCTTGCAAACTTATGATTTTAGTTTTATAAGCTTGTAAGCAACAAAGATTGCTATTGTCTTTTATATTTTTTGACATGCTTACAATTTTAAACATAACGTTAGAAAGCTTTAACACATCACAAATATGAATGGTTAATGTTAAAAATAAGAGTAATGCTAGACCAACATCATTGTGTGGATTTTTTGTGTGTAAATTTTTTGTGGGACTAGCATTACTCTAAAAATAAATAACAAATGTTTGAAATATTTCCAATAACTGTTAAATGAACTATCTTTAACTAATTATATTGCTTGTGCACTCACATGTTTCAAACTACGTGTGAATTTATAAGTTTTATTATTCATGAGTTTGATTACCTCCAAAATCTTTTATATGAAACGTATATTTGAAGACGCAAAGACAATAACGGAACTTGAGGGTTCTTGTTCGGGTAACTATTGCAGTATAAAACATCCATATGGGTAAAAAATTGATATCACTAACTTATGTTTTAAAATGTCACACTTATGATAATCATAAAACAATCATACAACTATGTAATATCATAAGTAGCTGTTTAGATGACTTAAGATATGACTTTGTAATTCTTTCTAGCTTTTTGCTAGTTTTATAAATTTGTCCTTCTAAGAAAAAGTATAGTGTTTATATGAACATGTACTACAATTTGCTTAAAAACAATTGGGTTTTGACTTTTGAGCATCCCACATCGCTTTGGGAAGGAAAGTTGAATTCTTTAAAAGCTTTTGGTCAACTTATTGTTGCCTGCAAGCTCAAGATCTGAGTTTTATAAGCTTGCAAGCACAAACTTTTGACCAATGATTTTTATATTACTGGACAAGCTTACAATAATTGACAAGCTCACGAGATTAAACGCTGGTGAGATCCAGTAGATGAGGACGAGAATGTTTACTTCTATTATAAATCCAAGAGTGAGAAAAGATTTTATATAGCCATCTATAGTGTCTCTCGTTGATGGTTGTAGGTCAAAACAAACTCAATATCTCAAATTCCAAATGACCAGAAACGTGGTTTGAGTGACCTCATGGTCGATGTCTATAAATCCAAATTACGAGAAACATTGTTTGAGTTACCTCATCAGGTTACCTTTACTCTTTTAATAATGAATATGTTGAAGACATATATTAGAACAAAGATGAAGAACTAGCTTTGTTATCTGATGTGATCCTAAGACGAGCTAACAAAAAATGATGAACCTTAGTTTTGATATATAGGGAGCACCGGAGCAGTAAAAACTGAGTACGTTAATGTTAGTAATAGCCAATTGAACCCATCAAGAATATTTAAGGGGAACCAACCAAACTCGTCATCTAATAAATATTTACCTAACTTGACGGGCCTCAAATTGGCACATCTAGGCTGCATGAAGATGCTTTCAAATGATTTCAAAGAGTCACTTTTCTGCTCTTACAGGCACTATATATGGCTTTTACATATACTTAAGTTGGGGGCAACATCATTGCTTATAATAAGCAGGTTATATCACACATTAGTTAGTGTTTACCTAAACTTATAGTCTTAGAAGTGTACCAAATTGCTTAAAATCAACTGGGTCTTGTCCATCCCACATCGCACTTGGAACGGAGGGAAAGATGTTTGTAAATACAGAGGAAATGATAGATACAAGATGGGCATGTATAAACTATGACAAGTCAACAATCTTATGTCTTTTGCTTCATTTAAAACTTTTAGCAAAAAATGTTTAAGAGTACTGGCCTTTTCAGAGTTTCAAAAATGTTACAACTGTTACAAACACGACAGGACTATAACTTTGGTGATGATCATTAGCAAGTCCTAATAATATTTTTTGAATCATATTTTGAACCCAATATGGACCTCTAAATGTCATTTTAAAACTTTTGATAGACGATATTTATATAAAAATACTAATGCAAAAACGTTTCCAGTAACCCTTTTTTTCTGAAGTATTTTTCTTGTTAATTATCAATCTTATGTAAAAAAACTAGCGTGTCTTTTATGATGGCATGCCACTCCGCATAGCCCATCCACCTAATCTTCCAAGCTCAAACTCTTCTTCTTGTTCAGAAACCACTTGCGAAAATTATTGTGGGTGTACAAGACCAACCCGACTTCCAAATCCGTCTCAACCGGCCAATTATCTTAACTAATTGGAGGCCGATCTCTAAGGTTAATCATATTTTAAACAACACTTATGACGTACACCTACACAATACCAAGTTCAGTAGCTATGAAACAACAAAAATAGTCATATATGCTCACTTATCATCATGTATCAACATCAATCCCATTGTTAGTCTACAACATAACAAAATCACTAACTTGAACATCATAAATAAACACACATACATGTAAAAATAAAACCTCATATTAATCAATTATCACCAATACCTGCAAAATTAAACACACCTTAGCTACGTACCTCGGCAACCAGTTGCCGCACAAAGCTTGGAAAGAAAACCGATGAAGCAGCATTTTCGACATATCTCCACAACCAAAATAACTCGTAACTTAAAGTCTTCAACTAATCGGTAATCAACTCGTGAAGTACAAGCACCATCCGTTCCTTATACATGATCACTCACTTTTGTAATAAAGAGCTTCGAGTAACTCAATCAGCTCGTAAACCCCCAACCAACAAGGCTCCGATAATATGCGCTAGACACGCGTATATGTCTACTAACACCTCATGGCGCCTCATGGGTGCGGATTGAGCACCTTTCATTTGCATAAGAGCGAGTATAACATCATAAAACTAGTGCACTTAAAACATCATAACATATGTTAGTGTTTATCTAAACATGTACTCGTGATGGTCAAGATAAATTCAAATGCACCACCAGTGTACTACAAAATTATTAAGATCAGTTGGGAACAACATCGCTTTCTCCAAAGTCCAAGCAGCTCAATCTCAAACCTCAAATCCAACATGGGTAAGCTCAATCTTTCCATCAACTGTTATAAATTTTAAAAGATACCAATCCATCATTTCCCCCAATTCAATTTCACAAATTAACCCAAATTAAAAATCTTGATTTTTTGGTCAAATTTTGAAAGAATTATTAGATTAACCCACTTTTAATTCATTAAACTTCAATTCCTTCAAAAACCCATTTACAGAATCATCAATCCATCATTTCCCCTAATTCAATTTCACTAAATTATCCATGGATTGGATTAGTAAATTAAGTTAGGGCTTTTTGTTCTTCTTGTCTTTTGTTGTATTGATGGAAAAGGGTTCGGAAGAGGGGGATTTAAGCACAATTTTGGATGATTTGGCTGCTAAGATTAAGAGCGTTGAAGGTAGTACGAGTGGGAAAAGTTATGTCGTAGATGACATTAACATGTTTGAAACTATGTTGGATGATCTTAATATGGTTAAAGAGTCGACCATCAATGTAAACGTGCGTAAACAGCCCTCATTTGCGAGCATGGTTACGTCACAGAAAGTTCAAAATAAGCCAATTTTAGGAGAGTAGAAGCTGTTGGTTCTAACAATGGGGAGTTTGAAGCTATGATTCTTGTCTCATCTGTTTTGGAAGTGAACGAACGTTTGAGTAACTCGATCTATGGCTATTTCATAGGAAAGAGGATTGCTTTTCCCGTGGTCGAAAATTATGTATTTAATGCGTGTGGAAAGTACGGAATTCAGAAGATAATGATGAATGCAAAAGGCTTTTATTTCTTCAAGTTCAGCTACCCGGCTTCCAGTTCTGTCCCAACCAGCCCATCATCTTAACTAATCGGCGTCGATCTCTGATGTTAATCATCTCTGTAACAACAGTTATGACATCTACACAATACCAAGATTAGTAGCTATGAAGAAACAAAAATAGTCATATATGCTCATTTATCATCATGTATCAGCATCAATTCCATCATTTGTCTAAAACATAAAAAAATCAATAACTTGAACATCATTATTAAACACCTGCCGACTATTTACATAAGCTGGTATTGGCTCTACGATTTGAGTTTTTCAAATTTCAGTAGGCGGACTATTTACTTGTAAACTTGACTTCTTGAGGACCCAATATACATACGAGCCCATCACCCATTTTACTATCATGTTTTACATAAGTTACTGAAGAAAAACTCTACTGATACAATTAGGTAGTTTGAACTTATAAACGTTTAACATGTCATTGTGATATTTTATTGGCTAGTTCTATTGTTTTTATTTTCCAAATTTAAAATCTAATATAGTTTAGACATTGTCTAATTTATGTACGATTTTCGTAACTAAGTAATAATAGCTAACATGTGTAATTTTCGAATTTAAAAGAAAAGGTTAAGTAAATGCTTCGATGGTACTATACATATTTAACATGAAAATTATCGCCACATAATCACTAAAATTGTGAACCACGACTTGCCACCATTGTTCTTGATTTCTTTGAAGTCTCCGTGTTATGTGGACAATCTACAACTTAAGTTAGTTGAGGATGTGGACTAACATGTTTGTTTAGCATCTTCTATGGAAAATAAGTTGATCTGATAGATGGTTAAAGCTTCATTAATTTTTATAATGATAAAGATATATTTTAAATTGTGCAAGTTCGTCATTTTAGTGCAAGTAGGTTTATCAATTCGATCATTGGTTCGAAAAAAAAACATTAAACGTTATTACTATTTTAAAATATCCGAGGCCCGCTAACAAAAATTCCTGGCTCCACCCTTAGATTTAACTCCAATAAAATGGCACCGCATCAACTAACACGAAATGAACTCATATACTAGCAAAGTAAGAGAGAGACACCTACAAGACTACAACCTAGAAACCCGAACATGAACAAAGTGAAGCACCAACACGCAGCGATAAACCGATGAACATGCACTCTTGAAGAAAAAACCATTAAAGGGACACTGCACGGCCGGGACGTACATAGTTCCATGTCCTAAAAGATTTTTACGTGCTCTACTTTTGAAAACTTCTTTCCCTCAATCTCAAAAGTTCGATTTATGTTGCATGAATATTATCTAATTTTGCTGCATAAAGAATTTATCTCCAATTCTTTCGACTAAAACTGCCTCGTTTGTCATTAATTCACCAAAATAATTTATCAAAGACTTAATGACCTCGATCACCATACTCATTATATTGCAAGGTTAATCAGTATTTACGCTGTGTTCTCGAGTCGGATCATTAAAGAAAAGAAAATGAAAGGGAAGTAAAGTGAAGATATTTACTTCCACATTGTGTTCTTAAGTTTTACTTAAGGAGGAAAAGAAAAGGAAATAGAAGTAAAGTTAGTGTAAATTGGGTGATTTTGTTTCCTCCCAAAAGTGGGCGGAAAAGGAAGTAAAGTGTTTTACTTTACTTTACTTCCATTTTCTTTAATCACAAAACTCAAGAACTGAGCGTTAATAGTAAAACTTTACAACCTTACTAAATTTCCTACACAACATAAGTGGATACAAGTTACGTGTAAGAGGATACTTCATTGTCACCCATAGTTACTATTACGATTATATATATTTTTTAACGACAACTAATTATCTCACAATATAGATACTTCATTGTCACCCATAGTTACTATTACGATTATATATATTTTTTAACGACAACTAATTATCTCACAATATATACGACACAAACTATCTTGCATGTTCTAATTAAGCAGAACTTGAACTCACAATTATTTAGGTAGAGAGTTTTTCACACAACAAGAGATTTTATTGATACACAAGCATTTGGTATTATATATTAGCAAAATTAAATTGTGTTCACATGTTCAAAAGAAAAATATTGTTCGCATAGAAGTAAATTATTGTGTAGCAATTTGTAGGGAAAATTAGACTCAACATATTTACAAGTTATAAAAGGCTAAATAAAGATGGCTTACTGTCTTAAGACCAACTTGATCGAGAAGATTTTAATCCTCGCATATACAACCAATATCAATATCTCGTCATTTAAATAGAAAACAATATACCATTAATGGTTATTCCACATCGAAGGTGTTGATTATAAATAGAAAGGCAATGGTGACATTAAAGGCAGGCTAGTTGAAAATTTTTAGATTTCCTTTCTTGCATCTTTATCATCATATAAATTTCTCAATTTGATGTTATTTTAAGCTTAATTTTACTAAGTTCAAAAGCTAGTATAGTTGATGAGATTGGAGTTTTTCAAGTTTTAGTGGGCTGACTAATGGTGGGATATATGGCGTTAGTCTGGAAACTCGGATATGAGAGGGCGTTCGATTACAATGGTCATAATGCTGGTAAGGTACCAAGACGTCATGTTTTTACAACGTGGCATTTCATTGAAGGATTGAAGTCCATCAATGAAAATCTTTTTCAATCATTGCAAGTACAATCCTAATTCAAACTAGGGATCCATATAAGCTAAGTGAGGAATTACAAAAATGCGCTTAACATGGAAGGTTTTTTGAGGCTCTTAATAAAGCTTATGATACACTAGTAGTACACAAGGCTCTTAGTATAGCTTAAATGGCTTAATATATAGAGTTTATGATATAGTTCAAGGTGAAGATTCTAGTATGCCTCCAATAAGTACTGTTGGATCACCGGATATGAACGTTGCTGCTGCTGTTGGTATGTCGACGGAAAATTCAGGTTTACACAGGGATAATAGTGACTTTTGTATTAATGGACATGTTAATGTTGAGACAAATGTTCCCGATGATAAAAATTCCAAAGAAAGTGGTGTGGCTGGTGATAAAAAATGTACGCATGCTGCTAATAATGTTTCCATTTTATATGCAAATGTCATCAATCCGTGCTTTGGAAACTGAAAACATATGTGAGGAAGCCGAGTTGTCGATTCCTATTAAAGTGATAGGAGATATTAACAATCGGTTTGGATACACTTTGTATGGGTATTTTATTGGCAAACGGCTTGCATTCCCGGTTGTAGAATACTTTGTTAAAAATGCATGGGCTAAATTCGGGATTAACAAGGTCATGATGAATGCCAAGGGTTTCTTCTTCTTCTACAAGTTTGATACCCCAAAAAGGTTTAGAAGATGTTCTCGAAGAGGGACCATCGATGATTCGGAACATTCCTATAATTCTTAAAAAGTGGACGATGAACACAAACCTATTGAAGCAGGATTCTACTCACGTCCCGGTTTGGGTTAAACTTCAAGATGTCCCTATGGTTGCGTTTTCGGAGGATGGTCTTAGTCTCATTGCGACAAAGCTCGGTAAGCCTATAATGCTTGACTCTTATACTAGTACGATGTGCATGAAGTCTTGGGGTCGATGTAGTTTTGATCGTTGTTTAATAAAGGTTAGAGCAAATGAAATGTTGAAAGAAAATGTAACAGTGGCTATACCTTTGCTTGATGGTGAGGGGTTTACCATTGAAACGGTGTGGGTCGAATACGAGTGGAAACCTCCTAGATGTGATACTTGTAAGGTTTTCGGCCACACTATCAACTCTTGCTTAAAGAATGTTCCTAAACCAACCCCTACTGTGGAGAAAACAAGTGATGGTTTTATAAAGGTAGGTAAGCGCCAAAGTGTTAAATCGGGTGGTGCGAAAGGAGGGGGTAAAACCGGGTTTTCCGTTGGTTCCAAAGTTCAATATATACCCAAAGAATACTCTAATCCTTCTTATGTGGCTACTTCTAAGAGTGGAACTACTAAGTCTAGAAATGTTGATGCCAAGGTGGATTCTAATGTATCAAAAAAAGGCAAGGAAGTAACTAGTTCGGCTTCCAATAATTTTGTCAATACTTCTAACAAGTATGATGTTTTATCCAATGATTGTACCGGATTTGAAGAAACTAGTGTGAATGATAAAGCCTCGAGCTCTAGCAAGAATCAGGTGGACATGGGAATGGATACAAACAAGGTTGATGATCCTTTTGTAGATGTGGAAACGGATAGTGAAGATGAAGTGTTTGATAACTACGATCATATTACTAATTACGTGAATTCAACAAGCTCTAAGGTTAAGAGTGGTTCTTCAAGAGACTTCAAGGTTTAGACTCACAAAAAGAAGTAGTTAGTTGTTTATGTTTATGGCATGTCATAAACATGTTTTATTATTTTTCTTGTTAGCCAGTTGTTTAGGTTGTTAGCGTTGTTTTGATGCACGTGTGGTGCGTTTGTTTTTTTAGCCTTGATCGGGCCAATGTGGGGGATTCTCACCCTCATTCATTGTACTTCAACGTTTTTTGGTGTAATATATCTTTTGCCGGGCGAAAGGTCCTTTACCCAAAAAAGTTGAAAGCACTAGCAAGACGAAAACAAATTAGTATACACAGTGACTATGGTTTTAATAGCCGGTTCGAGCATCAGACTACCCGTCCTATATGGTCAAGCATCTTCGCTAGCTTTTGGTACTTCGTAAACTTCTCTTATTTATAATGTAGAATTTTTTAACTCATAAAAAAAAGCTATTGACTTATACCAATAATTATCTATACTACTTTATAAAGTGTTTAGGACTTTTTAAATAAAGAAGTCTTAAAATTTTTAAGACCAAAAACATTTCTTTAATAAAAAATTAATAAGACATTAGTTAATGTTATTCACCATATAGCTTCCATGACAATTGTTATAAATAAAAAGTAACACCTCTACATACATTTTATAACAACCTTCAAATGTTTATAGAGTCCATTAATTCAATCAAATATTTATGCAGTCCATTAAGTGTCGACTTGTAACAGCTCAAACCTTAAGGGTGTGTTTGGTAGCGGGAATTGAGGCAAAATAATTGGAAATGGTTCCATTTCTCTTGTTTGGTACACAGAGAATTGAAAAAGCGGAGAATTTAGAAGAGAAATGGAGAGAAATTGAGAGACTTGGGTAGTGTAATTTGGCTAGCTCCATTTCCCTTATTTTGCTGGAGAAATTGGAGAAATGGATTATTATTATTTTGATTTTTTTTTTTTTTTTTTTTTTTTTTTTTTTTTAAACTTCAATTTTGTTAAATAATGGATTTTGTTTTAAAAAAAATATATATGCAAACAAACTATTTTTTAAAAATAATTTTTTTAAAAAATATTTTTTTAAAAAAATAATTTTTTTTAAATAAATACATTTTAAAAAAACATTTTTTTTAAAAAACAAGTTTTTTTTAAATAAAAACATTTTTAAAAAATATTTTTTTAAAATAATTTTTTTAAAGAAAGTACATAAATTTTTAAAAAATAAATTTAAAAAAAAGATATATTTTTTTTTAATAATTTTTTTAAAATAATTTTTTTTTAAATATTTTTTTTAAATATTTTTTTAAAAATTGTTATTTAGAAAAAATAAAAAATATTTTTTTAAAAAAATAAGTTTTTTTTTAAATAAATACATTTTAAAAAATATATTTTTTTTTAAAACAAGTTTTTTTTTTTTTTTAAGTAAATACATTTTAAAAAAATAAGTTTTTTTAATAATTTTTTTTAAAGAAAGTACATAAATTTTTAAAAAATAAAATTTTAAAAAAAAGATATATTTTTTTTAAAATAATTTTTTTTTAATATTTTTTAAGAATTTTTATTTAGACAAATATTATTTAAATAAAAAAAATTTCATTTCTCGGGTCAAGTCTCTGTTGTTACCAAGCATTAGAATTGAACAAAATTCTCTACTGATTTCTTTTCTCTGAGATTATATTCTCTAATTCATTTCTTTTCTCTGAATTTCTCTCTACCAAACGCACCCTAATGGTATATAAACTAACCTAAAAAATCAAACACTAATACGAAACACACTCTCTTCTTATTTCGAGCACAATAAAAAAAACACGCATAAAGTTAGATATGAAATAGTTTGCATTGCTATATAGTTATTTTAATTAAACATTGTCATTCATTCGTAAAATTACTGTTAGAAAAAACGTATAAATGAAAAATATTTGCTCGCTATGATTATGCACCGGGTACCTGCCGCCGCATTGCGCGGATACCCTTGTAGTGTTTCTAAATGTCACAATTACTTAAAGACACTTATTAAACAATTATAAAACTATGAGAAATGAAACTAGTGCAAGTATAACATGTTGAGTTTATAATATATATAACATACAATAAACATGTAAACATCAAGAGTACACAGCGGAAGACTAAAGATCATAACAAATAAATAATTAACTGAAAGTATGCGTAACGTACCTCTTGCGAAAGTCAGATCTCTTGAGCAAAACAAAGAAGTGGTTTTAAAGAGTTGTCCCTTACCGTTCTACAACTCAAACCAATTGGTGTAAGAATAGTGTCTTACTACCACGTTCTTGTACACACGAATTAACCAACGAATCAAGCGATTGCTAGATCTAACACAAGTCCTCGTTTTAAGGAAAAAACGAAACCAAACTCCCTAACTGTAACACCCCCAATTTCGTGATACGCAGCGGAATTCAAACTGGGTGTTACTTCATGGCTCAACAATTACAATAACAGAAAACGAACTCTAATTGTATCATTTTAAAAGATTTATCATTCGATTTATATAAATATCAGAGTTTACAAAATGAGGTCCTAGTGGTTTTACAGTTTATTAAATAAGTTTTCGAATGATAATATAGCCTTCTTGAGTATCCGTGCCCTTCCGTGCCATCTTCGTAAATTATGAACCTGAGATAAACATGCTAAAAAGTGTCAACACAAAGGTTGGTGAGTTCATAGAGTTTATAGATAAAAACAGTTGAGTTCATTAGTTTTGAGTTTGAGTGATTATTGTCATAAATTCAAATATCAATTAAATAAGTAGTGGGCTATGTTGTTATACACTCATAGTTCGTTTGTTTAGTAATCAGTTGAACACAAGTTTCAAGGTTGGGCCATGTTGTTGCACCCGTAAATTCAGTAGTTGCAGTATTTGTATCATTGCAACACAGTATATATTGCCTTAAGTCTCATGAACGCAAACCTTAACAGTACGGCAT
Source organism: Chrysanthemum seticuspe (assembly GCA_019973895.1). Classification (NCBI taxonomy): domain Eukaryota; kingdom Viridiplantae; phylum Streptophyta; class Magnoliopsida; order Asterales; family Asteraceae; genus Chrysanthemum; species Chrysanthemum seticuspe. The sequence goes on from BPTQ01000001.1 coordinate 298,637,072, forward strand.
CATAGTAATGAACTAATGATGTAAGTTACTAACATCATAGAGATGATGTAAGTAACAAGGCCCTCAGGTAGGAGTTTGCCAACTTCCTAGTATTCTCAAATAAAGTGCACTTGGCTACTTATCCAGCAACACAAGTGGGGCGTCAACTGCCAATAGATCTATTCACGATATTCGCGTTCACTCGCAAGTGATTAATGGTTCATGATATAAGGGACTTTTAGTGGCAATAGTGTATAACTTAAGCAATAACAATCAGGATCGCATACAGATAGTACATGTGTTCAGGTTTGTAGCAAAATGTATGAAGTGTGATTATGAACTCATAGAAGTATGTAAAAGCTTTAGAGTATTTGTGAAAGTAAAAATGAGTAATTGAGCATGTATCTCCCCCAAAAGAGTTTACAAACTGATAAATAATGGAAAATGGGGCTACGAACTCACCTCGATGTTACAGTAGTCTGGATGGAAAACAAATTAAGTAAAGTTGATATACTGCTCCGACTCGTGACCTGAGTTAGTATGTCATGTTTTTAGTATTCGAATTCAAGTTTATGTGATAACGATGCTTTATCGATAGTTAGGTAACATGAAGTCTCTTCAAAAATTAGCAATACTTATCTTACTTATTTTCATGGCTCGAATGGTTGTTAGTAAATTTTTATAGAAATCCAAGTTATTAAATATTTTATGTTTCCTAAATATTATAATTCACAATTTTAAATATTTACAGTTTTTATCCTTGTACTTTCAAAAATGACACTTTAAACCCTCAACTATGGGTTATTGACAAAATCAGCCCTTGTATAATTATCTTCACAGAAATTACATTTTTAGTCCAAGAAAAACTTTATCTTACAAAAATTACCATTTTTATGCTTGAAATTTTATAAGAAAATTTATTAGTTTTTGGCCTAAATGGATAAAAGTGCGAGTGAATAAACGCGCGGCCTTAAAAGGTTTTTACTACGTTCTTGATCCTTTCAAGAGTTTGTCCGGTGGTCTTTCTAATGGTTCAAACTAGAGGTCTTATGCTCTTACGGTTTGGTTGCAATGATTTTCCAAAGTAGGGGGTTTAGGTACCTTTTGTTGGTTTTGGGCGATAACAGGGCTAAACAAGGGCAGATTTTACATGAGGCAAGCTTGTGTTTCTACAACGCGTTTGACCCTTTAAACACTTTGCTGTAACCTCTTCTAAATGGTATAGGTCTCATGTTCTAGTTCTCTTTGATTAGAAAGATACAAGTCCACGAACATGGTCACTAGGTCACGACCCGTTTTAAGAAAATTTCAGTTTTAACCCATTAACTTTTACGGGGTCACCTAGAGACGTTGTAATATGTTTATTAACTCTTTTTAAGTCATTTCCCATCATCCTATAACTCCTACGACTCAATTTTTGAAAAGTGTACACAAGGCCTTTTTATGAAAATGTCCGCGAGTCACCCTCTTTGTGGTTAATTATAAAATAGACTGTAAGTGTTTTTAAAGACGCTATTGGGGCTTTAACAACTATGCAGCAAGCCCTTTAAAACGGTGTAAACCTCATGCTTTGAAACTTTTTAACTTGCAAGATATTAATCACGGAAAAGGGGTACTTAAGCTATTCTTACCAAATGGCAATTTTCGTTTTCAAACCATAAACTCTATCTCTTTTGCATGCGACCTTGTGAAATGTTGTTTTACCCATTACTAATGTTCCTAAGATAGTTCCTAATCAAATTTATCAAAAATCCCATGTTTTCCCACATATTTGTTGTAAAAAGCTTTTTGGTGTTTATGACTTTTGACCAAAATGAAGGGCTGCTTTTAAGCATAACGACAAGGCTTTTTAACCGGGTTATGGTGGAGTTTTGTAGTATCACAGGTGGTGTTTAAAATGGTACTTTAGTTGACCCTAATACCTTTAACATGATGTAAATAAATGAGGCGCAAGTAGGGGGTTTAGGCTGTTTTTATAACATATACTTAACAGCTGTTGGAATTTTTATTAAATTCTGGCCTCGTTATGCGTTTCCTAGACCCGTGCTCCTGAGTTTTTGAAGAAAACGTCGTTCCGGACAACTTTCGTGTTTTAACTTTTTCATGAAACGGACCAGAAATGCCTCGTTTCGCGTGCCCGAGTGTTCTGTCCACAAAAAATTCGGACAGATTATTGACAACTTGTTTAGACCATAACTTTTGACTCGTATACTTGTTTTAAGTGATTCAAATTGCTACGTTTTCCTTATAAAATCCTTTTTAACATTATGCAATTGTTATTAAAAGTTAAAACGAACTAAGATGAGTTTAATAGACTTACTTGCTTGGGATTTTGACAAGAACCAGAAATGAGAATAGATTGGCTTTCTAATTTTGAACAAGACTTCTTCCTTCCACTACTTAGTGTAATTTTTTTAGAATGTATTGGTGAATATGAGAAATACTTATGGTGCGTGTGATGTGTGGGTGGTATGGTATGATGTGTGTGATGGATGAGAATTTAGAAGGGGGAAAAGGGACGTTTATATAGGTGGTGGGAGTTCATGAATTCACAAGGTGCTATGTCACCTTGTCTAGCAAGTGAGGGGACAAGGTGATGTGTAAATTCATGGACCATTTGGTCTTGTGTGGTAATTGTTGTAGCTAAGTTGCATGGTTCAATTTATATGTGTAACATAACCATGTATCGCATTTTTGACCAAGAATAGAAGGAGCATGGTGATGTGTTTTGCTAGATGTCCATAAGAGCTACAAATGGTCATAAAGAGGACACAAGGTGTGTATACTTGTTCGATTTAAAGCCTTAGGGTTCGAATGGTTTGAAAGGTAGCTAGGTGTTTCAATACACATGGGAGGTTCATGTGATTGCAAGGAGACATGAAGTGTGTGGTAAAACTCTAGCCAAGAGTTTTACCCACAAACTTTGACTATGGTAAAACTTTAAGGTAAAAGAGTGATGTGTAACTTTCATGTGCAAGTAATTAGTTTGTGGTTAGGACATTTACAAGTAGTACTTAGGTAACTTAGTAGTAACTTGTTTAGTTCATTTTTAATCATGGTAATTAAGAGGGGCGTTAGGCATTAAGGGTAGTACTTAGGGCTTGCATTGTTATACCTATTGTGTAAATGGTATTTACATAGTTAAGTTTCTAATTTACTTTAGGTAAAATATAGTTTAGGTTAATTTACATGTAAATAATAAAAATAAAGGCTTAAGCTTGGTGCATTTGTTGTTTGTACATTAGCATTGTTTTGTTGTACTTACAAAAATATAAAATATATTTTTAAGGCTTGTGCATTATAGGGTTGTACTTTGTGCTTAAAAATAGGTACATTGAGGTTTATAATATAATTTATATAAGTATTAAGCTTGTATGCATTAAAGACTTGTACATGTGCTTGAAAGACTTGTACATTAATATTTTGAAAATATATCATGTACATAAAATCATAGAGTTGTATATTAGGGCTTGTAACGGAAATTAAAGTATAGCTAGGTTCCGTGCTTTAATGACTTGTACTCTAGGTATAAAATGTTGTACTTTAGTAATTATGATTTAGTTGTTTATAGTTAAAATAATTTAGGGCTTCGTGAAAACTCTAATAAATGGCTAACGTTTAGTTCGAATGTTTAATAATTGTACGTTAACGAAATAACGTAAAGTGGTAAATAAACGTTGAGAACCTTTATAGTTTTACATATAAAGATGTTTATGTTTATTAAAGATGTGAGTTTCATTACATTGGCTAGTGGTTGTGATCAAATAAAAGGATATCGTTTCTTAAAAAAAAAAAAAAAAAAAAAAAGAAAAAAAAATTGGACGTAGAAAATGGATAAGTATTCTTTCGTTAGAATATTATATTAGTTTAATACGAGGTGAAATTTACCGGTGGTTACACTAACAATGGGGTGTTCGGCCAAGATATGCAAGAGAAAGGAGAGGAGAGATATAGGGTTAATTCAATGCACAAAGATATGAAAAACCCTAGAACCTAGCCTTGTTTATATAGTAGATGGAAAACTTTGGGAACAAGTTAAGGATTAGGGCTTGGTGAAGCCCCCTTGGCCGGCCATGATGAAAGCCCAAGGGAAAACCCATAACTTTTCACTTTCAAGATTTTCCATTACTAGTCCTTCTCTTTTCATTTAACGGTCGTTAGTCATTTTTCCGTTAAATACTTAACGATCGTTAACCGGACTTAATGTGCAATAAGTAATCGTAAACATAAACATTAATTATTAACTTTAATTCTCATTCGCTAATGTGTGCAATCCCGTGGTCACGAGTTCGAATCCGGACATTCACATGTTTGTAAATATATACATTTCCAACAGCTCCCACTTGGATATGTTTACAAAACGTGAAATGACATTGGTTAGCGTCTAGGAACACGCCAATGCCCACGGTACAACTCGTGTATGGTTTTCTGGAGAAAAACCAAGTTTTGATGATTCATCATCATATTCATCATTTTGTTTCTAATACCATGTTAATAAGAACATGGATCTCACTCATTTCTTAATTAACTATTTTGTTTCTCGCTTTATGTGATTGATTAAGATTACCAATTCTTCTGAACATACTTCAGAAGACCTTGGGCATGGCCATGCAAACATCTTAACAACCCTACGAGGGCCCCAGCAGTATTATACTTCAAAATAAAATTTGAAGGAAACAAATCCTATTTTGACTACAAGCAGGATTCACAGATTTCGCAACACTTCTGAAAACAACCCTTATAACTACCAGTTACGTATAGCGTTAGATTGCTTCACAGAAATGCACTACATCCATGACATATCTCTGGTATCTCAAGTCAGAGGATAAATATTCATGATATACTTAATGACAAAGATCCATAAAGTATCATCATGTGGGTGGGATAAGTCCTATACTCAATCCATTGAATATCATCTGAAATTAGTCATGCTACGCATCAATATACTTTCAAGTATATTCTAACTAATACTCATATTTGTCTTAATTCAGTATCATTCCCATGTTATTGATCAACAACGGACTATTTAGAATAACTTAAGTTATTCAAGGATTTAAACATGCAAATACAGGACACAATATTATAAATGAAATTAAATGTATACTGTACTTTAATTCATTATAAATAATAATCGTTTAACATCCTTTATCCAAATACTAAATAGATCAATGCATGATAATACTAGTTAATGAATTTTGCCACAAGTCATGAAAATCATACTTGTTGACAAGGCATAATTTCAATTAACTTTGATCTACAGGAATTTTGAGAATACTTATTTCAAGAATTCAATAAGTGAATTTTTTGTATATGTTTACACATATCTTGATATTGTCATATCATTCCATAAGATGCGTGATAACCTGAACCACCCTTTTATGACAATTATCTTTCAAAACTTTAAAGTTTTAAAGTATTCTTTATTCTTTAATATATAATGCAACTATGCTCTTAGTTGAGCATAACTAGTCAACATGGTCATCATCAAGGATACCATGACTAGAATTGAGTGTCATCTCAATTATACCAGCATCATTATGTACTACAATATGCTCTTTAAACATCCGTAAACTTTGAATATTTATTTTGTTTGGTGTCATCCAAACCTCAAGTTTGTTGACTATGACAATTACACAACAATTGTTGTATAGAATCTGGGAGCAACTCCAGGCTGAGGAATGCAATTCTAAATCCAAACATAAATATTACAATGTTGTTAAATCATCTTGTAATCAAGCATGATACAACAACCTTATACACAACATGATGTTCATGATGAATCTTCAAGTTAGACTTTAAGATCTCATTCATATATTATCTTGTCAAAGATATGTACTCATCATGTTCTATTAGACTCATTTATTTACCGTATATGTTTATAATAATAAACATATATTCAAAGGTTGTATGTCTTATTTCCAAATCTTACAAACGAAGTTTCATTCCCAACTAAAACTTAATTTAAGTGGAATGTAGTTGCCCATACAACATATAAGATTTAAAAAATAATACTCCCACTAGCTTTCAGGAATATTTATGAGCAATCTTATTTTAACTATTAAATCAAACATGGATTTAATTTTAAACATAAGAATCATCTCCTAGATGCATGCATATATCCATTCATGGATCCTTGCAGTCTGTACATATTTAAAGATTATTTGAATTCATAAAACTACTTTGCATTACTTATCGTCCTCGCAAAAGTAATTCCACAATAAAGAGTTTTTTATATTCATTGTCAAAATTTCATATCAATGAAACTAAGTATGACAATTATAATCTTTATACTTCTATTTAATGTATCTAGGAAAGAATATTCAATCATAGTTAATTGCTTAAGTATGATTAATATTATTATCACTAGACATGCATTAAATACGTGTACAATATTGTCCATATGATTTCTACACAAAGATTTAAACCACTAGGGTTTTCATCATTTGAAGAAAATTATTTTCATTTAGATAAACCAAGTATCTAAATTGATTATCTTTATGGACAACATCTCAATATTCATAATATGATTGATTTACCACAATTCAACATTTGGTAAATTCATCATTATGATTAACAGGCTTACCATGATCCTGTAGCTCATATTCCCAACATATTAAATATCTGAAATATCCTTACGGATCTATGAATGACAATTCCATCATCTTGAGGTTTATCATTTACATGTTTAGCCTCATCATGATATTTGCTAGTGCATTTTAGAAGATTGTATATTTTGTAATTCAATCTTTCAAGATCTAAACAAAACTCCCACTTGCCTTTAAAAATTTAAAGATTACCTTTAAATAGTTTAGCAAGTAAAGCAACAATATATTGTTCTCATTTTGGGATATTACAAAAACAATGACAATTTCTGACATTACTTTGTTACAACTCACTATACAAGTAGTTTAACAAATTCAGAACTTCATTTATAAGACTTAATGTAATTCATCACATTCCATAAATAAATGGTGTCTTATCAATCTTCTAGGTTGGAGTCTTATTGAGTATATTCAATCTATACTCAATCTACTAACCTTGATAACATGTGGAAGAAACTATAGTTATCTTGAATCAAACATGCCAATAGATTTTGATTCTTCTAACTGAACATACCATAAAACTATGGTATTTCCTTAGAATTAATATTGTAAGATTAATCTAACAATATTTAAGATAACCATCCACTCTTTGGTTATCCTATTTACCAACAAAGTAAAACTTTAATGGTACAATAGAATTACCAAGTCAATTGCATGTATTATAACACAAATATTCTTGAGCAAGTCAAAAGACATAACAGTTATAATCCCACTATACGTTATAAGTCATTGATCAACTCATTGACTTCATGCATATGTCTTAAAACATAGCAAGTTAACGTCTTACTTTATATTGTAAGTCTTGTATTAAAAGACTTTATGTTTGTGACTTTACAAAATCATAAACATTTATAATTAAAGTAATTATGAACACCACCTCAGGTTTCAATTAATATTTCAAGTTAATATTTACTACATATATTTAAGTCATTCAACGAATACTCAAATTCAAAGTAGTATTAGATTACTTCATTTAATTATGGCATTCCATGAAATGTTCAATGTAAGAAACTGCAGAATCATCCATGCTCATTGTCACGACACGTGGATATTTTACCTTGGGCTACAATCTAGTTCACGTTCTCACGTAACATAAATTGTAACTACAAGTGTTTCTTAAATATTGAATGACATAAATATTTAAAAATAAAGTAGTCTTTGTTATCATCTTGACACATGTTCTTAATAGGGCAATCATACATATTTAAATGTATACTCCTATTAGAACATTATTCTCTTACTTTACAGTCAAGAGAATCCATTTAAATCATATTAATATGTGTTGTACCTTGCACACAATAAAGATTTCTCCCACTTGTGCATGGAACAACATCATGTAGCATATAAACAACACGATACACGTTCGTTTATTTGATTAATATGATTTGTGTCATAGATATAACTAGTAGATATAGGACTATATTAATTTGTAAGGAAACGCATATGACAATCCTTAAAAAAAACATAAGTGCCTACAATTGGAAAGTAATTATCTACATGATATTCAAGAGATAATTTGAATTATTACGTAGCAAATAAAGCTTGTAGCTCCCACTGAATTAGAAATCATTTCAACAACTTCTTATTCAGTAATGCAACACAAATGCTCCCACTGAATTTGACAACATTGTAAGTGTTGCATAACCAGTGAAAACAACTTGCTTGCTTTTTTACTTTCCTACACCTTTGAAGAACCATACGTAATCATTACTTAGGTACTAAAAGATGTATTCTACTCTATGAATGATGGGTTATCCATCAATGTTATTAACTCGAAAAATTGGGTATGCAATTTCTTCCTTAACATGCCTACCATGCCTATAACGGTATGTAGCACCTTTAAAAGTTAAAGCAAAACAACTAGATAAAATGCTAGTTTGCCTTTTATCAATTTTCACGGTAAATAGTCTAGCTTCTAATTTAGTAACTCATATATATGTTTTCCAGTTAACCAAACGTCATGTTTGTTACAAAAGGATTCATTCACCAAATGAGGGTAATGAAATCTTTATGAAAAATAAGATGTGCAATTCATTGCTATGAGTTACATTAGAATTTAGACAATTCAAATGTTCCTATTATACCTTTCTCATTCATGAAAAGGAATAGGATTGAGTCTCATTCTTCTCCCATGGAAAAGAGACTTTGTTTGTCTTTTCGGTAAATTATTCTCAATCAAACATTTGGTTGAAAGCAGAATGGATCAATTTACTGATCAAAGACTAAACCTAGCTTGTTTACGGTTAAATGTTGCATTTATACATTCAAAAGAATTACAAAATTCAATTTTAGTACTTTCGATAATTAACCTTTTCAAGAAAATTAAATACCCATGGTTCATAAACATATAACCATTTTAATTTTTACTTGAAAACTAGGATCCAAATTGACATAGTTTCATCACATCAGTTGATCTGCTAGTAATGAAATTATTCAAAATGGTACGAGTCGAACCTCAATTGCCAATTTTCAAATTGCAATTCCTAGATTTATGGGATTTACATTTAGCCAATATTAATTGCCATGTAAACATGTTTTATCCCCATCTTATGCCTTGAGTTGCCAGTTCTCACTACAAAACTCAATTAAGTTGTCCAACTTAAGAAACTGCAAAATCATCCATGCCCGTTCTCACGTCACGTGGACATTTTACCCTTTGATTACGATCTAAGTCACGATCTCACGCAAATAAAAAGTAATCTTAGGTGATTCCGTTTCGTTGGATGGCATATAACTTCAATTAAAGGGTAATAATTTTGATGTCAAATCAAATATGTACAAAGATGTCATGCATTCATCTTCGTAACATAGGTTTTATTAAAACATTTATATCTTGTTTTAATGTATAAGCTTTTCATCATCAAACTTTAATTGAGGTATTGGATTCACCAATCAATGAATTTAGTGTTAATTATCATCCATTATACCGTACTTTTGCATAAGTGTAAACACTTAGTGTTTCGGATAATTACCACCGAAGTGGCGCATGGAATTAAAACTAATTCGCCCTTAAGATGAGCTTGCACATTTTATGGCTTACTAAGTAGCTTCATTCGAACTTACAGGGGGCAGAGGACCAGGTAAGCGCTAAAGCATAACCTTAGACATCCTTTCAGTGTGACTGTGCGCACTTCTTTATTAACCCCTTTATAGTTCATTCTAATGGGTGAGCCGTTCAGACCATTTGTACCAAAGTCACCAATCAATTAAACGATTATGATTACTATGCTTAAAAATACATGTTTCACCATTGTTTAGGTCAGTTTATTTTTCTTGTAAAAATACCCTTGTTACACATAACAAACAAGCAAGTATTTAAAAATAAACATATAAACAATGAACGCATAACAAATAAAAGTCATGTATATCAAATAGCCACATGCAAACCTTTTGATAAATCCTATTAATAATCAATTCTAGATCTGTCAATATGCATATATTTAATTAAGACTTTCACCCGTTTTCATCTATGTACAAGGTGAGCCACATGCATCGATTCATCGATTGCGTAAGTCAAAATTAAATACATACCACATAGCACATAATGATTAAATTAATAATGATTGAGGTTTTCCCCAATTTTAGATCTATCATAATTTAGTGTATATCACTTAAACAAGAAAGACATACAATAAAAGCAGATCCATGATAAAACATGCAGATAATTATCATGGACATAAAATTACACTTAACAATTAATGCAATTAAACAGAGTTACGCAATACACATAAATTGCATGCATCCTAGGGTTTCTAATCCAATTAAAACTTTAGTTTACAAAACCCTAATTAAGGCACCAAAAAACGCCCCCCCTAAAATTAGGGTTTAGGTTTTGCAAACCCTAGATCTACGCATACAAATAATAACACAACATGTTTATTTTATTTATGTGTTTCAGTAATTAATTACTTGTTATACAAGGCTCGTGATGCCACTGTTGAGTTTATAATATATATAACATACAATAAACATGTAAACATCAAGAGTACACAGCGGAAGACTAAAGATCATAACAAATAAATAATTAACTGAAAGTATGCGTAACGTACCTCTTGCGAAAGTCAGATCTCTTGAGCAAAACAAAGAAGTGGTTTTAAAGAGTTGTCCCTTACCGTTCTACAAATCAAACCAATTGGTGAAAGAATAGTGTCTTACTACCACGTTCTTGTACACACGAATTAACCAACGAATCAAGTGATTGCTAGATCTAACACAAGTCCTCGTTTTAAGGAAAAAATGAAACCAAACTCCCTAACAATGGGGTGTTCGGCCAAGATATGCAAGAGAGAGGAGAGGAGAGATCTAGGGTTAATTCAATGCACACAGATATGAAAAACCCTAGAACCTAGCCTTGTTTATATAGTAGATGAAAAACTTTGGGAACAAGTTAAGGATTAGGGCTTGGTGAAGCCCCCTTGGCCGGCCATGATGAAAGCCCAAGGGAAAACCCATAACTTTTCACTTTCAAGATTTTCCATTACTAGTCATTCTCTTTTCATTTAACGGTCGTTAGTCATTTTTCCGTTAAATACTTAACGATCGTTAACCGGACTTAATGTGCAATAATTAATCGTAAACATAAACATTAATTATTAACTTTAATTCTCATTCGCTAATGTGTGCAATCCCGTGATCACGAGTTCGAATCCGGACATTCACATGTTTGTAAATATATACATTTCCAACATAACATACATTTATTAAACAATTATAAAACTATGGGAAATGAAACTAGTGCAAGTATAACATACATTTATTATACTTTAATTAGTGTTTATCTAAACATGCAATCGTAATGGTTAACATAAATTAAAATACACCACCAGCATCCCATATCGCCTTGTGAAGAAAAGTGGCATCTCAGAGTTGGTTACAAATAAGAAGGAAAGGTGAAAGTTAGAGGCAGGCATGTTAAATTCCTTTAAAAGCATCTGATAACTTTTTCAGCTTGCAAGCTTATGATTTGAGTTTAATAAGTTTGCAAGTTGAATGGGTTGTCGTAGGTTTTCATATTTTTTGACCGCTTACAATTTTAAACATAAATTAATAACAAATGTTTTAAATGTTTACAATTTAGCAAATTACTTTTTGTTTTGCTTAGGTGATTAATTTTTTTACATGCTGTTAATGTATTATAGTTTGTTATAATGCTTTTGTCATAAGTTTCAAAGTTCAAACTGAGTACAAATATAACTTATCGAAGTATATTAGTTCGGTGTGACTTTATAAGTTTTATTATTTTTACTCCAAAACTTCGTGGATGTTCAAGTTTTTCATGCTCGATGTCTTGTTCCTGCTCGAAAACCACTTGTAAGAAGGATTTTTGGTTGTAGGCCAACCCGACTTCCCACTCCATCCTGGTGACCCAACTGGCCAATTGGCTCCCTCCTAATCTAATGGTCCGCAATGTTAATCTTCCTTTTAGCTACAAAAGCGAGTTACTAAATCCCTACAAGTTGAACAATCAACCAGACATATTAGTAGCTAAATGAAGCAACAAAAATAGTCATATACTCAATTACTCACAAGGGGCTTTACTACCTCTAACATCATGTATGAGAATCAACCGCATATATAGCTAGTCTAAAACATAAACAAAGTATTTGTCTTGAACATCATTAATATACTTATTGCATTGCTAGAATATGAAATATAAACATATCTCATTTTACATGTAATCAAAACTTATATGAACTCTCACAAACACACTTGCAAACAACATATACACCTTATTTAGCAACCAGCGCCCACCCGTTGCCACACACAACCCTTGAAAAGGAATCCCACAAAGTCATGCCTTCAAGCACGACTAGCATAACTCCATCCATTCCATAGTTAGCTCATACATGCTCGATCACTCACTTTTGAAAATCAGAGCTTCGAATAATTCCATCAGCTGGTAAACCCACAACCAACGTGGCGTTCGATAATATGCATTAGAAACGAGTTTATGTTTCACAGAAACCGCATGGGTGCGGATTGAGCACCTTTTATTGTGTAACAGCCGGTTGTTGGTAGATGTATGGTGAAACTTGTGGGTGCATGGTGGTCTTGTGATCATGTCGCCACCATATTCGATGTTCATGCAGTAATTGCAAGCATTAGTTGTGGTTGACAGATCCGAACTTTGTGAGATTGATTGTTTACGGTCATGCTCCTCCATTATCATTTTTCTGACTTGGTTAATATGGTTGGATTATTTTTATATATAGAGGTGTTTAAGTAATGGTTAGCGTTTATAACGCGTACTTATTAAATATTGGTATTGATATTCCCTTCCACATGCGCAAGTAACATATTCCAAAAAAATTCCTTCGTTGACCAAAATTTTTGAGAAGGAATTTTGGTATGACTTGTTATATAGTAGGGAGATCGAATATCGCTTTCACGACTACTGCTTCGGCGTCACTTGAGTTTTCTTTCTCTACAATTAACCAAGTGTTATAAAAACAACCAACTTCATCACTCAAATATATCTTAAATCAACAATTTAAATCACTCACACAACTCATTTATGGCCCACACAACTCTTCCATGGCTCGGTCTTGGGATGACTGAGTCCTTCATTTCTTGCCTCCGAGACGCGTCTAGATGGGGTTGACATAATAACGAGCACGAGTCCAAGACGCCTCCACCTTAACACTAGACGCGACAAGGTAGAGTTGAAGTTTATACAAGATAATATGTATGTAAATACGAATTTAACTTGGATATATATGTACATATACAGTTTTGGAGATATATATGTAGCGTATGTTTGGCGCGGAGCGGTGTGAAGCTTTTGGGGCGATGAGCAATGAGTATGTTGAATTTTAGTGGTCTTTAAGATGCAGTGAATGGTAAGCGGTGAGTTGTGGCTACTCACACCCGTAATTCTCAAATAACAGATTATGCTTATTTGGTTATAGTGAAACTGATTGGAAAACTTCAAAACGGAACTGTGTTTGTGAATAAAGGAGACAATGAGGTGCTATTCTAGTTCAAAATAGACGAAGGTGGGTCCCTTTTTGGTGTCAAACTGCAAATATTTTTGAAAGAAATGGATAAAGGAGCACTAACGAAATGGAGTCGTTTTTTTATGACAGAACAAGTTATTGACGGGCTTGATAGAGGTGTAAAGACCATGAAGAAAGGTGAAGTTGCAATCCTAACTATTCATCCAGAATATGCGTTTGGTTCAACCGAAGCACATCAGGAGTCTGCTACCGTTCCTGCAAATTCCACTGTATATTATGATGTCGAGTTGGTTTCATTTGGGAAGGTATATGCATGGAAAGTCTCAATCATTTTATATATCTTGAAAACTTTGTGAGCGTAAATGGTTAAAGTAACTTAAGCGGTTGCTATTTATAGGAAAAAGACTCATGGGAACTAACTACACCAGAAAAGATCGAAACTTGTGGGAGAAAGAAAGAAGAAGGGAATACCATTTTCAAGAAACAAAAATACGAGAGGGCTTCCAAGAGATATGAGAAGGTAAACGAGTGTTGGTACAATATTCCCCTTTGCTAAATTTTAGAGACTTAGGGGGGGGGGGGGGGTTTGGCTTTGCCTTATGAAACTGATTATCTGATTAGTGTGACTTGAAATAGTAATTATCGGTTTTTAGTGTTTAGATGAAGTGATTCTAGAGATGAGATAATCAGTTTTATACCTGCTGCAGAATTGAGTAGTTAAAAATATTGGCACTACTGGATGATATACGGCATTTTTTTTATAAAGACTGCGTACAAAAGTTTTGTCCCACATTGGTTAATGAGCAAACTTTTGATGTGTTCATAAGCAAGAATGCGGTGCCTTATTCCAGCCGTCGTTATAATTCAGCATGATGAGGTTGTTTAGGCTTGTGAGAGAAAGGTTACAAATCTTTCTCAGCAGCCCCAACGGCCTCATCTCGGTGATGCTATGAGATGGTAATTTTTAATATAACGGCGTTGTATTCATTTTATCCCTTTTCCTTAACTACCAGAATTTATTGAAAACTTAGGTTTAATTAGTACAACTTTAAATTAGCAGGAATACATTGAAACACTATCCTATGCAATAATCTTTCGATACAGTTTATTATCTGACTGAGCTTTGTCAACATCGCATAATCAGTTTTTGTGTGTGTCAATCATATAACGGCATTTTTGAGCAAGTTTTTTTTTTTTTAATCATGCAACCATTTTTTATGACACAGACTCTTAGTTTTGTTGAATATGACTCAGCTTTCAGTGAATATGAGAAACAGCTGGCCAAAGTGCTACAAATCAGCTGCAATTTAAACAATGCTGCCTGCAAATTAAAATTGAGAGACAACAAACAGGCAGTAAAGCTTTGTACAAAGGTATTAGATGCTGACAGCAAGAAAGTTAAGGCGCTTTACAGGAGAGCCCAAGCTCATATTCAGCTTGTCGATTTGGATCTTGCTGAGATGGATATCAAAAAAGCACTCGAGATTGATCCTGATAACAGGTAAATTAATCTTTGTCTTAGTACCTACAATCTGCTAAATTATTTTAATTCGAAGACTTTGCAATATTTATTCACAAAAGAAAAAAAAATCGTACAAAAAAGTGTTTGTGCGTCAACCCAACTCGACCCATTTCAACCTAAATTCATTTTGTAGACTATGTAAGCCAATTTCGACACGTACTACAGGAAAAAGACTTGTTTCGACCCAAACATGTTTTTACATGCTACTCGATCGGCCCATCTTGCCACCTTTTAATTTTGACTTAAATTAAGTCAAAACCTTTGTATGGATATGCTTTTTGTAACCATAAATTGCTTACGGAGCAGGGACGTGAAGTTGGAGTACAAACTGTTGAAAGAAAAGGTGAAAGAGTATAACAAGAAGGATGCTCAGTTCTATGGAAATATTTTTGCGAAAATGAACAAACTTGAGCACCTAATTTCTGCTGTAAGTCCCAATATATATGTCTTTCATTTCCTTGATGAAACTGATACACTGATGATGTCTAATGTCTTTGATGAAGTGAGACCTATGGGCCTTAGATCTTTCTAAATTTGTATGTGATTATTACTGTAATTATTAACTTTAACTTTCGTTAAACACCAGACTGGAGCAAGAAAACAGGAGGCAGGGCCCATGACGATTGATAGTAAGGCGTGATCATCATCTTTGGTCTTAGTGAATAACTAGAAAAGGCGTCAATATGATTACAGATGTTTAGCTTGTTGAGGCATAGTAATGAAAGTTTGTAGTGTTATTGAGAAACTTATAAATATTGATTAACAATAAGAACTAACCATTTTTTGGATCTTCCTTTAAGTTATCTAACAGTCCCAAGTCCTGGTCCAAAAGTCGGGTGCCTTATTTGAATTCTGCTATACCAAACTGTTCATCTCATTACTTTCCGAACTTTATGGTATGCATTCGCTAACAGGATATGCCTTGATTGTTCCAATTTCTTCTTAGTAATAAATACTCGCATACACTTATTTACATTAAAACTTCAACATACAAACTCTTGGATGAAGTTCTTCACCTTATCTCAGGAAAAAAAATATACATATATGAGAGGGCTTCCAAGAGATATGAGAAGGTAAACGAGTGTTGGCACAATACTACCCTTTGCTAAATCTTAGAGACTTAGGGGGTGTTTGGCTTTTCCTTATGAAACTGATTATCTGATTAGTGTGACTTGAAATAGTAAATATCGGTTTTTAGTGTTTGGTTGTATTTGATTATTTAGAGGTCAGATAATCAGTTTTTTTTTTTTTTTTTTTTTTTTTTTTTTTGGGGCAAAGGATTTATACGTGCTGCAGAATCGAGTAGGGCTGAGCTTGACCGACCGAAACCCGACAAGCCCGACAACCCGACCGACCCGATTAGCACACGACCCCGACCGAGTAGTATACGGGACGGGACTCGGTTTGGAAAATCACATGTTATCGAGATCGGGTCGGGGAAAAAACCCGAATGAAGCCTGAAAACCCGACTGCCCGAATGCTTGTTAGGTTAAGTCCAAAAAGGAGAAACAAAAAAGAGAACATGGAAATTCAAGAATGTCGTGAGTAGTATTTGGTTGCTAATTTGAACTTGTATTTCTATTTGGTATTTGTAATTGGAGGCATGATTCAAAACATTTGTCATTTGTATTTGGTTTTCGAGCTGTTTTGGAACTGTTTTGGAAGTTGGAACTGACATCAGTAGCTAAAATGCCAAATGACTTCAGTAGCCAAATATTTTTTTTTGTTCAAGTTACATCAGTAGCTGCATTTGTAATTTTGTATGCCAAATGAGAATAAAGCCTGGAACTATTAAGCCTGGAACTGGGCTATAAAGCTATAAAGCTATAACTGCTGGGCTGGGCTGGGCTATAAAGCCTGGAACTATTAAGTGAAATCGGGCTAGGCCCGTTTGTCTCGACACCCGCCCGATTTGCCCGACAATATCCCGAACCCGACCGAGTATCAAACGGGTCGGGACTCGGTCCAGTTTTAGAGTGTTTTCGGGTCTCGGTTTAGTCGGGTCGGGTCGGGATCCGACCCAATGCTCACCCCTAGAATCGAGTATTTAAAAATATCAGCACTACTAGATAATATACAACATTTTTTTTATAAAGATTGCGTACAAAAGTTTTTTCCCACATTGGTTAGTGAGCAAACTTTTGTTCTGTTCATAAGCAAGAATGTGGTGCCTTATACAACCTGTCTTTGTAATTCATCATGATGAGGTTGTGTATGCTTGATAGAAAAAGCTTTTAAAGCTTTCTCACAAGTTTGCACGGCCTCCTCTCGGTGATGCTATGAGATGGTAATTTTTTAATATAACGGCGTGGTATTCATTTTATCCACTGTCCTTAACTATCAGAATTTTGTGAACATTGCATATCAGTTTTAAAAGACACATGTGTGTCAAGCATATAACGGCATTTTTGAGCTATTTTTTTCTATATACAACCATTTTTTATGACATAGGCTCTTAGTTTTGTCGAATATGACTCAGCTTTCAGCAAAGATGAGAAACAGCAAGGCCAAAATGCTAAAAATCAGCTGCAATTTAAACAATGCTGCCTGCAAATTAAAATTGAGAGACTACAAACAAGCAGTAAATAAAGCTTTGTATAAAGGTATTAGATGCTGACAGCAAGAATGTGAAGGCGCTTTACAGGAGAGACCAAGCTTTTATTCATGTTTTTTTTTTTATCACATTGAGTCCATTTTCAAGTCCTTATTTCATGTTTTTTTTTTATCACATTGAGTCCATTTCCGTTATCCCCCCCCCCCCCCCCCCCCCCCCCCCCCCCCCCCCCGCCCGCGGGATGACCTCATAAAAATGTGGATCCTTGGCTCCCTCTCTCATTCTCTTCAAGAAGAGGTAGTCTCTACCCCAGGGAATGCTAAAGACTTATGGGACCATATTGAAAAACCTTTTCACGATAACAAAGATGCTCGGGCCATTAACCTTGACAACGAGTTACGCTCCATCAAGATCGGGAATCTTTCCATCAACGCCTATAGCGCAAAGATCAAATCCATGGCGGATCGGCTCAAGAACCTTGGCATCATGGTAAGTGAAAAGAACCTTGTCATATATGCTATTAATAGTCTTTGACTAGCGGTTTAACACCGTTGTGAAAATCATTCTACACCAACAACCCTTACCTTCCTTTGAAACCACATGAACCATGTTACTACTTGAAGAATTCACTTGTCGGTTACACGGATGCTGATTAGGCTGGTTGTCCCTCTACTGGACGATCGACCTCTGGTTACTGTGTTTTTCTGGGCGATAATTTATTGTCGTGGTCCTCCAAGCGTCAACACACTCTTTCACGATCCAGTGCCGAAGCAAAGTATCGAGGTGTTGCTAATGTCGTGGCAGAAACTGCATGGCTATGTAACCTGCTACGCGAGTTGCATTCCCCGCTATCATCTGCCACCCTTGTCTATTGTGACAACGTGAGTGCCATCAATATGTCAGTCAAAACATCAACGGACAAAACACATCGAGATTGACATACACTTTGTCCGTGACTTAGTAACCGCGGGTCAAGTGCGCGTTCTACACGTGCCTTCCCACTACCAGTATGTCGACATCTTCACCAAGGGCCTTCCCTTGGCATTGTTTGAAGAGTTTCGCTCCAGTTTGAGCGTCCGACCTCCTCCCGCTCCAAGGTGTAGATGATTATATTTACATGTATTTTATTGAGCCGATTTGTATTTTGTATAGGCCTAGCCCACATAAGTAGTCTAGAATCATCCTGTAATCTTTATATTCGATTGTTTGTGATAATGCAATTCAAGGAAATCAATTACCTTCAATAGACTAGTAGTTGTCTCCTCTTCGGTTGCGATTATATGAGTTCATTTCGTGCTAGTTGATGAGGTGCCATTTTATTGGAGTTAAATCATCTCGTTAATTAGTTTATTTGATTAATCAAAATAGTTTTACTCTCGTGTTGTGATAGCTTGTTATGGAAGTTAGTGCAAGGATAATACAATATGAATTAATTATTAAACATGTTGTATTTTCTACTTGGCCAACATTTGACCTCGCCTAAAGTTTCTTCTATAAACTTAGTCAATGACTTAAATTAAACTTACTTTTTTATTAACATAAAATTCAACTTACTTTCAAATTTTATATCACCAACTTGCTAACCGGGTACTGAAACTTTAGCATAATTATTTTCCACGAGTTTTTTTTCCCAGCTACGTACTTCCTTTTTCTTCCAAATTTTATAAACTAAACCCCACCAAAACCTGTGTAATCTCTACCACAAACCTCATTCATCGCGATTCACCAAAATCTCCTTTTTATGATCCGATTCTCCAGGGCTGTCTCGTGGTTTTCGGTGGCCTTAGGCAATAACAAGAAAGAGGCCTTAATACACTTGTAAACTAAAGAGAAATTGTATATAGACTTGAATTATATAACTCATATATGTATAACGAGCAGGATTGCCCGCGCGTTGCTATGGGGCTTCCATATTTTTGTTAAAACATTTGGGCAAACTAAGCACATATGAGTATAAGACTACACTATAACAATTAGCCATGTATAATACAAAGAAAGGCATATTAAGTAATTTGGGCTTATACTTTAAAAGGCCTACGATAATAAGTAAAAAAACTTAGCACAAAAGGAGTTTACTGTCCGGCATGATGAACTTAAATCCCTCATTTTGAATGGAACATTGCAACTTTATTAGATTATTTCCATAATGTGTTTCCATATGATTGGCACCAACATTTGTAGCAAGTACATATTTATTATCACTTTAACAATAAATATCTGTAATCAACGATTTTCAAACCTATAGTATTCAACAAATGTGCAGCAATTGGAAACCAAATATTAAAAGAACGGCAAATGTCCATAAGGAACCGTTTTTCTTACGTTCGACGTTAACATCAACCCTCTGCTTACATTTTCTGGCACATGAATCCCACCGTTATTGATGCAAGACTATACGTGCCGATCGTGTGTTACCTCATTTTCAAACATCGATTTATTTCTTCCCAACTTCGTACACAGATTCAACTGCATAACGTTGTGTGGCCTAAAGTCATTTACAAAAAGAAATACTTGAAAAAAAAAAAAAAAAAAAAACTCAATCTTGT